>JAAGEH010000307.1:15825220-15875070 GCA_011751065.1 Lasiurus cinereus | reverse complement strand
TGCAATCTGGGTATATGCCTTGACTGGGAATCAAACCATGACTTCCTGGTTCATAGGTCGACGCTCAACCACTGAGCCGTGCTGGTGGGGCTAGGTGCTTTAGATAGCGAGTGATTTAAACCAGGCAATTGGGTATTTACAATGGTGTCAGAAGGGCTGGATGAAAGGTTTAGGCTGGGCTTCCAAAGACAACTCCCAGGGTACCATGGAGGCTGCTACCAGATAGATGAATTGAAAACCATATTGCAGCAAGCTAGGGATCCAAAGCTGCTGCCATGAATGATGCTGCAAGTATTGCCTCTCAACCAAAAAATCTGGAGAAAAAACACACACTAGAATGTGATTGAGGAAGGAAAAAGCCAAACTATTTCCAGATCATGTAGCTAGCAATAAAGAGCCAAAGGGGACATAAAAATGATCTTTCCTCACTTCTGCTTTATATGTGAAATACAATGCATAACATTGCACCGAGAATCCTAGCTGCAAAGAAGTCTTGGCATATACGAAGACAACTAGGAAGAAGGTGAATGGAGATTGAGAGAGCCAGTCCATGGTTTTAACTTCAGTTATCTTCTTTCCCCTGCCCCCTCTCTCAATATAACATCAGGGTCTGGTCTCTTCCTTCTCTACCACAATTTACCCATTTCAAGGCTCAGTTCAAATGTCTCCTTCTCTAGGCAATAGCAAGCAATGTCAATGATAGATCTTTATACTACCTAGTCATCCTCTCCACCATGTAGAGATGATGCAAATGTGGTTCACATAGCCACATCCTGCTCTTTACACCCCTGACAGTCATTCCACTTGAATAGTGATATTAAAGCACAAGATTTAGTTAGCCTGGAATGAGCTTTAGAATCCTTCTTGTCACTGTACTCCAGTCAGCCTCAATCAACGAACAATGACAACTTTGACAACTGACAATGATGCTTCTGGTGAACCCTGTTTGCTATCCCTAATATCTATGCTGCAGGCATTTTGGATGGCCTTTAGTTATATTGGATTGCAATTCTGACTTGATTGTTCTCAAAGTAGGATGGTCTGGGATAAGATCTCTGTGGATGTATTGGGAAAAGTGATAGTCTCTAAGGCATAGATTTTTAATCTGGGAAAGGGCATCAAGAAATAACCTGGTATAACTCTTTGTCTGTAAGCAGTCTAGGTATTATATTTGGTTTTTAAAAAATGGGTAAAGTGAGGCTCAGAGAAATTTAGTTTCTAAGATTATACAGATAAGTTATATAGTGTATCTGATAACAAAACATTGCACTTTGAGATGAAATTATGAAGGAACACTTCTCCCAATGTTATACTTTTTATAACTTATAATTTATTATCGTGAATAAAATAGAACCTTAGTAACTAAAGTAGCATAATTTATCATACAGTACTGCAGGATAGAAGTCTGGTACTAGCTTCACCAGGCTAACATTAAGGTGTCTGCAGACTGTGTTCTTTTTGGGAGGTTTTAGGGGAGAATTCATTTCCTGCTTGTGAGGTTGGTTGTTGGTTGACCAACAGTTCCTTGTGGTTGTACGGCTGAGGTCCAAGCTTTCCTGATGGCTATGAGATGAAAACTGGTCCCAGCTTCTAGAGGCCGCTGTGTTCCTTAGCTTATTTCTTAGGTCCATCTGCTAAACCATCAACAGTGAATGGAGTCCTTCTCATGTCACATCTCTCTGACCCACTTTTCTGCCTTAAAGGGCTCATGTGATTAGAGTGGACTCACTCCGGTAACCCAGGATAATGTTTGCATCTCCAAGTTGTAAAAAAATCCCTTTTCCCATGTAAGGTAACAGATTCCAGGGACTAAGACATGGGCATCTTTGAGTGGTATTTTTCTGTTTGCCACACCTGGATTTCCTGATCCAGTCTTCCCTATTTCTTTCCTGCCTACCTTTCCTTTTTCCATTTATTCTGTCTTCTAAACACACTATTGAGTGTCTTCTACAATGGTAGGTACTTATATGCATTAGTCATAAAAGATGATAAAGGCAGGACCCCTGCCCTCAAGCTACTATCTGTTGGTTCTCCTACTCTTCTTGCCGGGGTGTTTCTCAGCATCTAGAAGGGTTTAGGAATCTGGAGAAGGGCTGCAAGTAAATTAATAAAGAGATTAGACATGAAATATAAATTTGGAAGGTATTTTGGGGAGCCAGAGGAGACCTAGCTCCTGTAACCAAGTTCTCAGAGTCTCTGGACCCCTAGCTTTTTATTAACACAAATTGTCCTAAAGCAAAGCAGATATACATATCAAAGGTAAGGTTTGGTATACAGTAGACATTGTCAGGTTGGGGGAACTGCCTTTGGCTGTTCCAGTAGCAGGTAATAATATATGCAGATTTTCAGGTTTGGGGAAATGCTCTCAGCTATTCCAGCAGGCAATAATATGTATCTTCAGCCGTGCTGAAGCCTCAAGGTCCACCAACCTTTTGATGAACTTCTTGCATTTATGACTGCTGAAGTTAGCCCCAGCACTTCTGATGGCTACTTTAAAAAAAATCATCCATCTCTCTAACCTCCCCACTCATGGAGCCTGTCAGTGACCTATTTCTGATATATCTTATTCAGTGCTGAGTTTTCTGGCATATGAACTTATTAATGCACATGAGATGTGAGTCTACTTCTCTTTTTCAAACCTCTCCCCTAAATTTCAGTTATACATCTTCATGTGGACATTTCAATTGATTTCATAATTACTTCCAACTCAGACAGGATGAACTACAAAATCCTGCTGTCACAAAGGTAGAAAACTTTGGAATTAACCCGGATTACCCATTTTTTCTTTTTTTACAATTTTGTTTCTGGGGAGGAGGATATTAAACTGATGTATTTTGTCCCTGGCAACACCTAATTCCTAGTTGTCCCACAGCCCTCACATTCAAGTCTGGCCAATCTGTACAGAAATTTCTCCATAGTATAAGGAAGATTTACTCTCTGCCTGTAATGGGTAGGCTTTGAAATTCTATCCCAGGGTAGAAAAGAGATATGATACAAAGAGTTAGAACTGAGAGAGGAGCTCTTTTTAAAGACTGAATAATATTCCATTTATCCTATATAATAAAAGGCTAATATGCAAGTCAATTGAACGGTGGAACAACCAGTCACTATGATGCTCACTGACCACCAGGAGGCAGATGCTTAATGCAGGGGCTGGCCCCTGGTGATCAGTGCACTTCTATAGGGGGAGGGCTGCCCAGCCAGAAACCAGGCTCAGGGCTGGTGAGTACAATGGCAGTGGTGGGAGCCTCTTCTGCCTTTGTGGCAGTGCTAAGGACCCCATGGGAGATGTCCACCTGCCGACTTAGGTCCGCTCCCCATGGAACCTAAGTGAGCAGGTCCCGGACTGTGAGAGGGTGCAGGCTGGGCTGAGGGACTCCCCACCCCCACTACCCAGTGCATGAATGTCATGCACTGGGCCTCTAGTAAATATGTAGGTTGTTTCCACATGTTGACTCCAAGTCTTTTCTGCCCCATTGCCATGATGTCACATGAGCCTTGCTAGCAATGAGGTGCCATTCTGGGGAGAAACAGGGAGAGAGAATCTGAAAGATGAAGCAGCTTTCAAAAAGAAACTTACTTACTGCAAAGTGCCTTTAAAACAGAGAGCCTAAGAGACTTGAAGTTTATGTGTTCTTGACCTCAGATTTATACTTACAGCTGGAGTCTCATAGGGAAGATACAATTGGTTATAAAAAATGAAGAAACAGGAATGTTTTTCTTTTTTCTTTTTTTAAAAAAATATATTTTATTGATTTTTCACAGAGAGAAAGGAAGAGGGATAGAGAGTTAGAGACATCGATCAGCCGCCTCCTGCATGCCCCCCACTGGGGATGTGCTCGCAACCAGGATACATGCCCTTGACCAGAATCGAACCTGGGCCCCTTCAGTCCGCAGGCCAATGCTCTATCCACTGAGCCAAACCGGTTTTGGCAGGAATGTTTTTCTTGCACATATAATTTGAAAATTTGAAGTCTTGCAAAAATGGCTTGAATTTTTCATGCCTCTATGTATTCACTTCCTTTGTAAAGTTGCAGCTCCTTCCATCAGGAAGTAGAGTCTATTCTTTTGAATCTGGGCTGGACTTATAGCTTTCTTTGTTTAAAAGAACATGGTAGAAGTCAAGACATGCCACTTTCAAGCCTAGGCCTCAAAAAGCCTTTCATTGCTTCTGTTCACTCTCCCAGACCTCTGCTATCACCATGAGACAACCCTGACTAGCTTGCTGGAGAAGAAAACCACATGTAGTCTCAAGTCATCTCAGAAGATGTCATCCTATATCAGCCAACTTCCAACTGACATAACAGACAACTGAGATCAGCTAAATCTGGCTCTGCTAAGCAGAATCGCCCAGCCAACTCACAGATTTACAAGAAATAATATGTTGCTATTTTATGTCACTAAATTTTGGGCTGGCTTATTATGCAGCAGTAGCTAACTGTTGTACCTATAGAAGTAATAATATGTCCTGTTGCTTCTCTTCTTTCTGTCACGATGTTACAATAATCACCTTATCTGCTTGTAAATCGAAGCTAGATTAAGCCTCTAGCATGTGTTTTTTTTTTTACCCTCCAGTCCTATGGATCAAAATAATAGTGGTATTTGACACCAAGTCATTTTGTCACTCCCTGGTTTTATTTCTAGGGATTCCTCCTCTTTGCTCAGTACTCCTTGGCCTTCCTCAGTCGTTGTGGTAGCTGTTACTCTGCAGCTCTTCTGGGAGCAGCTTCCCCAACTGAAGCCAGGGATGCAGTTGCTGGGTTGGCAAGTGCTGTGTGCTCTGTTCTGTACCATCCTTCCCGATCCGTCTCTGAAGGGGAGTTTTCTTGACAGTCTTTATGTCTACATAGTTTAGAAGATCTCAGTGACTCTAGCTCAACTGGAGTAATCTGGCCTCCCCAAGACTATAGTAGTCTAAGGCCTTTGAAAGTATGCCTGCCTGCACTTTGTTTTCCAGCTTCAGTTATCAGTTGGAACAAGAAGGAAGGACTTGATACAATAGACTATTACTCAGGTTTAAAAAGCAATGGATTTCTGACACATGCTACAACATGAATGAACCCTGAAGAATGAAATAAGCTAGACACAAAAGGACAGATATTGTGCGATTCTACTTATATGAGGTACCTAAAATAGTCCAATACATAGAGACAATGAGGAACAATGGTTAGCAGGGGTTGGAAGAAGAGGGGAAGGGGCAGTTATTACTGAGTGGGTAGAGAGTTTCAGAATGAAATGGTAAAAAAGTTTTGGAGATAGATGGTTGCACTACAGTGCGAAAGCATGGAATGCCACTGAACTGTATACTTAAAATGGTAAATCTTTTAATCTATATTTTACTAAATAAAAATGTAACATTAAAAAAAAAACATGAGACACCACTTTACACGAACTAAGATTACTGTCATAAATTTTTTTTTAATGGAAAAGAAAAAGTATAAGAATGTCCCAGTGCAGCAATCAAACTGGTCAAAACTTAGCATTAGTTTCTAAACTCGCTCCTTGATGATCCTTTGAGACTTTATTTTCCTTCTGGGCTTCTAAGTCTTACTCTGTGTTCTGATGCAAGTCCTCAGTCCCAAAGCCACTTTCTTATTTGGGTATTTTTCCATCTTTTCTCTATTGAGTCAAACCCCTCCCTCTTTTAGGATCCAGTTCAAACCCCACTTGCTGTATGAACCCTCCTTGATTACTACCCCAATCTTTCTTGTCTTTTTTTTAAATATTTATTTTATTACTTTTTTTACAGAGAGAAAGGGAGATAGAGAGCTAGAAACATCGATGAGAGAGAAACATCAACCAGCTGCCTCTTGCACACCCCCTACTGGGGATGTGCCCGCAACCAAGGTATATGCCCTTGATCAGAATTGAATCTGGGACCTTTCAGTCCTCAGGCTGACACTATCCACTGAGCCAAACCAGTTAGGGCTCTTTCTTGTCTTTGACCTTATTGTTTGAGCAGTTATTTAGCCCTATTCACAAACTGTTTCACACTATTAAAATACAAGGAGGGACAAAAGTAGATTTACAGTTGTGAGTACTCAAAACACAGAGTTTATTCTTGTATTATTACTTATTAATTACTGCATTATTTTCCATACCAACAACTATAAACCTACCTTTGCCCCACCTTTTATTTTAAATAGCTCTTTATATATTCAGATGTTGCTATTTATATTAGCAGCTACTTATCCTGTGCTAAATTCTCTTTATCCAACTAATCGAAGCACACACTTTAAAAGAAGGAGCCACCTGTGGTATCTCTTTCTCTTAAAATAGCTCATTTAGAATGCTGCATATGTTGTCGCCCAAGAATTATTGGTTAGTCGTTTGATTCTGTGTTGTTACCGATAATAGAATCTTGATAGAGCTTTTCTGCGGAAATGCCTGTATCCCTTTATGGAATACCCATCTGTATAATGTACAGGGATTTTTATTTCCTGTCCCCAAGAATCAAATTTTGCCCACTTGGGGGGCAATAGCTCTTCCATGTCTTAGCCCAGAGAGGGACAGGCTGGCAAGGTGCCGCCGCAAGGCCGTGAAAAAGATGGTTCTGCAGGCATTTCGGGCTCCTCAAAGCACATCTTCATGGAGTTGTTCCACCGCAGCCCCTGACTGCGAACAGCCCAGCTCTTTCTGGCCTCCGGGATGACTGTCTTGGTGCTAACCCACCTGCATTCACAGTGGAGGACAGAGCCTGAAGGCATCCTCTCTAAAATGCACTGGTTTCCCTACATCTCAGGGTTGTCCAGGGACTAAATATGCTTATTTATTTAACAAGTCATTAACTTACTCCTTCCGCCAGACGGCTGGGGGCTGAGGTGGCGGGGGAGGGCGGGAGGGCGGAGCTAAGTTGGCATTTCCACGAGGGAATAATACACAAGGTGGCCTCTGGGGCTGGTGCGCGGGCCTCGTTAGAGAGCCAGGGCAGAGGCCAGCGCTCAGGATGCAAGGTGTTTGGATTGGAGCAGGCAGCCCCACGCTGGGGGTCCCACAGCCCTGGGCCAGCGCCCAGCCTGCTCACACCTGAGCGCCCTTGTGCGGGTATCTTTGTGGGGGGAGCCACCTGCACACCCTCCAACAGCAACACCTGGAAGGGCAAACAGATGTGAATGTGGCAGCCAATATATTCAGGATAAGGTTTAAACGCCGTGACGCAGTTTATGAGACGTGCTTTGTGCAGCGCACGCTCCTTCGCCCCTCCGACGGGCCGTGCAGAGTGGGTTCGGGGAAGCCAAGCCCCAGCTCTCCGTGTCACATCCTTTCCCCGCGCCCGGACGGGGCGCGCAGCTGGCTGGCGCGGGGCCCGCGGGGAGTGTGGGAGCTTCCGGAGGGAGAGCGTTTCCAGAGCCTGCAGAGCCCGCATCTCCGGGGACGCCTTGCCCGGGGTTTTCACGGCCTCTCTCTCTCTCCTTTCATCGGGGCTTCCCCTCCGAACCGCTCCATTTTAATGTAGAGGAAGACATTCCGTCAGCCGCACGACCGGTGACAAAAGTGGTTCATTTGCAGAGACATTGTCCCTGTAGCTAAACATAAAGTCTTGGGTTTGTTTTTATTTTCAAGTTACCAGCGATCAAAAAAAAAACAAAAACAAAACAAAAAACAAAACTCTTCTGTTTCTTTAAGCTCAAACCTAGGATTTCTGCCAAATGTCGAATGTTCGTTCTATTGTTACCACATTTTGACCTCGAATGGAAATAACCATTTACATTGCAAATATGACTGCACCATCTGAATTAGGACAGATTTGCACGGCTTCTGGTAGGTAGAACAGAGGACCACGAGTAGTAGTTTCTTCTGGTTGCTCTGAGGTAGCCTTTGTAGAATCAAGAAAGTCCTGACAGTATTATTCACAAGATGGTTTGGCCCCGCTGGTTTGGCCCAGTAGACAGAGCCTCGGGCGGAGAACGGAAGGGTCCTGGCTTTGACTCTAGTCAAGGGCAGGTACCTCTGTTGCAGGCTCCGTCCCTGGCCCAGGTTGAGAGTGTGCAGGAGGCAACCAATTGATGTGTCTCTCTCTCACATGGATGTTTCTCTCTGTGTGTCTCTCCCTCTCCCTTCTACTCTCTTCTCTCAAAAAAAAATCAATGGAAAAATATCCTTGAGTGAGGATTAACAAATAAACAAAAACATGCTGCCTAATGGGAAATATGTGAACTCTCTGTGGATAAACATTTGACCTTATAAAATGTAGACTCCATAATATCAGTGGGTAGGCTGTTCACTGTTTAAAGAATAGATTCCACAATATCAGTATTTTTCAGATTGCTTAAGGTTTCTGGCCTGTTGTTAAAGCATAAATTATGAAGATAACTGGCTGATTATAAGCTTATTTTTGAGATTTATAAATTTTTCATTTACATATAATCCATGACAAACAGAATAGCACTATTTTCCTTCCGTATCAAACGTTATTTTTTAAGTTATCTTGTTTCAAAGCCTCATTTTATTGTGCCAATGTAAATATTTCTCTTTGTATCTCCATTTTTACTTGCAAAAGGAAATGTATGTTCATGCTTTGAAATTAAACCAATGTATAAAAATCACACAAGAACTCACCACATGTCTAGCTAGTGTTCCAGAGCAGTAAGTTTCCATAGGGCATTTAAAAGGGAGATCGATGTACATTTTCACATCTTGGTACATGTAGAGAGGGAAACTTTTCTGGTCACTCAGTTCCCTGTGGTGTGGCTGCTGCTCAAGGAATTTGTCAGCCGGAATCTCCCTTGTGGTGAGTGAGATGGAAAAAAAAAAAAGAGAAAGCTTTCTTTGGAGGGCACGAGGGGAGGAGAAAGAACATCTTCCTCTTGTATCTCACAGAGCCCTCAGCAGGCTGGCTGCCTGCACACTGCTGGGCGGGCACAGCCCGTCTGGGCCCTTACAGGTCTTTGCCCTCAGAATCTCCTGAAGTCTCCACATTGTCCTGAGCCTGGAATGTGTGGTGTGCTGAAACCACAGCGTGAGATGCATTAGGACATGCTGGGAGATGAGGCTCTGGTTTTGTGCTCTGAGGAGCCCAGCTGAGGAAGTGACCACGTAATTCTCCAGAGATACATGTGTCTGGAAAAAAAGATATATATATATATTTTTTTTTCTACTGGCTGCATATGCCTTCCAAAGTTCCTGACAAAAAAAAATCAGGTTTGGAAGCATCAAAAAATTTAAAAAATATACAACTTTCCAATGGAAAAAATAATAGAACAATTATGCATCTTCATCTTTAATCATCTGAATTCAATGAAACAGAGTTTTGCGATATCCCATCTTTAGCTTCTTTATGGAATGACGATCAGAGATAGAAACGCGAGCTGAAAGCACAAGTATCTGTCATCCCCAAGAACATAGGAGATAACAAAAACAAAAGCAAAACCCCAGATATGTGAGATGGCTTCCACTCTAGTGTGTGGCTGGCTTCCCACCACCTTAATTTAAATAGTGTCTTTGCAGAAGAGAAAAGGACCCAAGAATGTGGGGTAAACATAATTCATTACGATAGGGGAGGATCATTAAATATTTTATATGGTATTTAATGCAGTATCTGTTTACAAAGAGTACATACATAAGAGCCTTTATTAGGTACATAAAACATATTGTTATACAATGCTATGTTCAGAACACGTAAAAATATTTAAATAGCCAATATATCATTAAAGCTCAGTAATGAGTACTATAAACCATGAGGAAGTGTGCTTTGAGCTTCCAAATTGCCCACTGTATTAGATAAAAGCTACATTATGGAACAGTGACATCGATTCTGGGATTCTGCTGTAGCCGTGGACTTGGGACACATGCCACTAAATTGAACACTCCAAGTCAGCTATTCAGTGATTACATTTAAAAAAATAACTTGAAAAAGAAATAACCCTGCGACAATATGGCTGGGTATGATGCTTAAAACAGTAAAGCCTAGTCCTGAACACAGCACTGGGGAATACCCAGTGCTAAGGAAGGAAGCTGAATTAAAAGTAAGAATGCAACAACTGCAGTTAGCTTGTTTTAGAAATTATAATATGACCTCAGAGGGATAGCATGGATTTGTCTCTTGGGCATAGATTTGATGTGGGGGAGAGCTGTATTGGGAGTATTTTGTCTGTAAGAACTATGGATTTTAAATTTTTTCTTGCAGTTGAAAAATAGTTGAAGCCCACTGAGGTAGTCTAGCAAGAGTGACATCTAGTGGCCACACTTCCCTCTGCCTCCTGCCTCTCTTCTTCCTCTCCCATCCCAGCCCAGCCTCTTTTTTTTTTTCTCTCTCTCTCTCTCTCCAAAGAATGTTATCAGAGTAAAGCATTTAGAGTTGAATCTATATTAATATCCACACTTAAATGGTCTTTCTGGGTCTCCAACTTGCTTCAAATACATGTGTTGATGGGTTAAGACTGAAATGTTTAACTCTGACTATTTTTTTTCCCCCTGACTTGAATGAAAGTCACCTAGCAGTACAGCAAAGGGAGAATAATTGGGCTCAGATATTTAAAAGGACAAGTTTGACAGCCCAAAGTGCTTGGTGATGGATAGAATGCTCACAGGTGCTCCCTTTGCTTTAGCGTGGCCCCCGGCCCCTGCGTCCCATCCACACAGGAGGCTGCCACCAGACTAATCTTCCCAAATAGTAACTCTCATCAATCCTTCAGTCGCCCCCAGTTGTCCACCACATTGCATTCAAACGCCCAGAAGAATAGTCAGAGTTACTTATTTCTCACAGTCTCTCAACTCATTTCTCTGTGCCCGTCAAGTCAAGTTTCCTTTCTGTCTTCTGGACCCATCATATCATTTTCTCCCTTCCTGACTTGGTTTCTCTTCTCTCTCCCTTTCTTTGCTGCTGCCTATTTTTCAAGGTTTACTGTAAGCCCACATCTATAAAGCCATCTCTTCTTTATTCTTTCAGTCTATACTGACCTCTCTGTCCTCTGAATTACTATTTTATTTATTTATACTTAGTACCACACAGTGAAGCATTAAACTGCTTTGCTTATATTTCATGCTTCTTTGTCTCATTTCATCTGCTAGAGGTCAAACCTTGCAAAAGAAAGGGTTGATGCCTTATATGTTCTTTTGTGTTTTCCTCGGGTTTTGTGTGTGTGTGTGTGTGTGTGTGTGTGTGTGTGTGTGTTACTAAATTACTTAATTTGAGGGAATAGTACAAATGAAAGAATGTAAGCGGATATTTTGGTACAACTTTAGTTTTTTAATGGTGTAAAAATGTAAAACCTAGCCTCTCCTAAACCATTCCTTAATCCTTTCCCATGTTTTGGTGGAAAAGCTCTGTCTTTTTTTGTCCAAGCAGCTGATGGACTACAGTTTTTTGGGAACTCCTAGTATAATGTTAAGCTATGACGCAAATCAACAAAATAAGCCTTAGATCAACTTGGGTTGTTGTGAAAGTTTACTTACTCTCAGGAGATTCTTGAGGCAACATAAACATAGGATAAATTATTTTACAAACATTTGATCCTACACAACAGAGCAGAATGACATAGAATTTTGTGGAAATCTTTCTCAGTATTTGAAAAGCTCTATTTACTTTCCTTTAGGAAGCTCATCTACATGTGATTTTGTATTTTTAACTCATGTTTTATTCACTATTGTTTGATTCCTGGCTTTTCAAATACTTTGGTATACTATCATGTGGACTGTTTAAAGAACACGGATTTGAGTGTCAAATTAACATTTCTATTGTTTTTTAAGCAAAGGAAGCTTCCATACCATAATTTGGATAAGTAATATTTAAGATTCGATTACACATTCACTAAGCATTGGCCAGGTTAATACCATATTAGTTAAGATTCAACCGAAGGATTGAATTCTCTCCTGGGCACCACGTTTTGAAAGAGACAGACAAATTGGAGAGAGTTCAGAGGGGAAGAACAAAAATGATCAAAGGTTTGGAAAATCAGCCCTGTGAGGAAAGGTTAAGAGAATCAGGCCTGTTCTGCCTAGAGAAGAGAGGGCTGAAAAGGGCCATAATAACTCTCCAAAATACATAAAAGGATGTTTTCAGGAGGAAAGGGACCAATTATCCTCATTAGTCAACAAGGACAGGACCAGGAGTAATGGGACTTAAGCTACAGAAGAGGGAGAAAAAAAGATTAAATATTATGAAAACCTTCATTTCAAGGCTAGGCCTAATGCTTTTTCTGAGTTAGGGAGAAAGAAATCAGTCTGGCTGTGATGGTAGGGAGAATATTAGAAAATTACCAGAGAAAACCTTGACAACTCAATAATTCAAAGGGGAGGGGAAGAAGGGAATTTTGATGTTACTTTTAAAATTTACATAATGTCCAACAGACCTCCTCGGTGAGGGAGCTTTATTTCACCAAAAGTCATACAAACACATATGTACACACACACAAAGATGTATCGAAACACAAATCACAAAACCGGAAAGACAATGTATTACCCGTTCCTATACCATCTTGGCTCATTTTTTCACAGAATTGACACATAAAAATAGGTCATATCATAAAATAACATATTTTTAAAAATATATTTTATTAACTTTTTTACAGAGAGGGATAAAGAGTTAGAATCATCAACCAGCAGCCTCTTGCACGCCCCCTACATGCCCTTGACCGGAATCGAACCTGGGACCTTTCAGTCTGCAGGCCGATGCTCTATCCACTGAGCCAAACCAGTTTTGGCCTAAAATAATATACTTTAATGCCCTTTGTTCATAAGCATGGTTCCTATCTATAATAATAAAAGCATAATATGCTAACTAGACCAGATGACCTTCCAGACATCTTTCCAGACGACCTTCTGGATGAAGCCGGGGCCCAGATCCCAGTGCCTGCCAGTGACCAGAGGGAAGCCTGGATCCCAGGTGCTAGAGGGAAGCTGGTGCCGGCAGCTGGGGGAAGGAAGGCCTACTCTTGCATGAATTCCATGCAGCGGACCTCTAGTAGTATATAATAACCATATTAAGTGACGTTCAGACTTATAGTACAGATAAATCATGCATGAACGTAATGGTGATAGATTGGAAGGAAACATAATAGATCTGAAAAGAATGAAAATGTGTTTGTATGTGATTTGTTTTGATTGTTTGTCATTTACTCACTGTGTTCTTAGCCTCCTCCTTCACTGAGCAGATAAGGGTTCCCCAGCTTGAGTGCTTTATATACATTCCTCTCAACTAAACATCTACCTACATTTCCTTTCTGAACAACTCTGATTCCCAATCTCCATTTCTTCAGGCCTTCCTCCTCTCCACACACATATATTGTATGTGCTTTATAGGAACTAAGAACTAAGATAGTGCTTTTACCCATTTCCATTCTATCAACACACTCAATTGTTTCCTCAACAAATGTTTATTGAATGCCTTCTATATCCTGGGCACTAAGCTTAATAGTCTGGCTGTAGCGGAGGAGGACAAGGTATCTTTTGCCTCTGCCCTTGTGGAGTGTACATCTACGCATAAACACATACATGCAACATGCGCTGAGTGTTGAGAAGGGAAAGTAAAGAGTGCTATGAGAGCACATAACAGGGGAATCTAAGTTAGTCTAGAAATAACTGCCTTCCAAAGAAAGTGAGGTCTGGAATATTAATAAAAGTCAGCCGTAAATATGAGGAGAAGGAGACCAGGCAAGTATGCCAGGCGGAGGGAATAGCATGTGCAGAATTTCAGAAAGAGGAGAGAGTGCAGTGATGTTTATGAATTTAAGTATTTTATGAAATTAGCTTAATGGGCCTTTTTTAAAAAGCAGGATTGGGAAGCAACTGCTTCTATACAACTTCTTGCCATTTTTAAGAGTTGCCCCATAGACACGGAATGACTTCCAAGAGAGACATATTTGCCTCTATGGAAACATTCATCTTTACATTTGCCCACAAGTGTTATCTATTTGTCTTTTTTTTTTTAAAAAACTTTTTTATTATTGTATTACATTTATAAATGTAATGAGATTAGTATTATGAATTTATCTCCTAGCTTTAATGATTATCAACACATGTCCAATCCATTTCATCTATGCATTTCCCTTCTTCCTCACCTCAGCCATATCATAATTATTTTGAAGTAAATAAATGGCTTTGTTTTCTAATGTGAAATAATATTGTAAGTCTGCTGTGGACTGGAGGTTATTCTGATAACATAACTTAGAAATGCTGAGTTTCCTCAAGCCGCTAGAGAGGGAGGGTCTAAGGTGCCCTCTTTGACCTGAAAGATGAGGACATTGGAAAAGAAATAGATCCTCCACAATATGGTGGAAAGTAAAGCGCAAAAAGAAAACTGCCCATGAGAAATTCCCTAGGGGTGGGATGGCTGACAATATTTAAGATTTTTAAAATTCTGCTTAATGTAACTTACTGTTTTATGCTGGCATGTAACATGTCTCTGTTTTCCTCAAATTCTAGTAAAACTGTGAATTTCCATAAAACTTTGTGTTGGTGATGTGTGGGAAATGAAGACAGTTAACAGTGCAGAAGCGCTTGGAAAAGTACAGAAAAGGATGGTGATATGATGGGTGTAGATCAAAAATAGCTGGAGCTAAGTGTCCACTGATAAGATGGACAATAAAGAAGATGTAGTACATATATTAAATGGGGGAATATTACTCAGCCATAAAAATGAAATTTTACCACTTGTAACAATATGAATGGACCTAGAGGGTATTATACTAAATGAAATAAGCCAGAGAAAGACAAATACTATGTGATTCTGCTTATATGTGGAAAATGAAAAACAAAACAAATGAACAAACAAAACAGAAATAAACACACAGATACAAAGAACAAATTGGTGGTCCCCTTATGGGAAATGGGTTGTGGGGGGATGGGTAAAAAAAAGGTAAAAGGGATTAAGAAGTACAAATTACCAGTAATCCAAATAGTCACAGAGATGTAAGGTACAACATAGGGAATACAGTCATTTATATAATAACTATGATGGTGCCAGATGGGTGCTAGATTTATGGGGGGGGGTCATTCAATAAGTTATATAAGTGTCTAATAACCATGTTGTACACCTGAAACTAACATAATATTCTGTCTACTGTAATTGAAAATTAATTTTAAAAACTAGCTGGAGCAGCTATTTGGATCAAGAAATGATGACCAGGGCTCTAAGGAATCTTAGGACATGTGGGTATGGGTTCCTGATACTGCAGAAATCATATAGAAATTTGAGCCACTGGATTGGAGATTAATAGCAAGGTATATTAAAGTAGGATGGAATACTTGGGGACATTTAGATTATAATATTTTTTTATTTCTCCGATACCAATAATTGTATGATGAACCATTATTTTAATAATAGCTTTTTGCAAATGAAAAATACTACATTAAAAATACTACATTAAAAATGGAAATGTGTCTTGAACATATTTGTATTTGTTTTTACAAAATGAGATCTTACTATACATGCAACTTTGACTATTCTTTGGAAAATGATCATATTTTCATTCTTTGGGGATAAACTTGATTTTCAGACACACAAAAAAGTAGTCATTTGGCACTATACTAGTATATTGTGATGGTCAAGAAAGTAATGAGACTTCTAACAGAGGTTTTACAAAAAATATTGTTTTGCTCTAGTCACAAAATATATAGCATCTCAAAATGTCTACTTTAAATAATATTCTTTTGGACCTATGCATTTGCTATTGCTTGTTTTTCTAAGTCTTGTTATATTATTTTAAAAATACTATTTAGAGTTCAGAGAGGAAGAGAGAGATAGGAACATCAATGATGAAGGAAAACCATTGATCGGCTGCCTCCTGCACTCCTACTGGGAATCGAGCCCACAACCCGGGCATGTTCCATGACTGGGAATCAAATTTTGACCTCCTGGTTCGTGGGTTGATGCTCATACACTGAACCACACTTGCCAGGCAAAGTCTTATTATTTTATGTTAAACTTTGATATTACAAATAAACTAGAAAATGAAACATTTACTTGTAAGTCTCCAGTGAAGCTAGAGGAATTTTGTCTCTCAGAAGATCAATCATGAAAAGAGGGTTGATTGGGTAGCAACTGAGCTAAACAGGGCCACTGTTTTATTAACCCCAAGACTACCCTGCCCCTCTCCATCTAAAGGCCCTGTGGTAACTTGGAAGGAGGCACTCAGACCCTTCCTTATGGGAAGAATTGTAAGAAGAGATCTTAGCACACTGAAACTTGTGAAGAATGGCCAAGAATCCTCAGTTGTAGATGTTCTTAACCACAATGAGAAAGGTGTGTTTGGGCTGCCTCACTTTGAACTAATTGTGTGTGCGTGTGTGTGTGTGTGTGTGTGTGTGTGAAAAACATGGAATATTCTTAGCACTATCTTGTATCTAAAAAGACATAACTTGATACCTATATATTCTTATTAATCAACATTACTCCAATAAATTCAATACAATAAAAAAATAAAAGACATAGAAAAAAAAGGAGTGACCAGAACTACACGTGTTACATATTTTCTCCTTTTTCATTATATTGTTTTATAACTTTATTGTGAAATTAAGGTTACAGTACTATTTAGGTATTATTTAGGTAAGTTTGTTTAGTATTTAAACTAAAAAAGTGAGGCAGCTGTATTACGTAGTGTTCTCTGGTTGCAAGTAGCAAACAAAAATCAACTCTGGCTAATTTAAACCCCCAGGAAGGAAGGAAGGAAGGAAGGAAGGAAGGAAGGAAGGAAGAAATTAGTAGAAGGGTATTGTTGTCAGAGCTTAAAGAGCTGGCCTCCAAAGGATGGAAATTAGAAAATAGGTAGCAAGAATGAATGAACAGCTGAAACCAGTTTGGCTCAGTGGATAGAGTGTCAGCCTGCAGACTGAAAGGTCCCAGTTTCGATTCTGTCAAGGGCATGTACCTTGGTTGCGGGCACATCCCCAGTAGGGAGCGTGCAAGATGTCTCCTCATCAATGTTTCTAACTCTATCCCTCTCCCTTCCTCTCTGTAAAAAATCAATAAAATATATAAAAAAAAAAAGAAAAAAGAATGAATGAACAGTTCTTAAGGTCACTGCCATCTGGATGAATAAACTTGAGTTTATTTTAGTCTTTGTTACTTGCTCAAGATTCAGGTTTCAAGAAGAGAGCTTCTGATTGGTCTATCCTGGACCACATACTCATTTCCTTAAGTCTTCTCAAGGGTATACCCAATGGCTGAGGCTTGGTCCCCCAAAGAACAGTTAGTAGATGCTGAATGGGCAAAAACAACAGATATGTGCTTCTCAAATGTATTTCCTCTTGCAAAAATATAAAGTGCCATTGCCGAAACCGATTTGGCTCAGGGGATAGAGCGTCAGCCTGTGGACTGAAAGGTCCCAGGTTCGAATAGGGCATGTACCTTGGTTGCGGGCACATCCCCAGTAGGGGTTGTGCAGGAAGCAGCTGATCGATGTTTCTCTCTCATCAATGTTTCTAACACTCTCTCTCCCTTCCTCTCTGTAAAAAAATCAATAAAATATATTTTTAAAAATGTAAAAAATATATAAAGTGCCACAACCTAAGTTGCATTTCTGTTGTATGGTGCACAGTGATTCTTGAGCTTGAAATTTTGGTTATGTTTTATGAATCTGAAACTATGGTCTTCATGGCTTTTTCATTCATCAGAACTTAGTTTTAGGTCCTAATGCATATGGTCCAGGATGTGGACACTCAAATACACATACACTTTGTATCAAACAATAGCCTTATATAAATGCAAGTCACAGTCTTACCTTGAAGACCAGGAAAAAAAAACATAGCAATCAGTGTTCTAGAGTCATAAGAAAAGAGGCAGAGATGGAAGATGGGTGAGTGCTGGAGCAAGCTTGATATGAGATCATGTCATTTTCGATTAGGGTAATGGCAACAGAAATAAAGACAAATATGAAGATTCAAGAGATTTTACAGAAGTGAGATGTATATGATTCTATATTGTAAATAATTTAGAGGTGAGAATCTGAAATGACAGTAAATATTTGCTTTTAAAATCCTCTCTCCCAATAACTATAAAATGTCCCTCTGAGTCTGAGTAGCTTAATAGTATTCCAACTCTACAAATACAAAAAGACTACCTGTACATATTTAGTGATTTGTCCAAGATGAAAAGCAAATCCTGTCACCTTGTTGATTTCCAACTTGTTTTATATTGTAATATAGCACAGGTGGCATCTCATTTTTCTACATTTTTCTTAACTATAGGCTTTCAAGGCAATTCCAGGTACCCTGCTATCGCCAAAATCACAAGACATGTGTTCATCTTTCTGTCTAAAATCCGCCCCCCCTTATTTTTTACGTTGTTCATGTTGGAATGGGTTTTAAATGGGGAAACGGACAACATATCACAGAAATCAGGACCTTTTCAGAAACCTACTTGGAAATTCCACTCCTTTTTGTCTATTTTGTTCATTCTGACAGTCGTCAAAATGATGACAATTTTCATGAAAAATGTTTGTTAGGGAAGAAAACAATCATGATTCCTCTTTACCACATCTACTCTGGGGCGGCTGCAATTGCACAAAGACAGATGGCAAAAACCACGTCTGCTCCACTGAAAACATGAGGTTTCTTAGCATTTGTTTAATTAAATACGGTTGCTTCCACAGCTTCTGAACCGATGTTTTGGAGAAATAAACTCTCTTAAAAGAAAAACTTATTCATTTCATTTTATTTGCACAGTTGCTGCCAAGTTTTCCAACCAACCCTCTTTCCAGAGCTATAATAATATCCAGGAGAACTCAGGCAAATATGTGAGAGATGGACGGACTACAGTGTTCAGAGTGAGGATTTGGGTTCAGCTCTGGGTGCGCACTGGTTCACATTGAGCGCTTGCTGGTGGCATGCACAGTTTGCCTGATTTCTGGCCATTGGGATGCACACCCAGAAAATCCAGTTGCTGAGAGTTACGATGCTTCTTGGAGGGAGTTAGTGGATTAGGCCAGAGGAAACAGGATTAGAGTTTCTGGCTCTGTTAGTAATTGTCTGGGTGACTTCAGCCAACTTAGTTTCTTTGTGCATTCCCTGGCCCCCACTCCCTCTTCGCCCCTCAACCACCCACCCCTCCCTGGCTCCAACAATGAAAGGGAGCAGTGAAAAATATAATCGTAGCATACATTTCAGGGCTGACATAAGTAAATGTGGATTGATGTTTTATGACATGTAACCTCTTTATGATCAAAATGGAAGTGGAAAAGAGTGTGATTAGGAAGACCAATTAGCTAAGAAGGAATCTTATGTCACGTGGTCCTTTTGTTTATACCTCCAAGAAGTCTTTTATTGTATACTTCGCTGCATTGTTGAACTTAAAGATTTCAAAATTCATTTCAATTAGTGTGTCTCATGGTTTATATCCAACTGAACCCTCTAAGCTGAAAGTGTACCTCTTAAAAGAGATACTTTTCCATCATTATTTTTTACAAAGGTTTTTATTGTTCTATTTCACTCCAGACAAATTCCACTCAGAGGAAAAGATCATAATGACCGATATGTCAAGAGAAGGTTTGTTTGGACGCATTAAGGATACAGCTTGATGTTTTCATAAAATACTTGTGTACAATAGATGTAGTCCAATATTTGCTTTTAGCAGATGCTTTGTCCTAAAAAGGGAGCATTCGTGTTTGTCTGTGGAAAGTTAAGCACTTGATAATTGATCACTTGCAAGTAGAGTCTGCTTTTCACTTGTGATTATCTGTTCTTCAGTTCCCTTTAGTCCAGGAGCATTTACCCTAAGTGGAAGGTGTGGGAATACACATATGCCATATACCATAATGTCTAACGTCAGGGGCTGTGTAGTTTTCCCGAGCCCAGCTCAGAGACTTGTACCGAGCTGACTCCATGTCCTGGTGTCATAGTTGGCACATGACCCAGGCCTCACAAATGAAGGTACTGCTTTGTCCTTCACCTGTGGTGACTGGTCCGGGAATGTGTGTGTTATCCTCCTCAGGCCAGTTATAGTTAGTTTGGGAAAGAGAATTTCTTTTTGCTAGCACGGCTAGGCTGGCAGGTTATAAGCCCAGAGCTAATATTGCCTATTGTTGTTATCGGAGCCTTTTCATTCTTGTAGAAGGACATAAAAGTCTGTTAAAGAGGTATTAAAAATTACTAATAAATATTCAGTCTTATTAGTAATCAAAGCAATGCGAATTAAAGCAACAATGAAATGTGATTTACTTTTAAATTGGAAAATGGCTAATTTATGGGTGAATTAGATGATAAATCTCAGTGTTGGAAAGAATGCTATAAAATGTTCAAGTTTGTAAGGGGTAGGAATGTTTATAAAGTTTTGGAAAGTAATTTGAAAATATATACCAATATTATATTTTTCAATCCCAACAAATGGGTATCTATTTAAAGAAATAACTCTAAATCCAGAAGAGTTTTGGGCACAAAATTAGAACAACTCATATCCAAAGAGAAGAAAATATCTAAGTAACTTAGAGCAGATACGGTTGACATCTAAAGTCAAGTGAAGAAATCAGAACACAACATTGTCAGCTCATCATCCCTTACCGCTATCTCCATATAATATGATTATAATTGATTTGTTTAATATAATCTCTGCATATTTTCCTTTAAAATACATATATTAAACAGTGACTGTTGTGCACTTTTAGTGTCTTTTCCCTGCAAGTCAAGTGCTATTGTATTATCTCAGCCAATGATTTCTAGTAGAGGGAACAGGGCTCAGCTCTCCCACACAGAGAATATCGGCTCTCTTCCTGCCATTTAGTTGGTACTTAGTGAATAGTTTTGCCTCAAAATGACTGACAAATGTGTGCAAGTGGTAGTGGATCAACTGTTTTAATCAGCATTAAAACTCAAATTTTTGGGGAGTTTGATGAGTCTCCAAGGAAATGGCAGAGACAGTGATAAATAAAAATAAAATAAAATAAAATAAAATAAATAAAAGAGGACTGGGAGATTAGGGATTGAGGGAAATACTTTAACCTTCTGAATGTATATAAACATGACTGCAACTCAGTCAACTTTTTAAGGCTGGAATTCCTGTTTCTGTTTGTGAGAAAACAACTCTGTGACTACACAATTTGTAATACATAATAAAAACAATGAAAAACTGCAGATAATACATTCATCAGATATAATGCTCCACATAACAAAAACCCAGTGCTAACTAAAATGGGAGCCCTTGTTTAAAAAGCAGGGGGAAGTGCCCAGGAGCCTTTTCCTCTTGGCTATGGTCTTTCTCTCCACCTTGTCATAGTGTTGTTGATGTTTATTTTATTTGCTATCGAATGTCATTTCTTACTGAAATCAATAAAAATATATTTTAAAAAATTGTCCAAATAAAACTGACTGGACACCAATTAGACCCTTGGAATGGACAAGATCCATGTGAACTAAATCTTACGAGGGTGCTGTCTCCCCACCTGGTTTGTTAAAGCCTTCCAGGTAGGGAGATGGAACCCATTTTTATGTTCTTTAACCCCACTGTCCCCCCATCATCACCTTTTCATTGCCCAGCATGTGACTGGACTCTTCTATTTGTGATAACATGGCATGTTAAGTCTGCTCTCTCCAAATGAGATAGTCACCTTCTTTAGAGCAATAAACATGGTACTTGTCAAGAAGTATTTGTGAATTCATTAAGAAAGGAATTGAGTCATAGGCTTTTTAAATCTGGAATGAAGATGGGAGTCACCAGAGGGGTTGCAGTACTGGTAAAGTCACACAGCTAATTACGGACAGGCACCACACCTCCAAATTCTCAGTTCCAATGCTCTTCCTAATGCACACTACCCCTACTGCTAAACTTTTAATTCACACCAATTTTGAATTCTCCTAAGCTCAGAGCTAGCTGTACTCCATGCCATGGGGAGATAACATAAGTGACAGCTGAGAAATAAGGACATTGTGAGGGAGTTTTACATGTTAGAATACCATTCATTAGAAAGCTGAGGATAATGAGAAAAAGAAATGACTAATTCACATAATATAAATAATACTGCAGTTTTATTTCCCTGTTAAGTTTGTACTGCCTGCATGTAGTCTACTCTTTGTGGCATAGACACGGAAAATGTGAATTCCAGACCAGCTTCCCCCATCCTTCTCCCGGGGCTGGTCTTCTTTCACTATCTGGATGCTAATATGGACATTAATCTGCTGTTCTTGAAAGATAGAACAGTCGATTTCCCCCATTTATTTGGTGTATTTAACTCAACACCCTTTTGCTGAAAGTCTACACTGCATGAAATACTGCAGAGGATATAAAGATAACACAACAAACAAAAAAACAAAACAAAACAACCTCGTTTTCGAGGAGCCCAGGAACAGGAAAGGGGACACCAGGTTTATTTGCTATTTTGTTTAATCCAGGTCGCCGCTGCCTCTGATTATGACTAATCAAAAGTTGAGGTGTAATAGAGAAAACAAACACCAGATGGGGAAGCTGGAGACATGGGATCTAGTTCTTACTCAGCTTTTAATTAGCTGTATGACCTTGGGCAGGTCACTTAATCACTCTGGATCTTCATTTTTTTTTTTCTTTCCATCTCTAAAATGAGAGGTTTACATGGGAAATAATTTCAAAGCTCCCTTCAAAGTCTAAAATCCCAATTTATGACTATAATATATTTATGTGAACTACGCAATCATCTAATTCATTCCAGATTATGCCAAAATTAACTTATAATTAACCGATGTTACCCTCACTTTAATTCAGAGTACTGAATAAAGTTGAAATTGCAAATTGAAATAAAAATGAAACAAAGCTTTTAGTGTTGGCGATGTTGGCAAGAAAGTTAGTAGTTAAGGTTCAAATGACTACTATATATTCTTTCTGTTCAGCCCTTGCCTAATCCATAGTTGCTGAGTGGGAAAGCCCGACTATTCCATGTTCTTTTATTCTGATTTAAGGTATGAAGCGCAAGGGCATTCGGGCACATACATGCACACACACAAATTCTATTTAAGGACGGAGGAAGGTAAAAGAAGGTATTTTGACCCAGGGCTCACAATTCACCTATTCTTTGCACCAAACGAGGGTTTCCTCTTTCAGCTGCGGTTAGTCTTGATTTCTGTGTGGAGCATTGGGCAGGCGGGTCCATATGTATATACAACTGTGCCACAAATCATGCCCAGAAGCCCTAACGGCTCAAACCTGTACATTGGTGGTCCTGACCCTTACAACCGGATTGGACAGGGCGCAGTCTTAGGAGAACTCACATTCTTGTAAGTGTCCTCAAGGTTGGTTTTTTCTTTTTTTTCCTTTTTCCTTTTTAACATTTCAGCATATCTTTGCTTTCCTTTGATTCTTCTGAGGTTTAAGGGTGGTCACTGGCAGAATTATACAAATAGAGTGTTCACAGCTCAGCAGTCCTTGGATCCACATTTGGAGTTCTACGTGGGTGGCACAGGAATAAATGCCAATAAGGAGCCGGGACAGATCTGTTAACAGGAATTAAATGACTTAGGATGCAGCTCTGAAAGCTTCCATTAAAAGCCCTGAAAAACTTAAAAGTTAAAATAGTAAAAAATACAAAAATCTATTTCAAAATTGCTAGTAGTTTGACTCTATTAATCTTTTAAAAATATATCTTTTTATATGTCCATCAATTGGTGTTTTTGATACTTCTAAAATTAGAGGCAAGGTAGCTTTTAGAATCAAGTTTTGTTTCACGGTAGATTTTTAAAAATTGAAGCCAGAAACAAAATTTCTTTGTGTTCCAACTCTGGCTTGGGGTTGTGGAAACACATTTGAAGATGAGGAAAATATCACTCAAAACATAGCCTATAAAATATAACCTATTCTTCTAAATATATATCTTTTTATGGGATGTTATCTTGTTGCAATCAAAATAAGTTTTACTGAATTCGACATTCATTTCCAGAATTATAATTAGTGCAATAACAATATTTTGTGCCTGTCTTTCTTTTTTTCCACCCAAAAACATTGAGGTTGGCTGGCCTTGCTGTTAAAGAATAGCTTGCTCTAGATGTTCACTCAAAACTTACATTGATTGAACAATTTGTATCCAATATATGTAAAGGTATAGGCATATTTTTTTTCAGATAATAGTTTTAATGTCAGCTTTTAGGGCACTAGCTATTTCAAGTTCTGCTTTTATCTGGTTAGAGGCCAAATAAATACCAAGGTAAAATAATTAATTTTCAACATTTTCCTTTAACCATTGAACATTAGAAGCAACCTAGGTTAAGAACTGTTCCACCTGGTTGTCATGCCACCCATGCTAAGTAGCCACACACCTGATTTCTATATCAAAGCAAAACTTCTCTCCAAACCCTGCGAGGACTGGTGTTAAAAGATGGCCTCAGACAAGGCTTTCCTGGGACACAGTTCTGTGTTCTTCCCTGCCCCATTGCTAGGGCGATTATTCTCAGGGAAAGCTATTTCTAGAGGGATTGTGAGAGACTTGCTGGCTGCCAAAGGAGGAGTTTTGAAAAGAGGTGTGGTGCTGGAAGAAATGATCCTGACCACATATGTTCCCTGAGATCTCACAGAGAGTAAGGCTCATAAAAGAGGCCCTTTGGAGAGAAGGCGCTTTCTCCTCTTGAAGAGCAATGGGGCCTGTCCCTGTGGAGTCCAGACGAGACTTAGAATGGGAAGCAGTATCCCCTCTGCAAACCATAGACAGGGTAGGGCCTTTCATCTGTTATTAAACAGGTCAGAAGGTAACTGACATTTAATTGGAGTTTATTTTTTTAAAAATTCTTCATTGTTGAAAGTTTTACATATGTCTCTTCCCCCTCCATCCCCATTGACCTCTCCCACATGTTCTGCCCCCCCAGCATATGCCCTCAGCTCCCTAGAATCTGTGTCCATTGGACATGCTCCTATGCATGGATACAAGACCTTTGATTGATCTCTTTCACCCCCTTCCCCCTATGCTGCCTTCCCTCTGAGGTTTAACAGTCCGATCCATGCTTCTCTGTCTCTGGATTTATTTTTGTTCAGCAGTTTATGTTGTTCATTATAGTCCACAAATGAGTGAGATGGTGTGATATTTATCTTTCTGCAACTGGCTTATTTCTCTTAGCATAATGCTATCCAGGTTCATCCATGTTATTGCAAATGGTAAGAGTTCTTTCTTTTTTACAGCAGCAGAGTATTCCATTGTATATATGTATCAGAGTTTTTTAAATCCACTCATCGGCTGATGGGCACTTAGGCTGTTTCAAATCTTAGCTATTGTAAATTGTGCTGCTATGAACATAGGGGTGCATATATTTTTTTCTGTTGGTGTTTCTGATTTCTTGGCATATATTCCTAGAAGTGGGATTACTGGGTCAAATGAGAGTTCCATTTTTAATTTGGAGTCCATTGACTTTATTGAGTCTGTTGGAGTTTAATAACGAGGAAAGTCTACTCTTAGAATTATTTTACCTTTCAAGCAACTTGGACTTTTTATTTTATTTTATACTTTTTTATTATTAATGTATTATATGTATACATATCTTCCCATTGCCCCTGCCTTCTCCCAGGCATACCCTAACCCCCCAGTGTCTTGTGTTCATTTGTTATGCTTATATGCATGCATATAAGTCCTTTGGTTGATCTCTTATTTACCCCACCTCTCCCTAACCTTCCTGCTGTAATTTGACAGTCTGTTTCATGCTTTACTGCCTTTGTATTTATCTTTTTTGTTCACCAGTTTATAATATTCTTTATTATCACAAATGAGTGAGATCCTGTGGTGTTTCTTCTTCATTGACTGGCTTATTTCACTTAGCATAATGCTCTCCATAAGCAACTTGGACTTTTTAAAAAACCTTTGTGAAGATGAGCGGCCATCAGGAAATCAAGGCACAGGTGACACTGACTGAACACTTCCGTGGCGAATTGTTTGTACTATGTCCTGTTGACCCTCACAGCCTTCCTAAGACCACATAGGTTCTTCGTAGATGTGGAATCTGGAAAACTCTAGGGAATTGCTTAAAGTCATCCCTTACTAGCAAGTTGGAGCAAGGGGTAAAGTCTAAGACCCTTGACTCCAAGTCCTGTGCTCTGTAAGCTAAAATTCCCTGGCAGCAAGGCCACTGGTCAGAAACACCTCTTTTTCTTCAGGGCCCTGGCAAAACTGGGTAGTGGGCTCTGTACTTTTGGTGATTGTTCTAGGTATCTTTTCTGTGTAATGAACTATCCCAAGCCTAGCAGCTAAAGATGACAACATAGTGTACATTTCATGGTTTCTATGGGACAACAATTCAAGAAAGGCTCAGCTGGGTAGTTTTGGCTCAGAATGTCTCATCTGATTGTAGTCAGACAGTGAGTGGAGCTGGAACAGTAGGAGCAAGAACATCTGGAAGGGGACAAGTCACCTGTCTCTTTATATAGTCTTGAAGGCCTCTCCCTGTGGCCTCTGTGTGTAGGGTTAGTCTGGGCTTCTTCACAGCATGGCAGGCCTCAGGGAGCGACTTCCTAACATGGCATCTCAGGGCTCCAGAATAAATGTTTCGGCAAACTGGGTGGAAGCCGTGTCTGAGATCGAGAGGTAAGAGACATGCAGCTTCTGGCTTTTCTGATCGGATGATCTTTCCTGGACCCCAGTTTTTATATCTTATGTGTTCCTAGAGAATGTGGTAGCCCTCTCAAACAGAATCGGTGCCTTGGACTACTGGGGTATTGGTTTAAAAACATCAGATGTATGCATTGAATGGGGTAAAAAGTGACATTTAAGTCCTTGATAGCAAAAGAAAAACAAAATGAAAAAGTTCTCCAAATTTGGGGGAACTTATCCTAGAGATACCATACTCATGTAGCTCAAATAAGGCTTCAGTGGGTGAAAGTGATGTACCAGGTCTATACGTACTGTTATTATATCTAGAAGCAGCATCGTATATTGAAATAAATCTAGAGAGAAGGCAGATCCTGCACAAACGCTTCTGGAAAGTAAAGTATGTGGTATAATCAAGGGAGAGTGGTTGCTTTAGCATGTTTTATTTATCTGAAAAATATCCACATTAATTAGGGTACGGGCTAAGTTACTCATAAAGAAATTTGAAAACAGTGTTTCCAATGAGGTTTAATTTTGTATTTCCATTATATATCAGTCCAGAATTAACTGGCAATTTAGGGTGTGTAGGTTGTTCATCTTCTTCTTTTTAAAAAAAATATATTTTATTGATTTTTTACAGAGAGGAAGGGAGAGGGATAAAGAATTAGAAACATGGATGAGAGAGAGAAATCGATCAGTCGTCTCCTGCACGTCCCCTACTGGGAATGTGCCTGAAACGAAGATAATATGTGCCCTTGACCCGAATCGAACCTGGGCCCCTTCAGTCCCCAGGCCGATGCTCTATCCACTGAGCCAAACTGGTTTCGGTAGTGTTTATCTTCTCGAAGTAATCCAAGGGCTCAGATTTCTTTCTATCTTGTTGTTAGGCCATTTTTTTGAGTGTTGTCATCTTCCAAATAGGTTCAACAACTTTTGAGCCTGGACAAGGAAAGGATGACAGGCTAGAAAGAAAAGAATTCAAGTGAGTTTCTTCTTTAAAGGATTTGACTCAGAACTTGCACACATTACTTTTGTTCATATCCCATTGGCTGGAACTTAGTCACATGCCTCTGCCTAGATATGAGACAGGCTAGACCAGTGGTCGGCAAACTGTGACTCGTGAGCCACATGTGGCTCTTTGGCCCCTTGAGTGTGACTCTTCCACAAAATACCATGGCCTGGGCGAGTCTATTTTTAAAAAAAATATATTGTATTGATTTTTTACAGAGAGGAAGGGAAAGGGATAGAGAGTTAGAAACATCAATGAGAGAGACATTGATCAGCTGCCTCCTGCATGCCCCCTACTGGGGATATGCGTGCAACCAAGGTACATGCCCTTGACTGGAATCGAACCTGGAACCTCTCAGGGGGTCCGCAGGCCAATGCTCTATCCACTGAGCCAAACCAGTTTTGGTGTAGGTGAATCTATTTTGAAGAAGTGGCATTAGAAGAAGTTTTAAGTTTAAAAAATTTGGCTCTCAAAAGAAATTTCAATCCTTATACTGTTGATATTTGGCTCTGTTGACTAATGAGTTTGCTGACCACTGGGCTAGACAATATGTCAGCCTGATGGCCATGTGTTCATTTAAAACATGAGACTTCTATTTCTAAAAGGGCAAGTGAGGATAGGATCAGGGGACAATAAACAGTCTGTCACAAAATTATCATGGACTTACAGAATCTACCTTACCATGGGAGGGATAATTATGCCAGACATTGCTCTCTTCACTCCTTTTCTATCTGAGCCACTGCAACCCATCTAGCTTGTGTATCATTGGAGAATACCCAGACTATACTAGTAAAAGGGGTCCAGCCGAGGGTCCAGAAGGAATGGAACCAGATAGCTGATCAGTTCCAGATTTGCAAGGCAAATTTTTTACTCCGTGGGATTCCTTTGGGACAACTTTGTCATTGATAGTGTTGAATAAGAAATTGAGAAACACATATCTATTGATCACTTAACATATGCAAAGCATTGCCTCAGGATCTCTAAGAGATAAAGGGAATATTGAGATGATCCTGGCTTCCTCAGAGCACAAAGTTTACTTGGTTGGACTCAATCTTAAAAAGTTAAAGAGTAATGAGACCATAAAATAACAATTTAACATTTCTTGGATTACCCGTTGTAACGCAAGAGAACCTTAGGACCCATTGAAGGTTCACCTAAGCCAGTGGTCGGCAAACTGCGGCTCACGAGCCACATGTGACTCTTTGGCCCCTTGAGTGTGGCTCTTCCACAAAATACCACGTACCCTAATTAAGTTACTAACAATGTACCTACCTATATAGTTTAAGTTTAAACAATTTGTCTCTCAAAAGAAATTTCAATTGTTGTACTGTTGAAATTTGGCTCTGTTGACTAATGAGTTTGCCGACCACTGCCCTAAGCCTTCTATTAAGTGGGCTGCCTTATGCAGGCAAAAGACAAGGAAAGCCAAAATAGTCCTGAATGGTAAGGAGCTGGAGAAAGAATATGCTCTAAGAGTGTGGGGACAGGGATGGACAGCCCCACCCAATCCAAACCATCTTCCCCCTACACCCAATCATGGCCCAATGAGGTCACTAGAGAGAAGCCTGTGAGTCCAATGCAAGGCATTCAGGGGAGGTTGAAATCCTCTCAGGATATGTCACCTACCATTGGAAGATGGATAAAATGGAGAAAAGAAAGAAGGGTTTTGGGATAAAGAGGCAAAAATGTGAAAGTGAGAGGTATATTCTAGGACTAGCTAGAAAGGACAATTGACTGGACTGAAAGGTTGTGTATAAACAAGAGTGGAAGGAACAAGGGCTGGGTCCCTGTTGGAAGGACCTTGAAAGCACAGTCAAGAAATCTTTTTAATGTGCTGTCTACTGTGGGAAGCAACAGGGTGGGCTTGGCAGGAGATGTTTTTAAATGACATGCTGCACCTAGACAGCACAGGAGCACCACTTAGCTACATTAGAATTTAAATGATGGCTGGAAGTTGATAATCACAGGGGTTTCTTCTGGAACCTGGGCCATACACAAAAGTTCCATTTGGAAGATCTATATTTAACTAGCTAAGCATCTTTTACAGACTTTGGTCTTCGGCTGTTTGATCAGCCTTTGTTTATTCCGTTTGTTGAGCCTGGTCTCACACAGTCTTCTTTGGGGATTCCTAAATAAGACTGTCTTCCAAAGGGAGAGGAGTAGGGATTCACTGCCGCCTCTCCAGGCCTGCCCTTACCATTACTGGGTTTTGACACAAAACCCACAAAAAGATGGATATGAGACCTGTACCTTTGTGTTTTCATGGCTAAAAGCCGTTATGCCATAACATCAGGTGACATGACTTTTACCAAAAATCAAAACAAAATGATAAAAAACTTGTTTAGAATAATTCTACTCCCAGTGACATTAGGGTGGAGAATAAGGAAAAGTGTAGTAAAAGAGCAAGAGGAGCAAGGAACTTGCATTTCTAGAACCTTCCATAGGTCAGTGAAGGGCATTTGGCTAGATATTTGTTTGATGAAAACATGTATGTTTATTACCACATTCCCAGTGCCAAGCACAGGGCCTGGTACATGGGAGATTCTTAATAAAGTGTGCTGAATGATTGAATTAAATAATTTATGTAAAATAGGTGTAGAACAAATATGCACAAGAAAAATAATTAATTATGCTTCTGGTTGTAGGATAATCTTTTTCATTTTAAAAGGCTCAGAAATTCTGAGATGAGGGGAAAAGAAAAAATAAAAGTCACCTCTAATTTCACTCTTCAGAGATAACCACTTCTAACATTTAGGTGTATTTCTCACAGTTGTTTTTCTATATATATCTTTGTTCATATGTAAATTTTAATTTATTTAAACCAAGTACATAATATGGAGAACAGAAGCATAAATTAAATAATAATATATGGATTCATGGACATATGAGCTTTTTGATATTAAGACATAAAAAAGATATGCAAATACAGGGTGTTCCCCCCAAAATGAGGCATATACACTGTTATAGCTGAAAACTCAATTTTGAAAATGAAATGTATTTTAATAAACACCATCTTTATAATTATTCCAAATGTGTGTATACATTTTGGGGGACACTCTATATATGCTTGTATCTTATGTGAATCACCATTAGCTTAATCACACATATTTGGAGCCTGCTGTATCAACACACACACACACACACACACACACTTCCTATTATGCTTGTGCTTCTTTTTGTGCTTGAGTTTTAGCTCCATTCCACTTAGGTCTAATTAATATTAAAATAAAACAAGACAAAAACTCACGAGGTTTTGAGGCCACTCAGCTTTCTCATTGACACAGCAGGCGCCACCAGTCAGACCTCCCCTTCTTTGCTGAGGCTTTAGCCAGAGAGAGAGAGAAGTCAGAGGCCTGGGTATGGGTGGCCCTGTGCTGGTTATTTTGCTAAGACATGGTTGCTGGCAGCCTCCAAAACGGGCTTGCAGAGGACCCTCCAGTCCAGAGATCTATGGAGAAGATAGCACTCAGGCCAGCAAAATATTTTAATGTATTGGCCATCATATAATTGGACACTATCCTTGTTTTCCATGGACCAGGAAGGCTGTCCGCATACTTCAAGAGGCTTGAGTATCGCCCAGTCTGTCAATGTGCTAGGAAAGTAATGGGCCTGTCTCAAACCTGCTCTGAGGGGGGTTCTGTGAAGGACACGTCTTGTGCGTTTGGGATGTTTCCTCCTCCGGTTTCTTTTGCTTTCCTATCTCCCGCACAGGAGGCACGACTTGGCCCCCGGGAGGTGTAAGGGCGGCTGGTATGTGCTCTCCCAAACCTTCACCACAAGCCCTCCTGCCTAAGCTGAAGCAGCCACACAGAGAGCTAAGGAAACTTTAAAAACTTAATTAAGGGAAAAAAAAAGCAAACAAAATAATATTATAGTGGATTTACTGAGTAATGCAGCCTTGCCAGGGAAACCGCAAAGTCTGCATTTATATGTTTCTTATAGAAGACGTATCTAATTAAAACAGGAGACGGGACAACAAGCTTTCTTCTAAGTTCATTTAAATACATGTTTATGTTGTGTTTAAATTCCCTGTGGGGTAATGTAACGCTGATCCAAAAGCATAGGAGCAATTTGATTAGGCAACTGTAGGCCTTAGTGAATACTTTTAGCCTTAAGTACTTAAGACTTAATCTCCGCCGCCTCGCCCCCAAACCCCTTACCTCCCCCCGCCCCCGCAACCCCACACAACAGCCATCTACTGAGGCCAGGCAAGCCCTAGACCCGAAGGCAATACTTCCCCTGCTGGACTGACTTGCCTTCACCTGGGCTCTTGAACTCAAAGATTATTATACTTTTGTACTTCTCTGCTCTTGATCATCTATGTTATCTTTTCAGGCGGTGCTTTTATTTAGAGAATAGTAGTTCTCTTTTTACTTGTCATTACATTTCTTTTTGACAGCAATGAAAATATTTTAAATTGGATTTGAATTTGGAGAAGTTTAAGATGTTTACAACTCACCCCAAATACCCACGTGATGCATATCTGGCTATGAAGAAGTTCGGGGAAGGAACTGTCATTTCTCTGTTAGCTTATGATATGGGTTATGTGTTAGGACTGTGCCTCTTGAGGTGTGCAGTGGTGGTCCAGCAGCTTCAGCATCGCCTGGGAGCTTGTTAGAGATGCAGAAGCTCAGGGCCCTCCCCAGACCACAGAATCAGAACCTGCATCTTAACAAGGTCCCCAGATGATCAGTGAGCACATGACAGCGCGAGAAGCACCCGTTTAGGATAGATTTGCCTCTGGACAGGTCATTCTTGAATTGGAGGCCATCTTCTTGAAGCATCATATAGGTTCTCAGTAGGAAGAATCCTTCCCCGCTTAGGCATCTTTGCAGCCTTTTATGGATGCATTAAGAGCCTGCTAAGGCGGAGACCGGTTTGGCTCAGTGGATAGAGCATCGGCCTGCCTACTGAAAGGTCCCAGGTTTGATTCTGGTCGGGGGCATGTACCTTGCTTGCGGGCACAACTCCAGTGGGGGGCGTGCAGGAGGCGGCTGATCCGTGTCTCTTTCTCATCGATGTTTCTGACTTTCTATCCCTCTCCCTTCCTCTCTGAACAAAAAAATCAATAAAATGTCTTAAAAAAAAAAAAAAGAGCCTGCTAAGTAGGATACAAATGAAGAATCATTGTATAGATTTTTAAGCCTCTCCTTTAATTTTGTCTAAATTTAATTTAGAATTATTTTGGACTATAACTAGATATCTTAAAATGGATTTATGTCACATTTATGAACATATTTCACTTGTAATGAAAACATTTTCTTTAATATCATATACCTATGTATGGCAAAGTGGATTCTCTATAGAATATGTAAGTGTTTTTTTCCCTAAAGGAAGACTAGATTTATATTCTTTAAAAACATTTTATTGATATATATCCTATTTGACCTAACTTTGAAATTCATATTTTGTTACTGGCTGCATATGTTGTGACATTCTTGAGAAAGGCTGTAATTCCATCATATATCCATTTTTAAAATAATCTCATCTGCTTAAGAACATTATTGGACTATCCAAAAGGCCATTTGGGGTTCAACTAAATAAAGTAATTAAAATACATTTATAATTTGTTTTAAAACTTGAGCCTAGTTCTAAGACGGCTGTGATAGTTACTGTTATATTTTTAAAGAAATAACTGTAACCATTCATTGCCAAAGTCTTATTTTATGAAGGAAGAACAAATGCTTCTTTGTTTAAACACTCCTAAGGCAATCTTGAAAATAATTTTTAAGAAGTTACTGGTTCAGAATAATGTACTTCCCAGAATTATCCAGGCCCTACTCTTCATTCTGTAGATAAATGACCCTTCTTCCTCTCATCGTACTATAGAATGGTAGACAGAGACTAAACACTAATTTTCACTTAATTTGTCAAAGTCATTCTCAGCCAGCATGAGGAATAGCAATTCAAATGATTTCATAACACAAGTCCAAGACTAAAAGTTCTGTCTCTGTCATCCACGCTGAGAGGCCAACAGATGCTGTCGGGTTTATCTGGGATCAGTAAACTCAGTCCAGATTTACAAGAGATTATAACTTCAAGAACGTCTGTTCTGGTTGCTCAAAGGAAAGCCGTCCTGCTTGTATGCAGTGGAGGCTCAGGTATAAAATGTGGTTAAATTTAGGCAGTCACAGTGTAATTGCATTTCATCATTTCAGTTAATTTAAGTTTCATGCATCTAAGATTAATGGTGTATTCTGAAGTGGGAAAAAGTTTTAAAAACTTACTTCTTAAAATAAGAAATGTGGTTTCTGTCGGCTATCAATTTACATCATTACATCATTGCTAACATTAATCAACACTTTCTATGTGCTATAGACTAACTAGTCAGAATCCTTTTTACATATTATATCGTTAAAATGAACAAGAAGCTTTTGAGGTATGTAATATTATTCTCATCTTTAAGAGAAATAAACTTAAACCAGAAGCTTAAACAACTTTAGTCCAACACCATGTAGTTGAAAAACGGCAGAGCTGGAATCTAGCTGAATATTAATATGATTTGGTCACCTTAGATTTGTGAGCATGAAACATGAAACTCATTCTAATTTGGAGGAGAAGGGAAGAATGGCTCCCCTTATCAATTATTTTTTTTTGCTTTTGTTTACATATTTGCTTCTTTTGCTTTATGTGGGTTAAAAGTATAATGGCATGAAGAAGTTAATATCATTGTCTGAATTCATCATTTAGATTTCCCCCTTTAATTAAATAAGTGTATAATATACTTATAATGAAAATAGACTCTCATACTTACAATGTAGTAAAAAAGCAAGTTAATTCTAGCTGCAAGTCTTGCCCTTAGTTGTAATGTAATTTTTCATCCAATTTTATAGACTGGGGAAACAGACTATGCCCAGGAGACAATGGACAAGCTTTGGAAGGTTTTGAAGAAAGGGATTCCAATGAGAAGGCTGTTACAATCATTTAAACAAGGGATACGAGTCTCCGCAGGTGGGTCAATGGTATGGGGAAAAGTGACTAATTTACAAAAGAAGTATCAACAAGGATTCCTCAATAACAAGATATATGACGAGAATGGAAGATATTATAAATGTTTCCTGAATCCCGAGTCCAGGTAAATTGAAGAATGGTGGAGAGAGAATTGTCTTGAGAGAAAAATGAGAATTTTCAGGTGGAGCATAGACTCTAAAGGGGTTCAGGACATCCACTCTGGACATATCCAATGCTTAGACAGGGAGGAAGGCTGAAACTTCAGAGAGGTCAGGAGTGTGTGTGAGATTTGGTAAGATGTCTTGGCCCTTTTCCAGGGAAGAGCCTGTGCGGTGGTTAGAATGGGCTTGGCCAGGTGGGGGCAGCAGAGCATCACCAATGGCTGGGACCGCGAGCCAGGACAAGGACACTGACAAGAGAGCTACTGTTTGGACTGAACTTGGGGATATGTTCACATTTGGGGGCGGGAAGAATTAAAGCCAGATAAGGATACAGAGGTGAGGGGACCCTAGAGGTGGGGCCACCTGGACGGCAATGTCTGGAAGCGAAAACACGGAAAGATTTTTAGTAGGTCTGGAGAAAGGAGGTGTGTGAACAGAAGCAAGCGACTAGTGACTTTGAAGACAGTGATTTTAGAGGAGTACTGAGGACAATGATAGATTAAGAGAGATCAAGTGGGGAATGAGAGTGGAGATGGAGAAATGCATTATTTTTTAAAGTCTGTCAATGAGGGAAGTATAGTAATAGGAAGCATGGTTTGAGGGGAGGCAGAATTGATGGATTTTTTTCCCCCCATTGTGAATTATTCTTGTAAATGTTTATGAACTGTGAATGGAATAATCTTCTGAAAAGAATGATTGGAGGTGCCAATGAGAGAAAAAAGTGAGGGGGTCATTATGAAGGCACCTCTCAGAAGAGCTGGGATATAATCAAGCGTTCTAGGGGAAGGCTTGGGTTGCAGGAGGTTAGGAAGGAAGAAGATAAAGATAAAGATAGTTTATGGATCTTTATTAAGAACGCCCGCTTCACCTAAGTAAGCTGTGTTCTGAATGTTTGTTATTTGGAAAGTTTAAAGCATTTCCTCAGAGAAACACTGTGCTGCAGTGGATGTGATGCAGGAAGCAGGATGATTCTGGAGAGAGCCCTTCAAGGCAGCCCCCCCGGTTATGAATCAGCGCCCGCTTTATAAATGTGAATCTAACCCAGAGTTACGTCATTCCTCTTATCACCTTTACATTCTCTTCCTCAGAGAACATTTTTACTTTTATGGTTTAAAGTAGTGTTAGCTATAGAAAAATCTTTATCTCATTGTTCCTGGAACTCTTTAGTGTTGAAGTATTGGCTGTTTAGCAGCCAGTTTTTAACACAGTGCCTTAATATCTTGGGTACTTTTCCCACAATCCAAGTGTCTTTTTTAAAAAGTATATATTTTTATTGATTTCGGAGAAGAAGGAAGAGGGAGAGATAGAAACATAAATGATGAGAGAGAATCATTGATCACCTGCCTCCTGCACACCCAACTGGGGAACAAGTCCATAACCTGGGCATGTGCCCTGACTGGAAATCGAACTAGCAACCTCTTGGTTCCTGGGCTGATGCTCAACTGCTGAGCTTTTCCAGATGGGCTGATTGTGTGTGTGTGTGTGTGTGTGTGTTTTATTCACTGATTTCTATCTCTTTTGACCTCAAAGTTCTTTCTCTGGTTGTTCAAAGCACAACTCTACCAGTCTCTTCTGTCTGTATTTGTGCAATTGCTGTGCTGCTCTTCCCTCTCGGAGTGGGTATGTTATGGCGGTTATATTTTGTGTGCCCTGACAGGCTGAGGTGATGTGCTGCATATCAGGTTGTGAAAGGTTTCCCCTTTCTTCTTAAGTAAAATCTTTGCAAAGCACTCATTTCAAAGTGGTTACCTATCCGTTTCTACTCTCACAGAACATTTTGAAGGGAATCTGGGAGAAATCATGATGAGACTAGTGAAATTGGAAGGCAGTGAGAATTACCTAATCCAGCTCTTTGACATGTGAGAAAACCCAGGCACAGCGTGGTTGAGTGACTTGTTGAATAACACAAAGGAAGAGGAAACATGTGGAGGGAGGATAAAGGGAAGGCCTTGCACGGAGTGTACTGATCTGGATGAGTGGCAAGGAATTCCTTTTCCGTTCATGGCTATTTTGGCCACAAGAGAAAAAGTGGTCAGCCTAAACTGGAAGGTCAATGGGAAATTTTAACAAAGAGAAAGTTTTGTCCACAAGACATATTCACTGTCCAGCCCATTGGGAAAAAAAAAAAGTCACCTACAATTATTCTCGCCATTATTGCTTGATTTCTCACCTCAAGGCATAACCACACCACTATGTCTTGGCTTCTCTCTCACCCATCATTTTCCATTTCTGAGCATCGACTGCCCAATGCTCTGTGGACCTTTTCTCCGTTTAGGCTGAATTACTTCTTTTATTGTTACTTTTTTATTAATTCATTGGCAGAATGTTTTTTTTCCCCACATTTTTATAAGAACCTTAGCTCTAAAAGAAGTATTTATTATACATGTACTTTAACCCCAAAGGAAACCAGAAAAAAGTAAACTGGAACAAGAAATTAATTTTTAATTTACAGGGATATTAAGAGATGAAGTATGGTTAGAAAAAAATTTCCTGAAGTAAATAACCACACTGCTGGTCAATCCTTGCCCTTCATGTGGTTTGTCATAATACCAATTCAAATTCGGGTTTTTTTTTGAAAATGTCCTGTGTTCTTTTAAATAAATATTTTTCCTAAATTTAAGCAAAAATGAAAAAGTCCATTCAAGGTAATAAATATTAAGAGTGCTTACTATTTGTAAGGCACTGTGGTAGGCCCTAAAATGAGTAAGTTGCTGCCTTTGGTAGCGGGATACATGTCTTTGTCTTTCAAAAGGTTTGCATAGGCAAGAGTCTGGGGTCTGGGAGGGAATCTCCATGATTATTACAGTTAGTCACCTGACCCTCTTAAAAAGTCACAACATCCCTGCCCTCATGGGATTTTTCTTCGAGGGTCGTGCGTGCTGGGGGAGACAGATAACAAGTAAGACGTGTAAGTGTTACGGAGTAAAATAAAGCAGAGAAGGGGGTTAGGGAGTTCTTGGCCTGTGGCGACTTCAAATTGCTGGGGAGGATGGCATCAGAAGGGGGCCTGGAGCAAGGAGCTGAGAAGGAACAGCAGGTGCCAAGGCCCTCGGTTGGGAGGGGGCCTGGCTGTTCAAAGATGAACTAGGAACTGGAAGGCCAAGTGTGGCTATCACTGGCCAACCCGGGACAACACAGTGGGAGAAACTTGAGAGAGCGAAGACGTGGAGAGACTCTGGGTTTTACCCTGATGAGAAACCACTGGCGGACTTTGTTGAGCAGAGGAGTGACATCTGATTTACCGTTTAGCTGGAAAATGACCAAAGTTAGTCCTGGCCAGAAGCAGGCATCCAAGGAGCTGCCGCACTGTCCAGTTAAAGAGACCACTGCGGAGCGGGAATTGGTGAGAATGGTCAAAATTCTGCCTGTTTTGTTGCTGGAACCATCAGGATTTGCTGAAGGACCAAAGGTGTGAGCGGACAGAAGCAGGCCGGGTTGCCCTCAGCTTTGGAAACGGGCCACACCCTCCGCATCACCTTTGCACAAGGTGGAGATTTGTAAACGTCCTGATTCGACTTTTTGCATCTCAGACTGATCAGAGAATCCCCAGCATCCTGGCCCCTGGAAACAATACTTTAAAAAAAAAAATACATTTTTTATTGACTTTTTACAGAGAGGAAGGGAGAGGGATAGAAAGTCAGAAACATCGATGAGAGAGACATCGATCAGCGCCTCCTGCACGCCCCACAGTGGAGATGTGCCCGCAACCAAGGTACATGCTCCCAGCCGGAATCGAACCCGGGACCCTTCAGTCCGCAAGCCGACGCCCTAACCACTGAGCCACACCGGTCTCGGCTGGAAACAATACTTTTTAAACGCCTCCCAGTGATTCCTGTGCAGCCAGTTTGACTTGAGGGCATGACACTGGCTCCGAGTCACACTGGAATTACATGCAAGCGGTCACACCTCCGGGAGCCACACCTTAGGGGCCCAGCACTGGGCAAAGGAGGAGCCGCTGGCGGGCTCCCGGATGGAAAGATCCATCCCCCTCGGATCTCTCTGGCGGCGAGGTAAGCACGGCGGGCTTCCTGGAGGAGGCTGGCTCCCATGCAGGATCTCCCCGGCCTTTGCCGGGAGGGCAGAGGGGAAGATGGATGTAAAAGGTGATGGGGGGTGGCGGTGGGGTGGCCACTGGCTCCGGACGATTGTGCAGTCGGCGTCCCCTCGGATCCGGACGTTGCTCTTCAGCGGCTCCGACCCGACTCCACGCCCCGCCCCGACAGCAACCGGCCGGGGCCCCGCCCGCCGCCGTGGCTCCGTTTCCGGAAGGCCCTGATTTTAGGGCGGACCAAACCCGCTTCCGCCCGGCTCCGGGCCCCCGGATCCGCCCCGCCCCCCCCCCCCGCCCCCCCCCCCCCCCCGCCGCCCCGCGCGGAGCCGCCCTGTGCGCAGGCGCGGTCTGCGGCCCCGGGCCCACGCGCGGCGCGATGCCGGCCGCGCACGTCGCGCGGGTGCGGGCCTTGTACAGGCGCATCCTGCTGCTGCACCGCGCGCTGCCCCCCGACCTCAAAGCGCTGGGCGACCAGTACGTGAAGGACGAGTTTAGGCGGCACAAGGCGGCGGGTGCTGACGAGGCCCGGCGCTTCTTGCAGGAGTGGGAGGCAAGTGCGGCCCCCCGTCTCCGCCCTCCGCCCCGGAGCGTCCCCCCTCCTTCCCCCCTCCACCTCCACCCGCCCCAGGTGTACCCCGGTTTGTTCCCGTGCAAAGACCGCCTGTCCCACCAGGTTTTCCCGGGCCCCACGCAGCGGCAGCCTGTGCCGTTCGAGTGAAACGGCGCAAAAGTTATCCCCAGAGTTGCCCTGGGCGCCCAGCCCGTGCGTGTCTCCCGCCGGGCCTCGCTGGACCAGCGGCCGGGAGGCGGGCGAGCTCCCGGCGGTGCAGGCGCCGCTGGGGTGCAAAAGGAGGTCACCAAAGCGGCCCGATCACCGTCAGGTGCTCCAGGAGCTTAGGTCCCCTCCAGTGCCCGCCCCCCGAGCTAGCGCCTGTTAAGGAACTCACACAGATTTGTCAGTATCGCTTAAGTTTTCAAACTCAGAGGCTTGCTTCCGTAATGACTACTTTTTTTAAACCTCAGTGCACCTTGGCGGGCCTTCATAATGTTCTCAGTTGGCTGATAGCAGAAATCAGGTAAGCCTGGGGGACGGCACGCCTGGCAGGGGAGAAAGGCTGGTGGCCCACGAAGTCAGCTGAAAGGTGGTCTCTCCTGCGTCTCAGGTCACGCTGCCCTGCAACATTGCACTGCATTTAAGGCAGACACAATGCATTGGGAATCAGCTGTTGACTCCTCCCACCTTTTTTTTTTTTTTTTTAAAGAAGGGAGAGGATATTCAGAGTATATTTTGGTGAGGCTCAGGACCCTCTAGGATTGCCCCTAGCTCTGATTGGTAAATAATCAAGAAGTGAATGGCATTGGAGCTTAGAGCGACATCTCAGGTATTTGAAAGCGTGAAGCAATGTTTGTAGAACAGAGGTGAGTGATTCTTCAGCCTAAAATATTGATGAAGAGATGACAAGTCTGTTTTTTTTTTAAAAAAATCATAAAGGTCGGGATGAACACACAGCCTTGTCACTGAATCCCAGAATTCGTGATTGTAGAACCTTCGAGGCTTGCAAAAGGGACATTTAGGACGAAGGTGAAATTGAGAACTTTCCTAATTATCATGGGTATTAGAGGTCAGTAGCCTGCCTGGAGCCACGGAAGTTGAAGGTTCTTATATGCAGACTGGTATCTTTTCATTTGGTCACTTGGTCTTGGAGTCAGAACTGGATTCAGATTCAGGTTCTGGCATTTATTAAATATGTCAGATCATTTCATTTTTCTTGTCTTATTTCCTTGTCTGTGAAATAACAGTAGTTACAATATACATCTCTCAATCTTTGCATGTAAATGTTTTTAAAAAGCACTTTGTAAGTTGTTAGTGGCCATATAAGATACTAAGGTTTTTAAGTCACATCTTTCAAGCCAGGCCAGTTTGTGGCAGGACAGGAGGAGAGTCTAGCGCTGCACTGGGAAGAAGTAAAGACACTTGGAGAGGTCCTAAAGTGTAAGAACTTGGAAGCTCTTTGGGAAGGAATAGGAACTCAGTATAAACTGGTAGTAGGCTTGATAACAGGAATTCAGCTTTTTGGGGGATTCCCCCCCCCCCCCAGCTCTCCAACTCTTTTGAAATTGTTTTAGTCTTACAGAAGTTATAAAGACAGTGCAGAGTCCCCATAGTCTTACACTCAGCTTCCCCTTGAGTTAACATTTTATACAACCAATAATCAAAACTAAGACATTAACATTGCTACAGTACTGTTAACTACAGCCTTTATTCACATTTTGCCCATCCTAATATATAAAAACCCTGGGTCATATTAACCAGTAATTACCAGCGGCTGACCAACCGGAAGTCAGTGCTGGCCCCGCCCCCAAGCAAGCAGTAAGGGGCAATCAGGCAGGCAGGCAGAGTGATTAGAGGTGATCAGGTAGGCAGACCAGCTGTAAGGGGTGATCAGATAGGCAGATGGTCCCTCGCAGGGCTGTCATCAGCCTCCAGCAAAGAAAGAGGCCTGGGCCAGCCAAGCCATTGCACCCCAGCCTGTTGCCTGCAGAGGGAAGCCACCGGTGGCAGGGGAGGAGAACAGCACTTCGATGGCAAGCAGTGGTGGGGGTGGGGCCAGCTGCCTGCAGCCTGGGGAAGGAAAACCCCCATAGGCCCTGATCTCAGGCCAGGCCTAGGGACCCTACCCGAGGGGTCCTGGATTGTGAGAGGGAGCAGGCTGGGCTGAGGGACTCCTCCCACTGCCCCCCCCCCCACCAGTGCATAAATTGTTGTGTACTGGGTCTCTGGTATTTCCACTAATGTTCTTAATGTGTTCGAGCATCCAATCCAGGATCCTACATTGTATTTAGTTATTCTGTCTCCTTAATTTCTTCTAGTCTATGACAGTTCCTCAATCTCTTCTTACCTTTCATAACTTTTTTGAAGTTTTTGGTCAGTTATTTTGTAGAATGTCTTTCAATTTGGGTTTGTCTGATGTGTTCTTTTGATTAGATTGGTTATATGCATTATTGGGAAGGGTCCCACTAGGGCAGTGGTTGGCAAACTCATTAGTCAACAGAGCGACAAACCATGGTTTGCCTACCACTGCACTAGGGCGACCTGCCCTTCTCAATACATCAGGTAAGAGGGCACATTATATCAATTATTACTGGTGATGTTAACCGTGATCACTTAGTTAAGGTGATATATGTAAGTTTCTCCACTATAAAGTTACTGTTTTCTTTTTTGAAATTAATACATATTTTTGGGGAGATACTCTGAGGCTGTACAGATATTTTGTTTCTTCTCCTTACTCGTGACCAACTAATTTTAGCATTCACTGATGGATGTTGCTGTTGTGTTTCAATGTGACTTTGTTTCTCTCATTTATTCTGAATTTGTTAATTGGAAATGTATCTGTAGGAAAGCATTGTCCCTTCTTCCCTGTTATTGATCTAGCATTTTTACTTTTTTTTTTTTTAATGAACAAAAGTGTGTTCCATGGGGCTAGCTAGCAACCTATTGTTAGCAATTGGGTCAAGGTAAGTTAATTCTAATTATTTGGGTAAAATAATAATTCTCACAATTATAAGGCACCTCAGTTTAAGTATGGGGGTTAGAATAAGTAGGGTGGATTCTACCAAGAGAGCCAGTTTCTTTTTTCCAAGGATGAGACTAGAGAAGATTCTAATGACTTGGAGGGGAGAAAAACCTGGCTAGGGCAGCATTATGGGGACTGATATTCCTCGTTCAGCCTTCTAAGTCATTTTCCCCTTGTGTTCTTCAGAACATCTAACTTATGATTAATATACTTGGTGATAGTAGTTATGGAATGGACTTCGGTTGTTTTTGGTAAATGATCATTACAAACTTGGTACATGTTATCTGAGTGTTATTACAAGCTTGATGCTTATGTTTATATCAAGCTAATTGAGAGTGACATAATTATTATTATAAACTTGGTACACTATCTGAATATTACAAGCTTGATGCCTATGTTTATGTCATGCTATTTGAGAGTGGCACAGTTGTGGACTTACTGTGTTACATGGAGTTGGTCTCTGGGATCCTCTCAGACACTTCTGAAACTACTTATGAATTTAATGGATTCTGAATGTGTTTTACTTAACGGGCAGTTGGGTACCACTGGGAAAAAGAAAGGGGAAGGATTGGGAATATGCATTAGAGGCCACAGTACTGTATTAGGAGGAGAGTTTTTTATTCCGTTGATTTGTCATCACGGACAACTGTGGCCAATATTAGAGGGAATTCAGCTGGGAAATTTTTGTTTAAGAACCAGGTGGAGTAGGTAGGAGAAAGCTATTTCCTTTTTTCTTTAGGATAAAGCTGTATAATTCCTTACCATAAGAGAAAGATGTAAATTCAGGATGAGATGTTAGAATCTGTTAGGGAGACGTTTGATAACTGGTTGGTAAAATATCTTTTGTAATCTTACTCTCAAGTCTTGTAGGAGGCAACTATTGGAAGTGGAGTTGCGGCTGGGTAGCTCAGGGGTCTTATTTATTATGGCATTTTAAAGTGTTAACTAGCTCAGTTTTGAAGTATAGCTGATTTCTCTCCGTGCTTACCCAGTTGTGGAGAGAAGAACTTACTTTCTGGGAAATCATAATAGGCATTGAAAATTAAATAGCAAGTAAAACATGTTTGTGATAGGATGAGACAGAGTGGAAAACAGTGAGCTCCCAGGAGCTGCTCTGAAGGAATTCCGTGTGTTTAATTTTCTCTTTTTGTCCCATTTGTTTGTGTCTATTGCTTTCTCAACTGGCTTCTGTGCTTTTTATTAAATGGCTGCTTTGCTCTACCTCTGTTAGAGGATGTTTATAGTGGAAGTTCTGTTTCTGAGAAAATCTAAAAAGGCTTAAAAATTCTATAAGTAGTTATTGGTCACTTATTATTGCTAGGTAAAGTGCTAGTCATGTGAGACACAAAAATGAATAATAACTTTTATTTTCCTGGTGTCCAAAATTTAGTAGAATATAATCTACAATCCTATGTAATAGAAGGGTATAATACAAATTGACCCTAACGGTGGAATGACCAGAATGACCGCTCGACCAGTCACTATGAGGCGCACTGACCATCCCTTGGTCCCTTTCCCTGGCTGGTAGGCCCAATCGCCCAATGTCAAACAGGGAACCGGGGGTGGGTTGTGGGGGATGAGGGTGGTGCCAGTCCAAGGCTTCCGCCCCACCAGCTGCCCCACGCACAGAGGGCAACCTGCAGCGGGGCCAGGGCCGGCGAGCAGGAGGGAACAGCCAACCTCTTGGTCCCTTTCCCTGGCAGTCAGGTTCCAATCATCCAATGGTAAATGGGGAACCAGAAGCGGGTGATGGTGGGGGGGGGGGCAGGGCCAGTTGTGGACAGCTGGGGAAGATGGCCCTGATCGCAGGCCAGGCCTAGAGTTTGTAACCGCGCACAAAATTTGTGCTCCAGGCCTCTAATTATAATACTATATAATAAAAGGCTAATATGCAAATTGACCAAATGGTGGAACGACCAGTCACCATGATGCACACTGACCACCAGGGGACAAACACTCAACGCAGAAGCTGCCCCCTGGTGGTTAGTGCACTCCCACAGGGAGAGCACTGCTCAGCCAGAAGTTGGGCTCACAGCTGGTGAGTGCAGCACTAAGGATGTCTGACAGACAGCTTAGGCCTGCTCCCCAAGGGCTCCTGGACTACAAGAGGGACACCCCTACCAAGTGCACCAGGCCTCTAGTAGAGTATAAAAGGCTGTCTGTTAACTGTTATGAGAGCAAGAGGGAATGGAGTAAGTTGAAGGCCATGTGTGATGTCAAAGCTGAGTCTTGAGCAAGTCAAAGTTACTTGACTGTGTCAAGAAAGAGACTTTTTAGAAAGAGGGAATAACATATGCAGAGGTAAGTAGTAGTATGATTCCCCCAGATCTGTGGCGATGTGTTTGGAACTTAGTGTGTTATATGGGAGACTAAGGAGAGATAATGCTAAAGAGCTAGCAAGAGACAGGATATTCTGCTAAGGACTAAGTTTTTATTTTGGATCATTGAAAGAGTTTAAGCAGTGGTGGAAATGATTCAGATTATATTCTAGAAATGTTACTTTAGCAGCAATGTAAAGGAACTAGGAGCCCAGTGCATGAAATTTGTGCACTGGGAAGGGGTCCTTCAGCCCAGCCTGCTCCCTTGTTGGGAGAGGACCTAAGCCTTAGTCTGGTCTCCCTTTGTGGGAGGCGACGGGGCTGATCAGGGGAAGGTGCCAGCCCCATCACCCAATTGCTGCAGCCACTGCCAGTCACCCCAGCTGCCAAGGCATTTTCATCAACACACACTCTATCTAGTCCCTTCACCATGAAAAAATGACAACTTTTTTAAAGCATTTTGAAGATGTGTCTTTCATAGGATACGACATTTCTTTTTTTCTTTTTCTTTTTATCCTCACCTGAGGATATGTTTCCACTGATTTTCCCCCCCTTCCTTCCAATCCCAGGCTCGGCCCCTGCCCAAGCCTAAAGCCTCCACCCCAGGCTTTAGGCTTGAGAAAGGAGACCCCCCTTCCCTGCCCCTCCGATCACAGGTTTGGCCCCTTCCCAAGCCTAAAGCCTTCACCCGAGGGCCGGCTGGGAATTACCTGGGTGCTGAGGAGGTTCCTGAGACCTAGGTATATATGCAAATTAATCACCATCTTTGTTGGGTTAATTTGCATACTTTGATTGGCTGAGGGTGTAGCGGAGGTATGGTCAATTTACATGTTTCTCTGTTATTAGGTAAGATGATTGAAGAATGAGCTAGACTGAAGATAAGAACTGTTAGGAGAGATGTAATAATCCTAAATATATTTGTGCCTGCACCAAGACAGAGGTGAAGATGGAAAGTATGGATTAGGTGTTATCTTTTTTAAGGTAGAATAGGGCTTGATTTGGGGATTGATGGAGGATTAGTGAAGGGGGAGGAATTAGAATGAGTAACTCTCAGGCTTTAGACCATGATACCAATAACCAGAATAGTACATTTTAACAATTCTAGTGGGGCAGTCAAGTGAAGATGTTCTGAGATATTTATTGGTCTGACACTGGGGAGATACTATCTGTAGTCCAGAGGAGTGGGTAAAAGTGCTCACATTGGGTATAACATAGGGAAAGGTGGTCAGATAGACCACTAACATTTAGGAGTTAAGAAAATGAAGGTAGTAGCATAATGAGGGAGCTCTTCTGATTTCTTCTTCTGTATTTGTTTGTCCTAACTACTTCTGTAAGGGAGCATACTTTTTTCTTTCTTGATTATGTTTGTTTAGATTTGTGTGATAGTTTAGATCTCATAACAGTTGCTTTTTTGTTTTATTTTTTTGTGTTGTTTTGTTTTAGAGAGGAGGAAGTACTTCACATTTAATGTAACCATCCATTTGAAGCTCACATGGGACATCTTTTTCTTATTTATGACTTTGAAGTGGATCATCAGATAAAAGTATGATTAAGTTGCCTGTCACCTATATTTAGAATATTTTAAACTTAGTGTAATTAGGGTTGAGTGGGTATTTTGCAGTTTTTATAATTGTACGCCTCTCTTACCTAATTTGGGGACCTCATTATGTTGCTTTTGAAATCCTGATTTGTAGTTTGTGTTTTAGCTTTGGGGAGAAAAGGAATGAATTACCTCTCTGTTCAGTAGATGGATCATGTGTGTGTGGGATCTATCTACCAAGTATGAGCCAGTCATTTGGGGACCTCTCAATTATACTGTTTATTCTGCGTGTTATTCAGTGTGGGGTTTTTGTGATGGTTTATTGAACGGTGATGTCACACATGTATGTTTTCTACATTAAGTTTTACCTTTTAAAAAATTTAGGCCATATTGTGGTCCATAACCAATGATTAGAAAGGGATAATGAAGAGGAAGGATATGAAACAGTGTATCCTTGGAACATAAAATTTTTCTTTTTTTCCACTTCTGAAGTATTTGGACTTTTAGTGAAGCTTTTAAGATGTTTTTATTTAAGAACATTTAACGTTTTCTGGAATCATGAGGTGTTACACAATGCTTATGTATAAACTAACTAAAGGTGCTTTCTTTAAAAAATCAATATTTGATCAATTTTGCATATATCATTGACTTTGTTATTGGAACATAGAAGTATATGTTCCTTTTATTTACATGACTTAAAATGTATTTGAATTTACAGATTTAAAATAATGGTAATAGCATGACCGTATCAATATGCTAGATCTGTATGTATATGTAGGGGTGTCTGTATTATGTATGTATGTATATATGTAGTCTTAAAAATTTGAAGTGATTATTTTGCACAGAAACAAAGGATTACATGTGCATAATGTTAATTTTACTGGTTTTACTTACTATCTTATGAAATATGTTTTATGGTTGCATAATAAGAATAAACGTATGAAATTTTACGTAGAGAGTATTAGAATTGAATGAAAGAGAGCTTCTGCCTTAGCCAGTTTTGCCCAGTGGTTAGAGTGCTGTCATGCAAGAGTAATGGGTTGCAGGTTCGATTCCTGTCAAGGGTACATACCTCACTACAGGGCTCGATCTCTGGTTGGGGCATGTGTGGGAAGCAACCAATCAATGTGCTATCTCACATCAGTATTTCTGTCCATCTCCCTCTCTTCCATTCTCCCTAAAAATCAATGGCAAAGAAAATATCCTTGGGTGAGGATTAACAAAAAATAAAATAAATAAAAAAACAAAGGGAGCTTCACATTGCTTTAGTAAACTCTTATTTGTTTCCAGTTAATTCACTTAAACTTAAAAAGTCAAAATAATGTATACATGTAGTTTAAAAAATTAGTATAGGAGGGCTTATAATAAAGAGCAACATTCTTTATTTCTTCTCCTGGGGACATTTAAAATTTTATTTGGTCTCTTTCATGTTTCACATATATTATGAATTTGGTTAACTGTCCATATTTGCAAGTTAAGCAATAAGAACTGGCTGAGAACTCTACATACAGGTAGGCTTGTTGTTTGGAAAATTACTTTCAGAGTTAGAGTTTCCATTAATCTCCCTTGGATTTGCTTTTCGCTTCTGACTTCCTTACCTAGCTGGAGTTTGTGTTCATTTGGTTATTGCAGTTTGGCTTTATCTTCAGCTGTATTTTCTGTTTTGTGTTCTAAACTGCGCTGTTTTGTTACATTCCTCTTCCTATCTTGAAAAATTTGTTGCAGTCTCTTGGCTGCTGATGGCTCCATTTTGTTCTCGTAGTCATAATGGATTGCTCCTTTAACAAATTTCTCTAGTATCAATTCAGTGAGATTGTGGAAGGGAGAAGAAATAAGATCCTGTGATTTCTCTAGTCTGCCATCTTGGCTAGAAATTTGCAGTTCTTTGATTTTAAAAATGAAGAAACTAAGGCCTATAAAAATAAAATGATTTGTTTCCTACAGCTAGGTAGACAAAAATCTTGTGTTCTTACCTCATGAAAGTCTAGTTAAGGTCTTGGAAATAAAGTTCCAAAAGCTATTAAGTGTTTGCAGTATAAAATGATTATAGGTTTTTTTCTTTGAATTATGCTTATGCTTGCTACAGTTTATTTGTATATCTGAGCTATTGATTTATTCTTCACTTTTTGTACTTTTCTTAAGAGAAAGGAAAGCATGTTAAACAAATATTTTATCTTTTACATCTCTAGCATGATAAATATTTGTCATGATTTATTTTTGCTTATTAGCCCAAGATGCTAATTGACACCCCTCTCTCTCTCTCTCTCTCTGTATATGTATATCTATATGTATATGTATATGTATATGTATATTTTTTTCAATAATGAAATAATGGAAGTTGCTGCGATATAACTGTTAAACTCTTGTATTAGTCAGGCACATACGTTTTCTGTGTCATTTTTGGAAAGTTTCTTTGGACTTCAGTGGTCTCAGTAAGGGAAATAGTATTTTACCCTTGAAATTAGGGATAGACCAAAAGGTTCTCTTTTACCTCTAAGATATAATTTTATTAGGAGCTGAGTTAAAAATACTGTATCACCCATACCTTATTGGACCTGCATCTGTTGTTTAGTCCCTTTCCCTAGTGATTAGTGGGGAACAGACTTGGAGAGTATTAAATTACAGCTTTCTAGCAAAGCTGTATAAATGGCACATCTATACTATCTATTCTTCTCTTTATTCCTTTCCTATTAAATAATAACCAGATTTATTACAACAGAATCAATGCCACTTACCATAAAAATATGAAGAACTTATACGCATATATGCATAACCTATGGACACAGACAATAGATAGGTGAAGGCGATGAAGGGGATGAGGGGGAGGTAGGTAGGGGAGGGCAAAGGGAAGAAAATGGGGGACATCTGTAATACTCTCAGCAATAAAATACAACTTTAAAAAAATGAAAAACTTAGGGATAATTCAGACAAAAGATGTATAAAGCTACATTGAAAACTATAAAGTCTTGCTGAAAAAAATGTGTAGACTCAAAATTAAACTTTAGTTACTCTCTTTTACATAACCACTAAAAGACATATATAAATCATTAGGGCTCTAAACTGAGAAGTTTAAAAAAACAAAAGCTCTTTCAAAATTCATATGGCAACAAATCCTGACCTAAAATAGACATGAAGCCTTTATTTACTGTACTTAAAATGAAGAGTCATACTTAAATACTATTCATTGATTCTCCAATAATTTATTTTGATCAAAATTAAGTGCTACTTAATAACTTAAAATCTATTGTATTTTAATTTTTCATCTTTTTTCTAAGTATTGTAGAAGGTTGCATGAAGTCTGACAGGGAGGTAGGATTGGGAGGGCAGATTAGTTAACTGCTAGTTTGTCTTTTGGCAGGTCAGTCAGAGAGGATGCAAGACTGGTAAACAAACTCACTTGGTGGCTTGGAAACCAGTAGGCTTAGGAAAGAAATTCTAGGTGGCTATGTGCTACTCAGGGCAGTGATTAAAAGTTCTGATCATTGATCTTGTAGGTCTGGAATTAGACTTTACCTATACTCAGAGACAATCAGATACTGGCATCAGATTCACACTATGGAATCTGATGGAATCTTACCTATTAATAGACAAACATGTAAATTGATCATACCTCCACTATGCCCACAGCCAATCCGAGTGAGTATGCAAATTATGTGAGTATACAAAGATGGCGGCAGCCCAGCTGCTCCAAGCTTGGAGTGGCCAGGTGGGGCAAGACGCCTGCTAAGAGAGGGAGGGTGGGGGGTGAAGGATCTATAGGAGCGGAGTGCTGCAACGAAGACAAGACTGCAGAATCCGGAGTCTGCAGCAAAGATGAAGAAGGCAGACTCTGGCCGGAGTCTACAGCGAAGA
>JAAGEH010000307.1:15762474-15825210 GCA_011751065.1 Lasiurus cinereus | reverse complement strand
TTTTTTTCAGGAGTCAGAATATTTACCTGTAGATCCAGGGAACTCACTTTCATATGTCTCACAATTCAGAATTTTCTAGATTTTAGCAAGGCAATAAGGCATATTACTGCATTTTAAGAAACACCCAGTGGAATTTGGGGTGGGATACGCTGTAATAAAATACATTAATATTTCTGCAGTAAAGCATGTGACTCTTCATTTTAAGTACAGTAAATAAAGGCTTCATGTCTATTTTAGGTCAGGATTTGTTGCCATATGAATTTTGAAAGAGCTTTTGTTTTTTTAAACTTCTTTGACTTCAGAATTGCAAGTAAGGAATGGTGGACTATGAAACTTTCTGGGAAACTGAATTAGTGTTTAGAAGGTTGCCTGGTAAACATGAATTAAAATAACAGGAAATGGGTAGGCATGAGAGATTTTTCATCAGGCCTCACTGTGTCTGCAGTGGGAGTGTCATGGGTACCCCTGCCTCCCTGCTCTTTTCCTGGACAGTGCTCAACACATATTAGACATTTGTCCACTCGTACTAGTTTATTTTTATTTTAAGCACCTTTTTTTTGTCAAATTATTATTATTATTATTGTATTAATTGATTAAGCTATCTTATTTGTCTTCTGGTTCCTGAAGGAACTCACATACTATTTCTCATTATGTGTTGATTTAACTAGCTTAATACCCATGGGAGGATTATATTTATCTTACATGCTTTTGCTCTTTACTCCTAAATCATTAGAACTTCAAGTATTTCTAAAACTTGCATTTTGACTTCTAAGTTCTCAAGCAGTAAAATAGTTATGCTTTATTTGAATATATTTTAAATATATATAAACGAAAGGTATTTTTTTCCTTTCCAAAAGCATTTAATCCTTAGAAACATACATTGTGCAGTTTACATCCTATTTTTTTTGTATGTTTAAGCAGTGGCTCTACTTTTCTGAAGATAAAGAGGTCTATAGTTATTAGTTTAAGACTATTTTGAATAAAAAAATTTATACACATCTCAGAGGAACTTCTCTCCTTGGAAACTAAGAATGGCAGTAAATGGAGTGGCAAATACATATATGCATATATAGAGCCACTACAACAACAGCGTGCAACATCAGTGGGTCTGGCGTCACAGCCCTTCCACAGTCACCTTGCTCTCTGCCTCATACTTCCCAGGTTGGGCCTTGGCAGTTTATCTGTTACTTATTCACTTTATAAGTTGTAGATGTATGCAATTGATATTTCAGGATTTTTAACTGATAATCATACTTAACACTACTTTAAAAAAATGCCATGAACATCTTTGAATGCCCTTATAAGGCTAAGAGCAAGATGCACAAAGTGAGAAATTTATTTTAAATGTTCGGAAATATGTACAAGTTTTGATATACTGGTAATTTCAGATTGCTTATAACACCTAATTCTGTAAGTCACTTCAGATTTCTCAATTGACTTTGGAAATTGCAATGTGACTATATTCTAATTTTATAATTAAATCTAATGAAGTCAGACACCTCAAAGAGGTATATTATGGTACTTCCCCTTCTCTGGAATGCATGCTGAGGTATATATTTTGTTTTATTTTTCTATCCTCTTCTCTTCCCTAAATGGCTCCCTCTCTCCCTCCCTTCATCCTCTCCTTTTTCCTGTTTCTTTTTTTCAGACAACAGACTGTCTCTTTTGCACCATCAGATTTTCCTGAGTCAGCTAAATCCTTTTCATATGTCTTTTTTGGCCTCACCATCCTATGTGGTAAGGCTGCATGTTTGGTATCAGATGGCCCCACATCTATTCGGTCTTCAGTGGAGACTCCAGGGATTGTGAGTTTGATCTGAGGTGGAACTCTAAACAGAACACGAAAGTATTTGCAGGTAAAGGCCAACTGGGGCCATTCGGGTCCTTCCTGCTTTCCTTAGTCCAAAACGCTCCAGTTCTGGATCATCAACTTTGGATTTCCTCTTCCCAGACATTGTGTTCTACATCTCAGAGCACTTCTTAGGCAGCTGCAAAAGAAAAAAACAAAAAACAAAACAAAACTGCAACACTGATGGGAATCTGGATTTTTCTTCTTTTGTACTGCTTGTCTCCACAAAGGAGGCAAAACAGATTCTTTGGTCTCATGATTGTTATTAGGACAGTTATAATAGTATAGATATATTCCCTGACTGGGAATTGAACCTGCCACTTTTTGGTGTACAGCAGCACACTCCAGCCAACTGAGCCACATTGGCTAGGGTTATAATATACATTTGTATGCCATTTTCAACTATTGTATTTAATCTATTAGTTTCACCTGTTCAATTTATGAAGCTGTTGGGACAAAGATTTTAATAGTAGAAGCTTTTGAAGCTTGGTAGTTTTGTAACTATTATACTGACTATATTTCTGAAAAGTTGTTTATAAATTGATTTTTTTAATGGAACAGTATTTTATGTATATTAGCAGGCTTACTATTTAAATACAGTCTTTAGTGAATCCTTTTGTAAAGAGAATATTCAGCCTATAATTTGTTTCTTTGTGTAAACCTGCATTTGCATACATCAAATTTGTTTTAAATGGGATTTATCTACAAATGTCGATCCATGTGTCTGAAAAGAAGAAAATTTAATTTCTGTTTGATGTGAAGAACAAATTCAGATTTGGCACTTTTGATAGATGAGACAAGCCAAATTATGTTAGTTCCATTCTTTTCAACTAAATGCTATCAAAATATGCTCTACACCCTATATTAAGGGGGTGGCAAGAGTTCATATGTTAAGGTTGAACTAAAGTATATTTTTATTTTTATTTTCTTTTTCTTTTATTTTTTAATTAATTAATTAATTAATTATTTTTTTCCCCTTATTGCCCTCCTCACCCCCCAAGTATATTTTTAAACTATATTTTCTTAAATAGTAACAGGGCTAGTGTGAAGTTACACAGTTTAAATCATTATTTAGTAGTTTTTACTTTCCTGAAAGCATAACTGGAATCCCAAATCTTGATGATTTTTTTGTTTTAAAAAAACTTTTACTTTGTCTTAATCTATAGTCATAGAAGTAGATGCATATTTTGCTTTTAATTATGTGTTTGTTAGCTTTTTACTTATTGTACTTTGATGATACCCCACCAGTTTATTAAGTTCTATTTAATACTGGGAAGATATTAATGAAAATTCACCCTCCTTTTAGTTTGGATACTGAAACATTGTTAACTAGAATTAACCATAAACAGATATTTAGTTCATAATATAGCATAAATATAGTAGATTTATAATGCAAAAATAAGGTGTAATTGTTGTTATATACTATTTAACTGCACTCTGGTTAAATAGACTTTTTCTTGCAGAGCTGTCTGGGAGCTAATTACCAGTTATACTGGTTCTCTGGGAAAGTATATACAAATTAAAGCTGACAGCATTGGGAACTTGACCCCATCTCTCAGACCCTCTGCACAGCCTACTGGATAGTCAGTCAAAGGAGAGACCTCTCATGATTTAACATGTGCACTGCACGGAAACTAAAGCCCTTCCTTCATAACTGAGGGAAAAGTCAGGGGCTTAGGGAACCCTTGGAAATGTCATAGGACCCAGCCATTTGTCCATGGACTTAACAAGTTGGGTGTTAGGAATAATCCAGAAGACATTATTAACGTCAAAATTGGAAAGGAAGCAAAGAATCAGGAAGATAGGTTTGAGTGACAAGTTTAAGGTGAGGCCTAGAGATATTTTTCCAAATGTAGGCCTTGACCTGTTTGAGGATTTAGGGCACATGGTGCCAGAGAGGACTAGGCAGAGTGGTCTGACTGAGTTTATTTGCTCACTCATTCACTGTCTACTGTTTTTCAGGGGATGCAGAGATGAATACATGGTTAGTGTTAAGGAGTTTATAAGTGGGCTAAAAGTCTGTATAAGATAGAATGAGACTTGTACCCCAAATAATCGTAGTTGAGAATGCTGATTTATTCGTAGTGGGGCAAATGATGAGTCGTATGAGTATGGAGGAATACTTTTTCCCTTAACCATTGAACTTATGAATAGACAGTTCTCTAAGTAATAAATCTACCCTGTAACTTGCCATTCTTTTTGAGTTTCCTTTCAAAATATAGCTATTATCAGTTAACACTTCATTAATTATCTGACATTGGTTAATATTCAGCCACTTACTATGTGACCTTGAGTAATTTGATTAACCACTCCAAGCCTCATTTTCCTCATTAATAAAATGGGAATGAATACTGACCACAGTACTTAATTCTAAGCTGTAGTGTGGGAGAGGAAGGAGATTGACAGAAAGAAGGCAAGATTTCTAGGAAAGAGCTTTGAGGATGCTGTATCAAATTTTGTAATTTCATTATTTTAATGTTCCCTTCAATTTTATATCCAAATAGTTGCTAAATCCTGTTGATAATTTCCTTTTACCATATCAGAGTTGTGACCTATTATCTCCGTTTTCATTACTTTTGGATGTTTGTAATAACTTCATAAATAATCTTGCCTTTAGTCTCTTAGCTATCAGCTTATAAAACAGCTTTGATCATATTATTAACCTGTCAAAAACCATCATTGTTGCCCTCGCTGGTTTGGCTCTGTGGATAGAGCGTCGGTCTGTGGGCTAAAGGGTCCCGGGTTTGATTCCAGTCAAGAGCACATGCCTGGGTTGTGGGTTCAAAACCCAGTGAGGGGTGTGCAGGGGGTAGCCCATCAGATTCTCTCTCTTCATTGATGTTTCTATTTCTCTCCCTTCCTCTTTGAAATCAATAAAAATATATTAAAAAACAACAACCACCATTGTTATGAACTTTTCTTTAACCTGGAATTCAAAATTGTGTAAAATATGATTTGAATATATTTGTCCTACCCTACACTTCAACATTCTCTGTCATATATTCTGTGTCCCAATCATATTCCGCTGAGCATTATTCTCTGAATGTGGCCTTACATTGTCTCTCACTGTCTATTTGGCCTAAATGTTTTCCTGTCTTTTCCTGGTCAAATTCTAAAATGTCTTTCAAAACAGCTCTAATCCTTTACTATCAACTCTATTCTTGATTAATTCTTTTTAAAAATATATTTATCAATATATTCAGAGAGGAAGGGAAAGAGAAATAGAAACATCAATGATGAGAATAATTGATTGGCTGCCTACTGCGTGCCCTCTACTGGGGATCAATCAAGCCCCACAACCAGGCATATGCCCTTGTCTGGAATCAAATCCAGGACCCTTCAGTCTTCAGTCTGCAGGCTGATGCTTTATCCACTGAGCCAAACCAGCTTGGGCTTCTTGATTAATTCTTAGAGTAAAAAGCAAAACTCCATGTTTTCTAATTTCCTAAAACATTACTTTTTGTGGTTTTGTACTCAATGCTTCCTACATTATCTTATATTTGTTGACATTTTTGGCACTAATAGATGGTAAGTTCTTTGAAAACAAAAATTATGTTTTACCTATCTTGATCTACTTTGAAGCTCCTAGAACAGTATTTTGCTTATAATGGATACTCAGTAAATCTTGCTTTGTTTTTTTGTTTTTTTCTCAAAAGAAAAATGTGTGATTATTTTTCAGATAAAGACCAAACATGCTGATGTCCACAGTTAGATTAAAAAAAGTTAACCAGTCAAATGTGTGAACTATAATCTTTAAAAGATTAATAGTTTAAGCAAAAGCATTTACCCTGATTATGGGAATTCTTAAATTGTATTTCATAATATTTGAGAATTTAGTGTATTTCATAGGGTACTAGGCTTATTCCAAGCACTTTAATTCATGTTTTTACCTAGACTGTTAAATAACTAGGCATAGGAATGTATGAATGAATAGCTGTTTCAATTTGACTGTTGTTATGATTATTGTACTAAATAGCTATTAATAAGCTTTTGATCTTTATAAAACTTATATTGGGCATCTGTGGTTCCTGATTGTTTAGGACAAGTAAAGTAGCTTAATATCATTGCTTCTTTTTCCATTTTATAAAGTTATGCCTAAGATGGGGGAGAGATAAGGAAAGATTATTTATGGAACTTAAGACCATGAACTGGTAGAGACCCAGAATAGTCATAACTGCTAAGAGTCTTGAAAACAAGAAAAGTGAATGAGTGTCATGTGGTTCTTTAAGCTATAATGAACACCATCTTTCTCTTAAGAAGAAGAGAGAAGATAGGAGCAACTATGCATGATCATTTTCACTAAACTCTCCTAAGAATGTTTACTGTTAACAACTGGATTCATCCTTTCTAATATTGGGAAATAAATACTAGTCAGATACAGGGATTTATTGTGTAAGTGTAATTTCAAAAGTTGTCACAAGATGGCAGAAGATCCTTATATCTGGAAAGACATGAAAAAACTTGTTTTATTTGAAATAGTATTTGTCTTTTCATATTTCAACTAGTAATCCTCATGTTTGTGTTATCTGACACAGATTTATTGTTACCATTTTAAATGTTTTTACTAATTTTAAAATGGAATACGTATGTTTTTTTTTTCTTCTCATTTCTCGTATACAAAATTAACCCATTTTGAAGGTTTTATGTATTTCCCATGAATAGTGTTTTAAATAATTGTTTTGGTAAATGTATTTTTTCTTAAGTCAATTTAGGGGAAATTGAGTGCAGTTATTTATTATTTATAGATAAATGTATGAAAGGCAAAATGTGGAATTTTTACTTTATTTTAGAAATAAAGGAATTGGTTCATTTGTATTAATTTGCCTAGAGTTTGTAATGGCCATCTTATGTGCTCTTGACTGTTTTGTTAATTGCCTGCTTTATCACTGTCAGGTCTTCTCTGAAATTTTCTGTCTTAAGAAATTGTTCATTCTGTAAATATTAAATGCTTACCATTTTCATATACTAACCTAGACACTGAAATTTATAGTAATTAAAAAATCCTTAGGATATAATCAGATATAACTTCTTCAGAGTTCATAATCTTGCAAGGCAGATAGCTACCAAATACATTATTGTGTTTGACTTCATATTTGTGGTTCTTCTTAACACAAATATATTCTTCATACAAATTTAAAGAATATATAACTTTTACATAGGTAGAGTAGATTAATTGTGAAAATATTGAATTATATGAGTGATGACCTGGAAAAGATCAAAATAAAGATTAGGAGATTTTGGGAAAACTTAAATAGTCCAAGGTTTTGTTTTGTATTTTGAAGGATGTTAGATTCACTGGTTAAAAAGAGAGGGGGAATAACATAACATTTTTAAAGTTTTAACTAGTGACACTTTGGCCTTTTTCAGTGTCCACATGATTTTTCTTATATATTGTTAGTTTGTATAATTTGTAGTCAAAACTGGGACATGATTGTAAAGAAGTACTAAAATAAAATCATATAACACATGTACAGATATGTACTTGAAATATATATTTATTGATTGTTAAATTTGGTTTATTGCTAGAACTATAAAATAGTTATTTATGAAAACAGCCTTTAAAAATAAACTAAAGACTAAAAAATAAAAATTACATATATCTGTTACTATAAGACAAAGAAACCCCCCTCCCACCTTTATAGTAATTATATGAACTTTGCAAAAAAGAAAATAAATAGGATAATTGCTCTTGGGATATATTAATGTATGCCTTCTTTTTAGCTGTTCTATCTGTAATACTCTTAATTTTTTTTCTGAAAAATGTAGTTTTTACAGTATGGTATTATTTAAATTTTTTCTTAAAATTGCATGTAAGATTTTGCATGTATATTTTACAGTTAATAGGTTTGAATTGCTGACTTCTTTAACTGAGTTAGTATTTTTGATCTCTCTGTAGTATTTACTCAGATGAGGAATTGCTGGGGTCATAGGGTAGTTGTACATTTAAATTTTTGAGGATCCTTCATACTGTTTTCCATAGTGGCAGCACCAGTTTGCAATCCCACAAGAATACATGAGGGTTCCTTATTTTTCCTATCCTTAGCAACACTTATGATTGTTGATTTATAGTTGGTAGCCATTCTGAGATATGTGAAGTGATATGTCATTGTGTGTTTTCAAACATGTTTTTATTGATTTTAGAGAGAGGGAAAGAGTGATAAGAAACATCAGTGAGTGAGAAACATCAATCTGCTATTTCCTGCACGCCCGATACTGGGGATGGAGCCTGCAACCTGGGCTTGTTGACCAGGATCAAACCAGTGACCTCTTGGTTCATGAGTTGACCACTGATCAATCCCATCCTGGCGTCACTGTGGTTTTAATTTGCATTTCTACTGATGAGTAGTGATGTTGAGCATCTTTTCATGTTATTGGCTATTTGTATGTCCTCTTTGGAGAAGTGTCTATTCAGATCCTCTGCCCATATTTTAATGGTATTGGTTTTTTTGTTGTTCTTGTGGTTTTTTTTTTTTGTTTTGTTTTGTTTTTTGGTGTTAAGTTGTATGAGTTCCTTATGTATTTTAAGATAGTAATCCCTTATCAGATGTATTATCAGTAAATATTTTCTACCATGCAGTGGATTGTCTTTTCATTTTGTTGTTAATTTCTTTCAAGATGTAAAAACTTTTTAGTTTGACATAGTTTCTTATTTGTTTATTTTTCTTAACTGAGGATATGTGACTTTTTTTGTTTTTTTAACATATTATTTGGGGCCTCGAAAAACTTTAGGATGCAGAAGGGGAATAAGAAAACTGCAGATATGACATAAGGCACTTGTATTTGTCAAGTATTAGGAGTATAACTATTGCGGACCAGTAGTTTTATTGCTAGCTTTACCCAGTGGCCAAATAAGTTTCTATTGAACAAGTACAAAAAACGTTTTGCATAAATGTTAAAGGCATGCTTTAAAATTAAATACCCATTGCATTTTAAAGTTTTTATTACATGTTATTACAAGCTATCTTTTTAAAGTATGATACTTTGTAAAACACTGTGTAATATGAAGTGAGAATTCTCGTGATCCGTCTGCAATGTGTTAAGGAAAAATAAGTTAGGAAAATGGAAGTTCAGAGTGATATCTTGAAAAAAGTTATTATTAGAAAGGGATTGTATTTTATTGGCAGTTGTTAGGTGACTTAATTAAAGATATTTCACTTTTTATAAAAAATATATTTTCCTCATATTTTTTAAAAAGTTTCCAAAATTGAAATAAATATTTTTTAACATCTCTTCATCTGAAAATGTGTTTTTGGATTTTTGTGTACAAGAATCCAAGCTATTTTATTTATTTACTTATTTAAATATATTTTTTATTGATTTCAGAGAAGATGGGAAAGGGAGAGATAGAGACATCAATGATGAGGAGAATCATTGATTGGCTGCTTCTTGCACACCCCACACTGGGGACTGAGCCCACAACCCGAACATGTGTCCTGACCGAGAATTGGACAGATATCTTTTGGTTGAGAGGGCCATGCTCAATCAGTGAGCTACCCTGGCCAGGCTGGTAAACATTATTTCACGTGCTTACTTGCCATCTCTATGCGTGTTTGGTGAAATGTCTGTTCAGTCCTTTCGCATATTTTCTACTTAGATTATGTTTTTTTCTGTTTGAGTTTTGATAATTCTTTATATATTCTAGATTCTAGTTTGTTTTTTGGTAAGATGTGGTTTACATATATTTCTCCTACTCTGTTGTTTGTTTTTCATTCCTTTAACAAGATCTTTTTCAGAGTAAAAGTTTTAATGAGTTCCACTTTATTCCTTATCTTTTTATGATCATGCTGTTGGTGTCAAGTATGAATTCCTTACTCTTCCCAGGTCCTGATGATTTTCTTTTTTTCCCTTTCTTTTACACTTTACATTTAAGCCGATATCTATTTCTTTTTATTAACTTTTGCATATGATGTGAGGTTTAGCTTCTTTTTCTTCTTCCTTTTTTGGTGTATAGTCCACTTGCTTCAGCACCATTTATTGAAAAGGATCTTTCTCTTCCATTTTATTGCTCTTGCACCTTCCTCAAAGATCAGTTAGGCATGTTTGTGTGACTCTGTTTCTGGGTTCTCTATTTTGTCGTATTGGTCTGTGTGTCTGTCACTCCGCCACACAGTTTCGTTTGCGGTAACTATAAAAGTCCTAACATCAGGAAGAATGATTTTTCTGAAACTTGGGGAGATCAGCTTTGGGAGAAATGACATCTTAACTATGCTGAACTACTTCAGTTTTTACATTTAAATTTAAATAAAAGAAAATTAAGAACTCAGGTTCTACAGTATTATATTTCAAGTGTTCAAGTCACATTGGCTTGTGACTACTCTGTTGGATAATGTAGCTCTAGACTACCGTACATACTAGTTCCTGTGTCTGGAACACCCTCTCCTGTTTAGCTTGACCAACTTCTTATCCTTCAGATGGCACCTTGTTCTAGGTACCCTCTCTGTCCCATGTCTCATTTCTAAGCCCAAATGCTGCCATAGAATTCTGTGTTCACTTCTAATTATGGCAATTATCGTGTACTCCCTCTTCTTCATTATTACTATACTTGTCTGCTTCACCACTAAATTCTAAGCTTCTTTGAATCAGAAATTGTATGATTATGCTTATATCTCTTATACCTGACATGTAGTGTGTGCTCAGTAAGTAGTTGGTGGTGTATGAACAGTATATCACATCTAGTTACTTTACTTATTACTTTGTAGACTGTCTTCCAGTTGGGATTTGTCTGGTGTTTTCCTCATGAATAAACTGGGGTTATAGGTTTGGGGAAGAAAGCCCACAAAAGTAAATGCCATTGTCATCACATCATATTCAGGATATATTATTGCCATTTTTTGATCTCATTAATGTGTCTGATGATGATGAGCTTGTGCCTTTTTATGTTAGCTTTACTTATTTCAGCATTTGTGGACTACACATTAATTAGAAAATTGGATTTTATTAAGTAATGGTAAATGCTAAATCTTTAAATAAAAGTTATCTATTAAATAGTTGAAAAGTTATGTTCACTAGTATCTTTTTTGCTTGTGCTTGCATTATTAATATTGTTTTCAACCACAGGATTCTTTATAAGCATCTTTTAAATTCTCCTGTCCCTTAGAACAGATAACATAAATTGTAAATCCACTTAAGTGGCCTATCCAACTATAGCATGTCCCAATACCGGGCTCTGGGGGCAGATTGTGGTTGTAGGGAGGGGTTTCTCTCAGTTTGGTGACATGGGGGAACTAACCTTATATTACTTATTGCCTGAATCCTACATGACTTTCACAATGTTAGACGGTTATGTGACACCCTGCAATTTAAATGCTAGTAAAAAAAAATTTTTCCTTATTTTAAAATAAAAATCCTAAATAGAAATTCTGATGTTTTCTTCCCTTGCCCCAGTGGATTGCCTTGCTGTAATTTGTATATCTTGAGGTATTCACATCTGACACTGGAGAGTAAGTCTAGAAAACTAAAAGAATTTCAAAGATTTTTTTCCTGCCTTCCTAAATTGATTCTTTTCTATAGTCTCCAGACTTCTTCAAGTGATTATTCCTTTGTGCATAGTAACCTTGTTATAACAATTCCCTTTTATTTGCTGACTAGAGGCCCGGTGCATGAAATTCTTACATGAGGAAGTGTATCCCTCAGCCCTGCACCCTCTCCAATCTGGGGCCCCTTGAGGGATGTCCAACTGCCCTATTAGGCCCAAAACCAGTAGGATTGGGCTTAAACGGGCAATCGGACATCCCTCTCACAATCGAGGACTGCTGGCTCCCAACTGCTCACCTGCCTGCCTGCCTGATCAGCCCCTAACCACTCCCCTGCCAGCCTGATTGATGTCTAACTGCTCTCCCCTCAGGCCTGGGTCCCCCCCACCTGCCCTTCCCTGCAGGCCCCATAGCCCTCAGCCTCCCTCCTCTGCCAGCCTGTTCACCTCTAACTGCCCTCCCTTGCAGTCCTGGTCCCTCTCAACTGCCCTCCCCTGCAGGCCATCTTGTAGAGGCCATCTTGTGTCCACATGGGGGCAGCCATCTTGTGTGTTGGAGTGATGGCCAATTTGCATATTATTCTTTTATTAGATTGGATAGAGGCCTGGTGCACAGGTGGGGGCCAACTGGTTTGCCCTGAAGGGTGTCCCGGATCAGGGTTGGGGTTCCCTTGGCTTGTGGGGCAGCCTGGATGAGGGGACTGTGATGGTTTGCAGGCTGGCTATCCCCCTCCCCCCACCTCCCCGGCAACCCAAGTGGAGGCCCTGGTATCTGGGATTTATTTATTTTCTATAATTGAAACTTTGCAGTCTTGAGCGGAGCCAAGCCTTCTGCTCGCTCCGTGGCTTCAGCCATTTTTGTTGGGATTTATTTATCTTATATAATTGAAACTTTGTAGCCTTGAGCAGAGGCCAAAGCAGGCCAGGGCTGTGGAAACTTGGCTTCCTCCATTGCCGGGGGGCAACTCAAGCCTCCTGCTCTCTCAAGCTTTGTGGCTGCAGCCATTTTTGTTGGGATGTATTTATCTTCTATAATTGAAACTTTGTAGCCTTAAGCAGAGGCAGGTCTGGCCAGAGTGTGTGGAAAGCTTGGCTTCCTCCATTGCCAGGGAAACCTAAGCCTCCTGCTCACTCCATGGCTGCAGTCATCTTGGTTGGGTTAATTTGCATACCCGCTCCTGATTGGCTAGTGGGTGTGGCTTGTGGGTACAGCAGAGTGATAGTTAATTTGCATATTCTTTTATTAGATGGGATAACAAGAATGGATGCACATATACTGGTTCCTATGTCCATATAGAAACCCAAGTCATTGCTAGACTACTTGTTTTAAAACTTTTAGGGGCTGGTTAATTAGGAGAGTACTTCTAGGAGGCTGAAATTTATATTCTTTTGGAATATAGAATTTGAATGCTTTCACTCTTTCATCTTTTAAAAAAAATCTGTTCTTTTCATCTTATAAACACCTTTCCAGTTTCCCTATATTTATGAGTAATTCTTTGAAATGGGAAGATACATGTGCTCTAATGCTAGAAAGAAATAATTAAAAAATAATATAAACCAGGAGTATTTAAGGAAACCCAGTGTATAGATTATATGAACCTATATTGAGATTAATTAAAACTGATTATTTTATTCCCAAAGGGAATTTTAAACATTAACAATGTTTTTAGGATTAAACCCTTTTATTCTGTTTACTTACTATAATTTAGTGTATAAAAATTTGATTCATGCAGCTTTTTAAATACTGTCCTTTATAAAGTGAGGTATATATACATCTTTGGACATTTTTGATAGGTTCTTATTGTTAAGAAATTCTAGTTAATAGAGTCTGTATAAAGCAATAGTTGGACAATCGATGCTACCATATATTATACCAATGTAATAGAAAATTATGCATTTTTTGTTGGGGTTTGGGTGAGTAGCTATAATCCTTTTAAAGAAAACATGTACCTTATGCATTTAGGCTATAATATATTCTATTTTGCTTTCTACATTAATATAAATTATATGTTACATATCCATAGTAATAAAAGCATAACATACAAATTGACCTAACAGCCAAATAGCGGAATGACTGTCCGATGGCCTTCCAGATGAAGCCAGGGTTGTGGGGGCTGCGAAGGCCTACACTTGCACAAATTTCATGCATCGAGCCTCTAGTATACATATTATATAAAACACTAGAGGCCTGATGCACGAAGATTCGTGCAAGAGTGGGCCTTCCTTCCCTGGCTGCTGGCACTGCTTTGCTCTGGCTTAGAGCCGCCTTTCCACCTGCCCACAATGCCAAGAGGCCTGGAGCATCTGGGGCAGTGGGGAATGCCTGCATTGTCACCATGGCAACGACACAAGCATCCCACCCCCAGCTGCTTGATGCCTGTGTGTGCAAATTAATCCGCCATCTTTGTTGGGTTAATTTACATACTCTTGATTGGCTGGTGGTCATGAAGGTACGGTCAATTTGCATCTTTTATTAGTGTGGATAATTCCATGTTACCTTATTTCATCATTTATGGACTATACATTAATCAAAATTGGATTTTATTAAATATTGGTAACTGCTAAATCTTTAAGAGCAATAAATAGCAAATCTAGTTACAGGCATTTTGATGCTACATTTAAGTATGGCATATGGCAACATGCTTGAGGAAGTTAATATTTTCTATATATTTGACTTTTTTTGACATGCTGTCTCATGAATTCTTTTTTGTGTGTGATTATGTATGTTTTAGCTCATTTTGTAGAACTATTGTTAATTTTTTTAAAAATTAGAAATATGTATTCAAGATGAATTCAGGTTTTTTGGTTATTCCAGGTAAACTTAACAATTACATGTTTTTTCATTTGTTACTTTGCCTTCCCATTGTTTCAAATGATTCTCCTTTTATTATTCAGATCTATTCCGTTGTCACAAATTCCTCATCTACAGCATTATAATTGAGGAGAATAATTGCATGGTATTGAATACAATTTGAATAACTTTCCTGTGTTACTCTTCATTTTTAGCTTAAAAGTAAACTATAGTTATTTACACAGTTACTACTCCCAGATGTTAATGCTAAAACTCTCAGATGAAATTCTCCTTATAAGATAGATGTATTCTATAGGAATCCAAGCCATTGTTTGATTACATACCTTAAAACTTTAAGACAAGTTAAATTTGAGTATATGTGATTTCACTTACCTAATAATTTATATTATGAAATGTAACATTAATTAAATTTATTTTTGGAATTTGGTGTTAAGTAACACACATACTGGTGCCAATTTCTTTGCAGCTCTTAAAAAATACTGTATAGTCCGTGGGACTCTGCTTCACAATTAGCTGCTATTGGTTGGAACTAGAAGAGGGAATGATTATAATAGCAGTGTTTTTTCTCTAAATAACTTGTTGAAATAAACTATCTAATAGAAGAGTAATATGCAAATTGACCATCACTCCAAGGCACAAGATGGCCACCCCCTTGTGGACATAAGATGGCTGCCACAAGATGGCCAGCAGGGGAGGGCAGTTGTGGGCAGTTGAGGGTGACCAGGCCAGCAGAGGAGGGCAGTTGGGGGAGACCAGGCCAGCAGGGAGGGCAGTTAGAGGTGACTGGGCCAGCAGGGGAGGGTGATTTGGGGGGGGGGAGGCCTGCAGGGGAGGGCAGTTAGGGGCAATCAGGCCAGCTGGGAAATAGTTAGGTGTCGATCAGGATGGCAGAGGAGTGGTTAGGGGGTGATCAGGCTGGTAGGCAGAAGCGGTTAGGGGCAATCAGGCAGGCGAGTGGTTGGGAGACAGCAGTCTGGATTATGAGAGGGATGTCCAACTGCCTGTTTAGGCCGGATCCCACCAGGCCTAAACAGGCAGTTGGACATCCCTCAAGGGGTCCCACATTGGAGAGAGTGCAGGCTGGGCTGAGGGACATCCCCCTTCCCGTATGATTTTCGTGCACCGGGCCTCTAGTATTTATATATTTACATACACATGGAACAGGCTATCTTTGTATTTTTATTTTTAATGTTTTTAGTGACAATAAAGAAAATATATTTGCTGAGAGTTTAAATGAACAGAACACAGTAAAAAGAAGTCATTTTTCATTAAGTATTTTATAGCAAAATAGCATGCCTATCTTCTAGATTCCTTCCATTCTAGGTCTATATTATTTATATAATTAATGCCAACTTCCATAATAAATGGTCTCAAAGTGTCAGTGGCTTAATATATAAATTTATGTTTTGCTCTTGAAACAGGTATGTAGATATCCTGTTGAGGCAGCAATACTGGAATCTAAACTTTTTCAATATCGTAGCTATGTCCCATGTGTGTGATCTTCTAAATACCAGAAATAGTAGGTGTTTTCAAAACCCTAATTCCCCAAAGCATCTCATTTACCAGCCTTTCCTTCCACGTGTATTGGTTAGCCTGTTGTTTGCCTCAGCTGTCATCCCTTGTCCTAGGCATCAGTGACTTGTACATTTGCCTTACATGTCTTTGAAAAATGACTCCAATCTCAATTCTTTCAGAGTGCGATCTGTTATATGCTCTCTGATACTGGGTACCTGTATTGGGAATGTGAGCTGCTATCTTCAAAACCACTTCCCGTCTGGGGGGCTTTGGACAGGACCAGAGAGTTAAAATACCACAGAGCTCTCTGACTGAGACTCAGCTCTTTTTTTCTTGACTAGATGTTTCCTCGGTTGCTGCCAGCTTCCTGTTGGTGTCCAGAGTTCTGAAAAAGTTGGTTTTGACAGTTTTTGCCAGTGCATTTGTTGCTTTTGTGGAGTTGAACCATTGGAGTTCCTTATTTCACTGTTTTTGCTAACATGTGGTTCTAAGATTTTTAATGTTCAAGAATGATTTTATCCTGAGGACACTGGGAAAGGAGAGATGATAATGGCAAGGATAAGTTACCCATTGGATACTAATGGAAGAGTATCCAAATAGAGCTGCAGTATAGGCAATTGAAAATATGGGACTGTAATGAAAGGCAGAGGTGTCAGGGTTTGAGGTCAGGTTTAAGATTTGATAATGTTGAATCTCTGGAATTTAGAAGTAAATTTATAGAAAGAAGAGAAAAAGGTTGCTGAGGCTTAGGTTCGAAGAATAGTCTATAGTCACTGTGTAAAAAGAAACCTTTGAAGTTAGGGCAGTATAACATTTTTTTTCTTTTTCTAATGGGAGAATTATTTTTGGGATTTGGTGTTAAGGAACATATTCTGGTGCCAATTTCTTTGTCAGCTCAAAAAATACTGTGTATCCTGTGGGACTCACACTTCATTATTAGCTGTTCTTGGTTGGAATTGGAAGAAGGAATGATTACAATAGCTGTGTTTCTATGCTTAGTTTTTATAAAAAAATCACTAATCTGTACTGAAAGAAATAAAGACCTGGATACTTAGTGTCTTCTTTATTTTCTGTTACCTTTTTTTGACTTTGCCAATTCTCTCCCCTCCCCAAATTCATGTAGCTTATTTCTAGTTTCCATTAAACTAGAGCCAGTGATTTTCAATCTTTTTCATCTTATGGCATATAAAGTAATTACTAAATTCTGCAGCACACCAAAAATTATATTTTTTGCCCATCTAACAAAAAAAAGTGTATAATTTTGATTCATTCACCGTGAATGGCTATTACTGTGTTGGTCATTGTAATTTTTTTTGACAATCCAAGGGGAAAGAGGTCAGTGCCCCTGACTAAATAGTGATGCATGTTTTTTTAAAAGATAAATTTTATTAATTTTTTACAGAGATGAAGGGAGAGGGATAGAGAGAAACATCGATGAGAAAGAAAACATCTATCAGCTGCCTCCTGCACAACCCCTACTGGGGATGTGCCCACAATCAAGATACAAGCCCTTGACGGGATTCGAACCTGAGACCCTTTAGTGTGCAGGCCGACACTCTATCGATTGAGCCAAACTGGTTAGGGCAGTGATGCATGTTTTAAAAATTCTTGGAATACGCCAGTGTGGCATACCAGTTGAAAATCGCTAAACTAGAGTTTTAATCTCTGCCGAATCAACTGGAACAATAATTTCTTATTTTTTCCCTTCCAGTGTTTACTTCTCTCTTATTTACCATTGTTTACTACAGGTCTGGAGGCATTTGTGAAAAGTCAATGAAATGAAATTTATAAAAAATTCTAATGTACCTTGCCAGTTTTCAGGATGGAATACCAGAGGCTTTAATTATTGGGAAATGCCAAAAAAAAAAAATCCCATTAGATTAAAAAATATATAGTTTATAAATATAGACTGAATCATAACCTCTTGGGAATTTCAAAATAATTTTTCTCTAGTGACTTATAAGTTACTTGTCTTTTAAAAATCAATTGGTAATTAGACTGGAAAAGAAAGGATATGATCATGAAAGTTTTAATTGCTCCCTAAGTGTATTTTACCAAAGTTTTAACATTTTTTTTTAATTGGAAAGGAAGGCCCTGTACTACTATAGGCTGTGTTATTGAAAGTAGAAACACCAAAAGCATTTCCCCAGGATTATTGGTTTAGATCAGTGGTCGGCAAACACACTAGTCAACAGAACGGCAAACTGCGGCCAACCACTGGTTTAGATCATATTAACAATTTGTGTACTAATGAAGTATAGAGACTTTGAGGAAATTCTATTTAGAGTTGGATATTCAATTTTGTGAATATGTATTCTTGAAAACATTCCTGTTCTATTATTGTATGAGGACATAGTATAAAACTTATCTTTATGCACTGGAGCTTAGTATGTATAGGCCTTGAAAGCTGGTCTCATCATAAGGCTAGGACTAATCCAGTGAAATGGGAAACCTGTTAAGAGAGATGGGTGTTTGAACCCCATGGAGTGCGGCATCCCCACTTCTCTGCATTTTCTTAATGTTTTAAGACAGTGATTGGCAAACCATGGCTCGTGAGCCACATGCAGCTCGCGAGCCGCGGTTTGCTGCTCTGTTGACCAATGAGTTTGCCAAACACTGTTTTAAGATAACCTTACAAAACTGGGAAGTAAGAAAGGTGAGAATGAAATCATACTCAGTAGACAGCATGAGAGATAGGTTCAGCCTACGCAGTCACTGTCTCATTCTTCTTGGGACCTGTAGTGACTAAGGTTTTTCGTTGCTAAAGTAGTTCTGATCTCAACTTACTTGAAACTATGGTCAGTCAGACTACTTGGGAAAAGGATCCTAAGGTCTAGTTCAGCTGACAGGCCTATATGTCTCTTCATTATTATGATAATTGAGAATTGTTTGTTATGGAAATAAATAATTTTTACATTTTGAGAATTTATAGTTAAATTATATTTATGATTCCTTAAAAAATAGGTTCCTAATTCTGTTTGAGAAGTTATTTTATTTAGAAAGAATAAATAAGACTGTATATGAAGTGGCAAATTTGTTTAGCAAAAGGGAATTATTTTTCTTAAACTGATTTTATTACAGTATGGTATAATATTTATAAGAAATAAGCCAGAGCCGAAACTGGTTTGGCTCAGTGGAGAGCGTCAGCCAGCGGACTGAAAGATCCCAGGTTCGATTCCGGTCAAGGGCATGTACCAAACGACTGAACAACTGATCAACCAGTTGATATGATGAACACTGACCACCAGGGGGCAGATGCTCAATGCAGGAGTTGCCCCCTGGTGGTCAGTGCACTCCCACAGTGGGAGTGCTGCTCAGCTGACCAATGGGTGCCAGACGCCCGGCTGACGGCTGGTGAGCACAGCTGCAGTGGTGCGAGGCTCTCCTGCCTCCGCAGCAGCACTACCTGATGGCAGCGGGGCTGGGAGGAGCGGGAGCAGTGCAGAGCTTGGCCCAGGCTCTGGCTCCTTCCCAGCCATTTCGCACATACTATATCCCTCGGGGGATGTTGGACTGCTGCAGGGAGCAGGCCAAAATCAGCAGTCCCATCTTCTGAGGGGTCCTGGATTGTGAGAGGGTGTAGGCCAGGCTGAGGGACCCCATTGGTGCATGAATCTGTGCACCGGGCCTCTAATGTGTGTGTGTCTATATATATATATATATATAGAGAGAGAGAGAGAGAGGGGTAATATGCTAATTGGTCCTAACGGTGTCCCAGTCACGAGCAGACAACAGGCTGCACATAAACAAGAGCTGGTGGGCAGGGACACACAGGGGCTCTGGCTGAGCCACCGCAGTATGGCTTGAGCAGGCCCAGAGTGGACACATACAGGGGGGCATGCCCGAGCCACCACATGGCTTGAGCAGGCCTGGAGTGGACACAGACATTTTTTCATGGTGAAGGGACTGGAGTCTGTGTTGATGAAAACACCTTGGTGGCTGTGGCAGCCAGAAGTGGCAGCAGCAGGGTGATGGGTGTAGCCCTTTCTCCTAATCAGCGCGGTCATCTCCTGCAGAAGGAGGCCAGACTGCGGCTTTAGGCCTGCTCAAAGGAGTAGGACATCCGCTGAGGGCTCCCGTACTGAGAGGGGCAGGCTGGGCTGAGAGGACCCCTCCCCTACAGTGCACAAATTTTGTGCACCAGGCCCCTAGTATATAATAAAAGCCCTATTGTCCCCTCGGGAGTTTGACCACTTGCTATGATGTGTGCTGACCACCAGGGTGTGGCATTGGCAGTGTGCGGCAGTGGAGGTGCTGCTGGCCCCAATGGCCCCCAGAAGAGTGGAACTGTGTTGGAAATGGTGGAGCAGGTGAGCAGGCAGCTCTAGACCATAGCAGGTATGAGTGGGGCTCCGGCCCCAACCAGTTGCTCTGCATTTGGTGACCACGAGCCGGTGGGGGGCCAAGGCCCGATTGATCATCCTGCAGGCAGGATGGTGAAGCAGGATGGGGCGCCAGGTAGGGGTGGGGGACTGTGAGGCTGGGGGGTGTGAGCTGGGGCCCGATCCCCACAGGCCACTCTGAGGAACCCCACCCATGCACGGATTCATGCAGCGGGCCTCTAGTTTTAACATAATGAGTAAAGATTTTATTGAAGAAAGTAACCTTTCTCCAATACTTTTACACCATCTGAACATGTTAATATATTTTTTTAAGTTTTTGAAATGTAAGATACAGCAAAGTTGAATAAAGTTACATAAAATCTTGCAAAGACATGAATCTTTGTAGTCACTTTAATTTTATATTGATAATTTTTTAGAAACTAACTATAAAGTATGATTACTACATTGAAGTAAAGGTCCATTTACCTATATTGCTTCCTTCTCCAACACACATTCAGTTGATTTTAGTAATGTTCCAGGGTCGTGTTAGCTTTTTATCCTTATAATGGGAATTAATTTTTTGCAAATATTTACTGATATGAAGTATATAACACACATTATATGTGTCATTAAAATACTTTTTATTTGAATCCTTTATTCAATCTTAAGCTGTCTTTCTGGGCTATTATAGAGTTATTTAAATTAATCTCTAGAAGTTTTGTTTTATTGGCATTTATAGACGTGCTACAAAACACATTCTATAGCCTTTTTTTTGGTTTTAAGAATTGAGATGAGACAAAGCAGTTAAAAATATGTGATATTGTCAGTACACTCAGTTTATGTTATAGTAGTTGCTCCTATTTAACTAAGTTATAATTTTTATTTGATGAAAAGGGCTCCAGGGCATCCTTTCCATATTATTTTTCATTAAACACTTAAAATATTTCAAATTTAGTCCTAGCTGGTTTGGTTCAGTGGATAGAGCAGCTGCCTGTGGACTGAAGGGTCGCAAGTTTGATTTCAATCAAGGGCACATGCCTGGGTTGCGGGTTCAATTCCCAGTGGAGGGCGTGCAGGAGGCAGCCAATCAATGATCTCTTTCATCATTGATGTTTTTATCTCTCTCTCCCTCTCTGAAATCAATAAAAATATTTCAAATTTATTACTAAACACCTCTCAGTTTCTAGATATTAGAAGGCTGAATAAAGAGCAGTGTTTAGAATAATTGTCTCCCTCTCCCCAGGTAGTTACTTTAAGCAGAACTGATCTTCTGCATAGGCTGAGCACTTACATATATGTTTGTCTGGAAATTGACAGTATGTACCCTTTGTGAAGGAAGGAGTCGGGGAAAGAGACTGTCGAACCATAATAATAGTGGTTCTCAAACTTCTGGGGATCTGACTCATGTGGAGGACTTCTCAAAACACAGTGGTTTATGATTCTGTAAATCTGGGATTACCCTGAGAATTTGCATATTTAATAAGTTCCCAGATGCTGCCTGTTTTCGAGGCATAATACATTGCGGACGAATCACGAGAATTCTCGCTTCATAATACAGTGTTTTACAAAGTATCATATTTTAAAAAGACATTAGCTTGTAAGAACATGTAATTAATAACTTAAAAATGCAATGGGTATTTCACTTTAAAGTGTGCCTTTAAATTTATATAAAACGTGTTTTGTTTTGTTTGTACTTGTTCAGTAGAAACTTATCTGGCCACTGGGTAAAGCTAGCAATAAAACTACTGGTCCGCAATGTGTTAACAGAGATAAGGCTGACAGGAAACTCAGAAGGAAGACTTCACTTTAGGAAATACAGGCAGATGAGAAATCTGAGAAGCAGTTAGGGAATAAGGTCTAGTTCAGGAACACCTGCACTATCTGCCAGAAAGACAGTCATTAAACATGCTTTTTTATTTTTTCTAAGTTTTAAGTTTACATGGTTTCAAGAGTGAAGTAATAACATTTACATTAAAAAGTCATTCTATCACATTCTTCTTCATTCCTGCATTTGTGTTTTCCAGAGATAGTCACTTTTAATTCTTCAGTCTTAAATCACATGATCAGATGTTCAGCTGAGAGATCTTTCTCACACACAAAATGCCTTTTTAATAGATGCATATTATTTATAAAGCAAAATAAACCTGTAAGCATCTGGTTAAAGTACAGAAAAGGGAAAGCATAATTTCTAATATGCAGATAAGAAGTGAATACATCATTTTGATACAGTACTTATAAAATATTGATTTTGACTTTCCCCAATTTTCTAAGTCTTGTGTTTTTTTTTAAATGTGAATCTCAAAATATAAAGGGTTTTTATAGCTGCAGTTTCAATCTTAATCTCCCCATCTTCCTTAAATAAACAAGGCATGCATTCCTTTATCAGTACTTTGTGTGTGACTGATGTAGGCATTATAGGTAACTAGAGTTGACATACAATATTATTAGTTTCAGTTATACAACATACTGATTAGATATTTATATACTATATGATATGATCACATGGGAAGTCTAGTAAACATCTGCCACCACACAAAGTTGTGATATCGTTTGTGTTCTGTATGCTATACTTTACATCCTTGTGACTTATAACTAAGTTTGTACTTCTTAATCTCCATTTTTTTTTTTTGCTTATTCTTCCACCACCCAGCCCTCTGGCAACTATCAGTTTGTTCTCTATGAGTCTATTTACTTTAGTTTTTTAGATCCATGGGTAAGTGGCATGATACAATATTTGGCCTTCTTTGACTTATTTCACTAACAAAATATCCTATAGGTATATTCATGTTGTCCCAAATGGCAGGAGTTTATTCTTTTTCATGGCTGAGTGGTGTTTTATTTTGTGTGTGTACATAGGGGTCAGCAAAAGTAGGTTTACAGTTGTTTGCATGGAAAATAATACAAGAATAAATGTTTCATGTTCTCACAACTGTAAAACTATTTTTGCCCAGTGCCTATATATATATATCTATAGATACATACACCACTTTTTCTTTAGACATTTTTATCTGTGGATACCTAGGTTGCTTCTATAACATGGCTATTGTAAATAATACTGCAGTGAGCATAGGCACGAATACATCTTTTTGAATTAGTGTTTCGTTTTCTTCAAATTACCAGAAGTAAAATTGTTGGGTCCTTCTTTTATTTTGTCTGGCATAAGAATTGCTATCCCAGCCTGTTATGTTTGTTTCCATTTTCATGAATTATCTTCTTCCATCTCTTTACTGGTACTGTACTTGGTGTGTGTCTCATGAGGCATTATAGGTGAGGGTTTTGTTCTTTAATCCATTCAGCCACCCTTGGTCTTTTAAATGGAACACTTATTCCAATAACATTTAAAGTAATTACTAATACATATGTACTTGCTATCATTTTATTTTTATACTAGCTTTAAAAGTGGTTGGTCTACCACCTTTATTATATGTTTGTCTTTATTGGTGACATTTTTCTTCTTTCTCATATTTTCTTATTGCTAGTTTTGGCCTTTCCTTTTTAACATTTTTTGTATGCCAATGTAGTGGTGATGAACTCCTTTGGTTTTTGCTTGTCTGGGAATTGATTTCTCCTTCAATTCTGAATGATATCCTTAAGGATAGAGTAGTGTGGTTGTAGTTTTTTTTTCTTTTCATAGTGTTGAGTATATTGTGCCACTCCCTTCTGACCTACAAAGTTTCTATTGAAAAATCAACTGAGAGTCTCGTGGGCTTCCTCTTGTATGTAACTAATATTTTTCTTTTGCTGCTTTTAAGATTCTCTTTTAACATTTCAATCCTATAATACATCATCTGTATTTTACATTGTGTACTTATCACCCAAAGTTCAGTCTCCTTCCCTCACCATATATTTGACGCCCCTTAACCTTCATCCTCCCTCCTCCCTTTCCCTCTGATAACCACCATACTGTTGTCTGTGTCTGAGTTTTTGTTTTTTCATATGTTCCTTTGTTTTATATCCCACATGAGTTGTATCACATAGTTAGTTCTTGTCCTTTTACTTATCATGACACTATTTAAGCCTTTTCTGATATCCCAATTAAATGGGAAATCTCGGATATATTGTTGATAAGTATTACGTATGTCCCCCCTTCCCCTCATCTGGAGTCACAAGTGAGTCTGTGTCTGGCTTACTATATTGGGAACTTGATTCCAGAGGGGCCCAGCTTCATGGCCACCTGAGAAATGCTCTTATTGGTGACACTAGTGCTACTTTGTATTATTTGTTTTCTGTGAATCAGTGTGACACATTGGAGCTAGCAAATGGCATAGGTTATTTTAAATATTTTTTGTATGCTATAAAAATGGAAAATGTCATCAGTGACTTGAAAATCACAAAACTGGGTCAAAGAGAGCCAATATAAGTCAAATTTATTATTGCCAACATAGATTCTTCTTTTTTGTAATATAAGATATTTTGTATTAATGACTTGAGTAGCTGTACTTGAAATCCCCACAGTGTCTTTGAATTTAGTTTTTGTAATTCAGGTAACTTTCGGGTTTTTAAGGGGCGGGGGGAGTTGTTTCTTGAGGAGGCATGGCATTTCTAATCAGTTCTCTAGGGAAAGCTTTTTTAAATGCTCCAAACTTGTTTGTTGGTTCATTGTTGCTAATAAAATCTTATAATAATTGAAGAAGAAAGGTAACTTCTAGATATAGTAGTTGTAGTAGTTGTCCTTCTGTTTGGGAGTTTATATTGAAGGAGTGCAAATAATTTAATTGGGTGAAACTAGAATTACTGTCATTTTCCAGGAAATTATGGGCATAGCAGCACCACATATACCTATCTTGTAAGGGAATTTATAATTTTCACTTTTGCAGCAGCAGATTTGGCGGCCAATCTGGCCCCCATCCTCTTGGGCTCCTCCTTGGCCGCTCCCTCTGCAGAGCTGACCTTCCTCTTGGGCATCATGGCAGCAGGCCAGGTGCCCGAGGGCTGCAGTGTGCATTCATTATAATCATATTTTCTTTTACACATTGAACGTATTTATAGTGGCTGCTTTAAAAATCCCTGTTTTTGCTAATTTTAATGCATTGCCTTTTCTCTCTACTGTTTCTTCATGTTTATAGTAATTTTGGATCCTCTCCCCCCACCCCATCACAGTGAATGATAGACATTATCACACTATGATTTTCCAAAGTGTATTGATTTTGTTTTTATCAAGATGTTAGCTTAACAGAAGTTAGATTCCAAATTCTGTATCTCCTTTGACGTGAAGCAGCTGAAATATCTGTTGTTACTTTTTACCTTAGCTGGGCTGTTCAAGTCTGTCCTGAGCCATGCCTTAAGTGGTTAAACAGATTTTTGGGAGAGAGAGTTTGCATAATCCCCTTCTGTAGCTCCTTTACCCCTTCTCACTTTCCAAGTGCTGTGGTTATCCCACACTGTCCTCTGGCTCATCAGTCACCACTAACTTGAGAACCCCTCAGACAAAAAGCCATAAAAATAGGAATCTCACACAGTGTCTCTGCCATTCTCTGGAGTCAACTTTCTACTTTTTGACTTCGGTGGTTCTGTAGTGTCTTGGGGTTGTTTGATTATATTTTGTTCAGAATTTACACCCCCAACTCTTTCTTACCAAACTCTGTGCTCATTAAGAAATAAATCCTCATTGCCCCTGGTAACCTCCATTTACTTCTGTCTCTCTAAATTTGCCTTTCTTCATATTTCATATAAGTGGAACCCTATAATATTCTTTTGTGTCTGGCTTATGTCCCTTAGCATGATGTTTTCAAGGTTCATCCATGTTATAGAATGTACCAGAACTTCATTCCTTTTTAAGGGTGAATAATATTCCATTGTAATCTCTACCATATCTCGTATATCCATTTATCTGTTGATGGATAGTGGGGTTCCACATAATTGGCTGTTATGAATAATGCTGTTACAAACATGGGTGTACAACCATATGTTTGAGTTACTGCTTTTATTTATTTTGGATATATACCTGTAATGAAATTGCTGGGTCAATCATGTTAATTCTTTAACATGTTAAGTGCCAAGCCTGTTTTGTCTTCCTTTCCATTTAGCCAATGATATCCAATTTCACTGATATGCTGGCAGCACCAGTGACTGACCAGTTCATATGGAAAGTATAATGTCAGTCACTGATAACTGACATGGCGCAAACGTGTTAATTTTGAGGAATTGCCAAACTTGTGCTGCAGAGTGTCTATATACCACACTTTATATTCCCACTTGCAATGTACAATGGTTTCCATTCCTTTAAATTCTCCAACACATTATTATTACTAGAGGCCCGGTGAATGAAATTTGTGCACAGGGGTGTGTGTCCCTCAGCCTTGCACCCTCTCCAATCTGGGACCCCTTCCTGGTAAGATCGAGCCTAAACGGGCAGTCGTACATCCCTCTCACAGTCCAGGACTGCTGGCTCCCAACTGCTTCTCTGCCAGTCTGATTGCCTCTACCTGCTCTCCCCTGCAGGCCTGGTCCCCCCCAGCTGCCCTCCCCTGCTGGCCATCTTGTGTATTTGAGTGACAGTCAATCTGCATATTACTCTTTTATTAGATAGGAAAAGCATCTTAGTGGGTATGATATGGTGTATCATTGTGATTTTGATTTGCATGTCCCTAACAATGTTGAGTACCTTTTTTACTTGCATATCTTCTTTGAAGAAATCTTTATTCAAGTCATTTGCCCATTTTAAAATTGGGTTATTTGTCTTTTTGTTGAGTTGTAGGAGTTCTTTATATATTGTCAATATATATAAAGAACTTCTTGTCAGGTACGTAGTTTGTCTTTTCACTTTCTTAATAGTGTCCTCTAATAAAAGTTTTCAACTTTGAAGAATTCTAATTTATCATTTGTTGCTCATTCTTTGAGTGTCATATCTAAGAATCTATTGCCTAACCCTGGGTGAAGATTTACTGGTGTTTTATGGTTTTAGCTCTTATCATCCATTTTAGTGTTAATTTTGTTTGTGGTTGGTGGGGATCCAACTTCACTCTTTGCATGTGGAGATTCAGTTTTGCTAGCACTGTCTGGAGTCTGATTTTTACCTCATCAAGTTGAATTAACACCCTTGACAAAAATCTTTTAGTCTATATATGTCTCTCCTAAAGTCTGTACCACAGGCTTTGATTACGTATTATAGCTTTATGGTAAGTTTTGAAATTAGGAACTGTGCATGTTTGAACCTCATTCTTTTTCAAAATTGTTTTGACTATTTAAAGCTTCTCACATTTCTATTTGAATGTGAATATTGGTGTTTTTATTTCTACAAATGAATAACTCTTCATAAAACCTGTTTTTTTGGATTCTGTTTGCTTTGGAGATTCAGCCCTGTTCATACATAGACATTTAGTTCTTTAGTATAATGGATTATAACGAAGTATCTGAGTAAACCTCAGTGTAATTGTTCTTTCTCCTATTGAAGTACAATTAGATATTTTCCAATTTTTTACTTTAACAAGCAATGCCACAATAAATATTTTTTATTTTAATTAAATCTTTATTATTCAGATTTTTACATTTCTTTTTTCCCCTCCATTGACCTCATCCATAGGTGTATGATTTTTGTCCAGTCTCTCCCTGCACCCTCCTCCACCCCTTTCCCCCTGAGAATTATCAGTCCACTCCCTTTCTGTGCTCCTGATTCTATTATATTCACCAGTTTATTCTGTTGATCAAATTTTTAATTCACTTAATTTTTAGATTCCCTTGTTGATAGATATGTATTTGTTGTTCATAATTTTTTGTCTTTTACCTTTTTCTTCTTCCTCGTCTAAAAAAGTACCTTTCAGCATTTCATGTAATACTGGTTTGGAGTTGATGAACTCCTTTAGCTTTTTCTTATCTGTGAAGCTCTTTATCTGCTTTTCAATTCTGAATGATAGCTTTGCTGGGTAGAGTAATCTTGGTTGTAGGTTCTTGCTATTCATCACTTTGAATATTTCCTGCCACTCCCCTCTGGCCTGCATCGTTTCTGTTGAGAAATCAGCTGACAGTCATATGGGTGCTCCCTTGTAGGTAATGAACTGTTTTTCTCTTGCTCCTTTTAATATTCTCTCTTTGTCTTTTGATCTTAGTATTTTAATTATGATGTGTCTTGGTGTGGTCCTCTTTGGATTCCTTTTATTTGGGATTCTGTGTGCTTCCTGGACTTGTAAGTCTATTTCTTTTACCAGATGTGGGAAGTTTTCAGTCATTATTTCTTCAAATAGGTTTTCAGTATCTTGCTCTCTCTCTCCTTCTGGCACCCCCACCATTCTGATGTTGGTACGCTTGAAGCTGTCCCAGAGGCTCCTTACATTATCTTCACATTTTTGGATTCTTTTCTCTTCTTGCTTTTCCAGTTGAGTGTTTTCTGATTCTTTATATTTCGAATTTTTGACTTGATTCCACTAGTCTGCTGTTAGGTCTCTGTATAATATTTTTTATTTCAGTCAATGTATGTTTAATTTCTAGTTGGTCCTTTTTCATCTCCTCATGGGTCTCGCTAAATTTATCCATCTTTTCTAGGATATTCTTGAAAAACCTTATAAGCGTGGTATTGAACTCTATATCCAGTCATTTGTTTTCCTCCATTTCTTTTGTTATGATCTCTTCCTTTGTCTCTGCATTTTCACTATGCTTGGAGAACTTCTGTGTTATATTCAGCCTTATGATATAAGACCTGCAAAAGCCTCTCTGTTGGGCTTGGGAGATGTGGAGTCTCAGGGCTTAAGGGACCGCCTTACCTTCCAGGTAGCCCTGACCTCCACAGCCCCTGGATCTCACGTGTCTCTGGGTAATTGCTGGAGCGGATTCTGTGCACGCATGCAGTGCCTCTAGTCCACTGCCTTTCTGGCTCCCCTGCGCTCTGGGAACATATGAGTCCGGGTCCCCGGGATCTCACCCAAAACTGGGGTTTAGTGGAGTTAGAAGTGGTGCAGTTGGGAGGCTCTGTCTCCCGCCCACTTGTGAAAGCCAGAGACACAATCAGCAGTCGGTCTTCTGTGAGCAGTGCTGTGCGAGGCTCCCTTAAATTTCCGTGCACTTCTCCCTTTTCACAGTCCAAACTCCCCCCATTTGAGTTTCAGCTAGACCTTGGGTTCAGTGCCGTTGGGAGTCTGTCTCCCTCCTGCCAGAGAAAGCCAGCCAGGTACTCCGGCACCCACTCTCTCCGCGCGCGTCTCCGTATCTCAGCTTTTTGCAGCTCCTCTGGGTCTCCGTGAACTCGTCTCTTTTCTTCCAGTTGTAGTTTCCACTCAGCCAGCTTTCCTGTGGTTCTGGATGATGTCCATTCTTTTAGTTGTAGTTTTGAAATTGTGCGAGGCAGCAGTGTAGGTGTTTGTTTACCTATGCCGTCATCTTGGATTCTCTCTGCCACAATAAATATTCTTGTGCATGCTACTTGTTTACATGTTTGAAAGTTTCTTTAAGACAATAGTTTTCAACCTGAGATCATTTGGCAATGTTTGGAGACAGTTTTGATTTGCATTATCAAAACTGAGGGGAAGGGTGCTACTGGCACCTAGTGGATAGAGACCAGAAATGCTGTTAAACATCCTATAATGCAAGAATTAACTTCCCTCCTTCTCCACTATAAAGTATTATCAAAATAGTGAATAGTACCAAAGTTGAAAAACACTGCTCTGGGGCATATATTTAGAAGTGGGATTCATAAAGCTTAGGGTGTTTGCAGCTTTTTGTTATTATGTAAAATGGATTTCTATAAAACATGAAGAAAATATTTCCAATACAAGTAAAGCTTTAGAATATAGCCAGAGAAACCTAAGAATATATGCATCACTCTGTTCATTGCAGCATTATTTACAATAGCCAAGATTTGGAAGCAGGCTAGTAACTGAGTGGACAAAAAAGCTGTGGTGCATTTACACAATGGAACACTATTCGGCATAAAGAAAATCTTACCTTTTGTGAGAGCATGGATGGACCTGGAGAACATTGTTAAGTGAAATAAAGCCAATTAGAAAAATACAAGTACCATATGATTTTACTTATTTGTGGAATCTAATGAACAAAATAAACTTCACAAAGTGGAGACTAACTCATGGATACAGAGAATAGACTGACAACTGTCAGAGAGGAGAGGTTGGGTGAAAAGAGGGAAGGGATTTGAAAAAAGAAAAATTTATGGACACGGACAACAGTATGGTGATTGCCAGAGGGAGAAGGTAGAAAAGGGCAAAGGGGGGATAAATTGTGACAGAAGGAAACTTGACTTGGGATGGTGTGAAATCTATAAATATATATAAAAAAACATTTCATGACTAGTGTGATTTCTCTTTTCCATGCTTGGATTTAGTATGCATTGCTGAAAAGTGGGTATTTCCTTCCATGTTTAAAGCCACTTTAGTTCTAATTTCATTAACACAACACTAATTAAACCCCCCTTCTGCTCCCCAAAGAGGGAATATCTAGAATTAAAGTTTCTTTGGTGATACTGGCAGTTATAAGCAATTTAATTCTCTTAAATCACAAAGAGTAGCAACATTATCTAGAGTTAAGAAATTAATTCACTTAACCACATCATCTTTAACTTCATGAACTTGAAATATAGTAGTACTTCCAGCCTGACTGAAAGATTAATTGTAAAATGAGAATCTGCTTCAAAGTGTGACTTGTGTATGACAATGGTAGTTGGAATATTAGGCTGAAGATGGTGATTGAATGAGAGAAAAATTACAGCATAAAAATATAGAATTTTTTTCTGACAAAATGGTTATTAAATATTGAAGGCTTAAAAGTTTGCAAAGTGTATTTTTTTAATTTCTAGTGTGATTTAAATTAAGTTCATCCTTGTCTTCAATTTAAAAAATAATAAATTTTGAGATTCACTTTTAGATATATTAAGACCAATGGCTACCCTTTGAAAATCTGATGAAAACTATGGCTTTAGGACAGTGCCATGCTTTACGTACAATTTTTCACATGATTTTTGGGTGGTTTATACTCATTTCTGAAGCCTATCCATGGACCATTCTCACCCACCCTCAATTGCTCCCTACCCTGTAGCTTTCCAGGTTAAGAACTTCACTAAAAGCTTATTAATAAAATACTTGAAATTATTACTGAATAGTAAAGATACAGCATTGTATGTTTTTCATCAAGATCAGAAGACTCAGCTAGTTGGAATTAGAATTCTTTAAGTCTTCCTATGTTAAATGAATAAATACAGACCTTATTTTAATTTTATATCTATAACCTTATTTTTCTCTCTTTTTACTAGGCATATGCAGCAGTGCTATGGCAACAAGCTAATGAAAACAGCCAAAATCCAACTGAAAAAGCATGTTTTGGAGCCATCCTACCAGAAGAGAAACTTAATGACTTTCGTGATGAACAAATAGGACAGTTACAGGAGCTGATGCAAGAAGCCACTAAACCCAATAGGCAATTTAGTATTACTGAGTCAAGGAAACCAAAATGTTAGTCTGTACAATAAAGCTTAACAAACCATTTCAAGTTCAGAACCCCTTACTTTAACTTCATTGGTTTTAAAAATTTATCGAGCTTTTAGGCTTTGAGAGTGCCTGTGTTAATGAAATATGTATTTTTTATTTGGGGATGTTATGAATACTTACTACAACATATAGATCAGGTCACCAGTGGGCAGAACTTTACATTACTGAGGTAAATAGCAGCACTTGCTGGATGGGATTTGATTTTTGGACTAAATAAGGAAGAACTGGCCAAAACTGGATAAACCTGTAAAATTGTCAAAAATTTTTGGATATATAAATTTGTTTTTAATACTGTTCTTGTTCAAGCATTAACCTCATGGTTTTAGAGTCAACAACACTAAGGGTTGTTTGCATTTTCTATTTGATCTCTAATTTATTCTCTTGGTAAGAGACCCGGTAGAAGCAATACTAGAGGACCTTTGTAATGTCAATTAGATTCATACGAAAGTATTGAACTTACCAGCCTCTTCAATTTCATCTAGTCTAACCACGTTTTTCAACCTTGAAGGATTTATTTGATCAAGAGATGCATCTTGACTCTCAAGATTAGTAAATTTGAAACAGTGGATTATTCCAACTAATTTTGTGTTCTGCAAATCTTGCACAGAGACAAAGAAATGCTGGGCTCAATTGGCAATTATGGACTTAAATAAATGTATTGTTGTTATACAAATTTAAGATTAACTTATGCTATTTTAGCAAAGAAATAGAGTTCAATGCTAGGTACCTGAAATAATACACCCTTTCAAGGGTTTCAAATCACCTCCATGCAAAAACTGAAGAGAGCTAAATGTTGAATAATAGTTGCTAAGCAACTTTAAAAGAATAAACTATCTGCATAGTAATGACATATCTAATGAATATTGTCACTCACATTAGATGACTGAAAGGAGAACCAAGCACAAGAGTTGAAGAACAGTAAAATTCTAAATTCAGAGCTCCCCGGGGAAGGTGCAGTCCTCGGGCTAGCAGAGCTGTTTGCTGTGTTGCCCAGGCTGGGGCTGGTGTGTATTTGCTGGACCAGCAGAAACTGCCCTCGGTGGTGCACTGAGACTGGCAGGCAGGCTTGCAGAGGAAGTTGGGGTATTGGAGTTCCGCTCAGCAGTATGGCAGTTGGTAGCCTGGGGAAACAACCTGGGAAATGCAGGCAAGGTAGGGTCGATGGCAAGCACACACATTGAGTCAAATGAAATTGTAGATGGAGAAACGGTGCCATCGGGTTTGGGATGCTCAGTGTCCATGTCAGGAGGGCCATGTTAAGTGATCACCAGTCTAGGCTACAAGCTCGACAAGAGACTCTACATCCTGCTACTGGAGGGAGTCCCCTGGATATCCTATCACACTTGCCACTGACAGCTAAGCAGAAACCAGCAAGAAACCCCCCTTCTGTAATAACCTACACTAATACTTGCCCTAAAGCTTAATACTTGTCTCACTGTACATGAGAAGTATTTACATCCCTGTTTCATACAGCTGGTAATGTGGGTGACTTGGAGAGGAGAGGCAATAACTAGTACGTAGCACCTATAGCTAACATAGATACAATATGCCAAGCACTGGGATTTATATGTGTTCTCATGTAAACCTTAACTTCCCTATGAATTGGGATGCTCCTTCCTTATAATTTGGGATGCTATTATTTTCTCTATGTTATAGATGAATTATCTGAATCTTAGAGACGTTAAATAACTTCCTTGAGGTCAAGGAGCTAATGCAAGAGCTGGGATGAACCTTTTTAATTTGCCTGCAGCACTGTACATCCTTCCAAAGGAAAAGGAATTGAAATGGTGGAACTGATAGATGGATGCCCTGTTGGGTCAGCACCTGTTGGTTCTGTACTCCTCAAGTGGCCCTTCAGACACTTGCTTTCCAGTGGTCTTACCTTCTCAGAGGGTCCCACAGGGTCTCTGCCTGTCTGAGTTAATTCCTTATGGATGAGCGCCACACACTGGTCACCTGGTAGTCATGCCAACAGATGGGGCCGACCCCACTCTAGTCCCCTCTGCAGGGAGACATGAAGGTGTGGCAGTGAACACTAGATGATAGCGACTCTCCCAAAAGGAGGAGACAGCAAATTTCCTGAGGTTCTGAGGCCTTCAAATCTGAAAACTGAGCATATCTTTAAAATTCAGGATCCTGTTTATTCTAATAACCACACCAAACACCCTCATATTTTGTTCTTAGGATTTTGTTCTTAGACCTCTATTCACTCCATTCTCTCCCTGCGAGTTCCATCACCTCTCTTGACTCTGTACCACATATTTTGATGATTCCCAAATCTCTCTCCAGTTCAAATCTCTTCCTCTTGAGTTTCATATCTGATTCTCTCCACAGTTTAAAAGTGACATCATTTGATTGCCCTAAATCTGATTATCCTTTAGTCTGGGCGGCTTTTTATGAATTTAGCCACCCAGCTGGCATTATCAAAGACTGAGTATTGTCCATGATGGCTTCCTTTTTCTCACCTCCTAAATTGGGTTCTTGGATAAAATTCCAATGTACATGGGTATGGGGTTCCCCCCAACACACAGTTCTCAGATACCAGTAAAGTCTTAAAAAATTCAACTAAATTCGGACACTATTTACCTATAGATAATTCATATGTTAAGGGTTCCATCCTACAAGACTTCCCTCACCATCACATACATACCTCATATGCCAGCCACAAACCCAGACTCTTACTCATGCTATTAACTAACCACCTGTAAGTGGGAGGTCCCAATGACATGTCCTCCCCTCTTGGGGTTCAATTAGTTTGCTAAAATGGCGCACAGAACTCAGAAAAACCCATGTACAGTGGTACCTCGAAATACAAATTTAATTCGTTCCGTAACCTTGAGGTGTGGGAAACTATGACACTCGAGTTGTGGTAAACTGGTGGGTTGTGTGCAGCTGGCCGATCCGTGCGATTACTCCTATCTCAAATGTTGCTCGTATTTCAAAGCAAAAATAGCTTGCTCAATGGCTCCTATCTCAAAAATCTCATATGTTAGGGCACTCGTATCTCGAGGTACCACTGTATCACGAAATCGCTGATTTATTTCAAAGGATATAATTCAGGAACAGCCAGATGAGAGGCACAGGGCAAGGTATGTGATGTGGGACAGGGTGTGGAGCTTCCATTTCCTTCCTGTACCTCCCACTTCCCCCACCTTTGTGTTCACCAACCTGAAGCTCTCTGAACCCCCGTCCATAAATGCTTCTGAAAGTCACCTCATTCACATGGCAAAAAGGCACCTTTATCATTCTAAACCCTTGGGAAATTTAAAGAATTTGGCAACTGTAAGTCAGGAACTATGGATTCAACCAAATGACCAAATACCTATTTCTTATAAATCACAATATTGCTCCTCTACATGAGATAAATTTCTTTTCCTATTCCCTTAGCTTTATGCAATCCATCACCAAGTCCTGTTCATTCAAAGTATTTAATAGTTCTCTTACATTCATTTCATTTTGGTCTACCAACACTTCAGATCAAGCCACTATCTCATCTGTATTTCTGTATTTCCTTCCTAATGGCTTTCACATACAAGAAACAACCAATGAATACATAAGCAAATAAATGTTTCTCTATCTCTAAAAATTAATAAATTTTTAAAATGCATTTCAAGCAGCAGAAAGGAGGAAGGGTCAAGGGCTGAGTCTATATCCCTTCTATGGGGTGCTCCCAGAAGTCCTGTATCCAACTAACTACTCCCAGCTGTAACTGTCCACACCCACATTGCAAAAGAGGCTGGAAAATACAGTCAACTGGACTCATTGCTACCCCCAGTACAAAAGGGGTTCTATTAGTGAGAGAAATGGGAGGCAATTATCTGAATCTGCCACAAACGTGGATGTACCCAGCCGGACACATGGAAGTGTTTGTTTGTATTATCATTCAAATATTCCAGGCACAGTAGGCTTAACCGGCACAATGTTTACTTAGCTTTAAGGGGTCCAGAAGAGAGAGCATCCAGGGCAAGAGCATCACAGAGGCCTTGCATTGCAGCTGCTGGCGTCCCAATCACAAGCACCGGGTATGCCTTTGGTCACAAGAAGCGAGAAGAAACCGAAGTGAAGGTGATCATGTACCAAAATGGCGAGAGGGGTCAGCGTCCTGGAGCCCAAACACTTAGCTGATCACCTTGTACCCCACAGGTCACGTGCTGAGCTGCCACTCTTCACTGTGGTCACAGTCCATAAGTTACAGGTCATATGACAGTCTCAACAAGCAGGCACAGAGTACTTAGGTCCCTCATTTAAACACAGGGATACTTAAAAACAAAAAAAAAGATCAAACTGTCTGATTGATACCATGTCACAGTGACCTGCAGAGTTGAAGGTGAACATTCATTCTCTATCACCCTGTCCTCTCAGTTCACAGTGGACAGTTTTATCGTTAAAGAATCTGAGACTAGATCAGCTAAAGCTTTGGATGTAAACAAATGTATTTAAACAAATGCTACTAAAATACTGTGATTGTAAGCAACCGTGTAATGTATGTTGGCTGAGAACTAGCTTTTAAGAATTTTGCCTGGGGACAAATTCTCTGTGAAATGCTTCAACAAATTTAAATACAAAATTAAAATTTGTTTGGAACAACAAAAATTTAAAAATAATGACCAAAATCTACTCAAGCATCCCTGAAGCTGGAAGAAGATTCACAGTCCGGCTGTTCATTACTTCCTTTCACCAGGACACATGTGGAATCCCGGCTGTCAGGGAGCCTGGAGATGCAGTGTTTTAGGTGTTCCAGCCTTTATGGTCCAGGAAGCCAAATAAGAAGTAGGTTGGAACAGATGCTGTATGGACCAGAATAGTATTTCTCTCCTGTCTAACTGGGCCAAGAGAGTCCGGCCATGGCACTCTAGCATCACTGCTCTACACTGTGACTTCGAGGAATCACACAGTCACTTTGGTGCTCACCTCCTATCTCTTATAAGGGATATTTAGACTATTGCCTCAGCCACTAGTCTAGCTGTAATTATAATTCCATAATTTAGGGCAAATCTATTCCAAATTCATCAGAGCTTCAGTACCACGGAGGACGCATAAATAGGCTGCGAGTAATTGATGCCTTTAAATTAAAAAATCCACCCCATGTCAGAACTTGTGCTCTTTTGCATCTTTGTACTATTTTCAGACTTGTGAAGTATTTTTCCTGCTCTCATGCTAATGGAGCCTGTATAAAAGTCAGTTGACTGTAATTCACATTCATAATATTCAATTTTGCAAGCTTAAAATCTCTAAGCACATTTTTAATTATCTGGGTACATTTAACTTCTGGAAAAATAATACCTTTGATAAAGAAAAGAATGCTGCATACAAAAAAAGATATTTCTTAGGTGGCATTCATCAACGTTTGAAGCAAAAGTGAAGCTGGGACAACAATGGGATCCAAAGGCCTGGGAGAGAACTGTCACACCGTCCCTTGCCGCAGGCACAATCCCTGAAGGAATTTGGCTGCACAAACAAAAAGGAAAGAAAAAAAAAACACACCTGTGGTTGAATATCAGTGATGTTGACAGGTAATCATTTGCTACCTTTGGACTCTGTCTGGTTTAGCTTTCCTCACAAATTTGTTTCTTGATGCTTTGATTAAATTAGGAAGAAAACAATCTTTTCGCTGACAGGTGATCTTCACCTCATTGCAGTGGTAACAACAACAATAACAACACCCCAGTTGGGGAAGCCAAACAATTTTTTAACAAACTTAATGGACTAAAACCCAACTGCACCAAGTCATCTGGTCCAGACTACAGGGATACCTAAGAAGAGAGAAAAAAACACAAATGTATTTTGGCAAATTCTTTTGGATACTTCTCAGGGGCAGTTTCCTTTCTGCTTTTGGGGTGAGATTGATTTTGGAGAACAGTCCAGTGTAGCCCATTGGGGGAGTGACTGGAGGGACAGTACGTGTGCACGTCATTCAAAACGCTGGTGCTGCACAGGCCGATTTCCGGTGTCGCTGGGACGGTTCTATGGAGGGGTAGGACCCTGACAGAGTACAAGTTCTGACATGGGGTGGATTTTTAAATTTAAAGGCATCGATTATGCACACCCTATTTATGTGTCCCCCGTGGTACTGAAGCTCTGGTGAATTTGGAATAGATTTGCCCTAAATTATGGAATTATGTAATGTTACAGCTAGACTCGTGGCTGAGGCAATAGTCTTAGTATCCCCTATGGGAGATAGGAGGTAAGCAACAAAGGTAATGCTCAGACACTGAGATTTCTGTTCAGATTTTTGCTCTTTACAGTTCCCTGCGTGCCTCTAATCCCCATCCCTTTCAGCTTTGAAACTCAAAGTATGTTTAAGCCTTGAAAGATCTAGTTCTCAAAATGACTTCTCCTTCGCTTGGCTTTTCCTCTTAGTTTTATAGGAATGCAGTGACGGAAGAGACAAGCACATGCTTTTACCTGACAAGGTCTGAGAGCCTTCCAGGCTGGGAACTGGAGAGGGTTGGGAGGCTCCGAAGGGTCCTTTGAAACCTTCACAACCTCTGCTTACAAAACGAGTCCCTTCGTTTGCTGGCCTCTGAGACTTAAAAACAAAGCAGCAAACCTTCCTCAGGGCCAGCCAGAAAGCGCTCACGGGCTCATGGTGATGGCTTCGTCAAGTCTGGGGCTGAGCAAATGATTCACAATTTATGACTTTGGCTCGAAAACTGTTATAACAAAAACGACCCTAATGTGTAAAAGATGGCAACTTTATAACTGCCAAGTGCCTTGTCCCTAGTAAACTAGGGGTAATTTCAAGACTTTGCATAACATAAAAAGAGTGGGGTGAGTAGCAGCAAACAAATGTGGCAAAATAAATAAAAGGCAGCTTACAAACAAGATTGCGCCTAACGAGAAGAAGGTGCCAAGGAAGGATTCTTAGGAAGAGCGTTCCTTTGCGGACCTGTTTCTGTTAAGGATTGTCCTGATGTTTGCCCTGGTGACAGGGAAAGACAAGAAGGAGCGAAAACTAGCAGAGAGGTCTATTGTTAGTATCATGCCCGAAAGAGGGTGACAGGACATTTATATGTAGCACGGAGTCAGAGTGAGAATAGGGACCCTAACTCAAGAAGTGGGTCCATGTGGGGAAGAGCACAGAGTAGGTCCCAGCAAAAGAAGAAACTCTTGCCTGGCTGATGTGGCTCAGTGGTTGAGCATCGACCCATGAACCAGGAGGTCACAGTTTGATTCTGGGTCCGGGCATATGCCTGGGTTGCAGGCTCGATCCCCAGTGTGGGGTATGCAGGAGGCAGCTGATCAGTGATTCTCTTTCATCACTGACGTTTCTATCTCTGTCTCCCTCTCCCTTCCTCTCTGAAATCAATAAAATATATATTAAATAAACAAACACTTGATCTCAGGGGGTGATATTTCAGCAGCTGGGAAGTATCTTAGAGTTGGCCTACCAATCTGCTTAGAAAACAAGTGTATAGCAACAAACAAAAGTAGTAAGTACACTGGGTTAAATTTGAATTTCAAATAAACTACAAAACGTGTGTAGTTTTTATTAGTCTAGTAGACATACTAAATGGATACAATGAACATACTCAATTCAAATTTAACGGGGTATCCTGTATTTCATACGCAAGAAACTCAAGAAATCCCCTAGGAGAGCGCTGGCCTGTGGGAGAGGAACCTGATTCTGTGGTATATTTTGGGCAGGAACGGGGTGGCAGCTGAAGGGGACGAGAAGAGGAGAACTGAGTGCCCTTGGGAAGTGCCAGGTGTCCTGCAGCTTGGAGTGCCTGCTCTCCAGTATGAATCAGCTGTCCCACCTGGCTGGGGGTGGAGAGGACAAAGCTGCAGGAACCAGACATTCTGTCTCAAACTCAGAAAATAATTGGGACTGGGCAAAAACAAATGCAAGTAGAGTGATGGATTGCTCTCCTCCACTTTTCTGGAAATATAAAGCTTTTTCTGGCCTTTCATTTTCTCATTTTTTCAGAGAAACATAAGTACCCCCAAAATGTTTTTTCTTTTATAAGAAAAACAAGAGCACACATGTGATGAATGGCAGGTCTTGGGGAGACAGAAGGATGTGGCGAGGACTATGGGGAGCTCCAGCATGTGGGTCCCATCAGGGCAGGATCAAAATCCACAGAATGTCCAAGATAAAGAGTGAACCCTAATGTAAAGAATGGACTTCAGTCAATGTATCAATCTTGGCCTATGAATTGTAACACATGCTCTATATTAATGCAATATATTAGTAGGAACAACTATGTGTGTGGGGAAAAGGCATATATAGGCACTCTGTACATTCTGGGAAAATTTTCTGTAAAATGGAAACGATTCTGAAATGTAGTATATAAATTTTTAAAACTGTTTTGCTCCTCTAAAAACTTTAACATTCACTGTGTTGTTTTTTTAATTTTGGTGAGACTAGAAACTATCTGGAGATTTTTAAGGTGAACACGGAACTTTATCATTTATTTTAACTTTTCAAATTCAGAGGAATAGGATTCTGACTTTCTCTGAAAGAATCCTATATAATAAAAGGCTAATATGCAAATTGACCCAATGGTGGAACGTTGGGTCTCTATGATGCTCAACGCAGGAACATCTGTGGCAGCACTAAGGATGTCTGACTGTCGACTTAAGCTGACATATCTCGAGGGCTCTCGGACTGCGAGAGGACGCAGGCTGGGCTGAGGGACCTCCCTGAGTGCACAATTTTCATGCACCGAGCCTCTAGTAGATCTTAATGCCAGTAAGTGGCAAGCCCTGCTACTGAAATGTGGTCTGCTGACCAGCATGACTTGCAACTCATTAGAAATGCAGAATTGCAGGCCCTTACTGCATTTTAATGAGCTTCTTCCACACATGTTAAGCTCAAGAGGCACTAGTGCAGTGGTTAGAAATACAGGGTATGACCTCAGAGGGACTTGGTTTGGAGTTCTATCTGCCATACTCTATTTCTCCTCACTGGGCTCCCGTGGGCAAATTACCTAACATCTTTAAAGTTAAGTTCTCTTATTTTCACTACAATGGGAGTGATAATACCTGTATCAGAGGTATTAGGAGGATGAAATGAGGTCATGATTCTAAAGCTCATAGCATGGTGATTGGCAAATAGAAAGGAGCAAATAAAGGTTAAGGATTGATATCCCCAACATCAACGCTAGCAAACACCTAGGATGAATTTGAACTTCTGTTAGTTATGCCTTTTAACTTCCAAGATCCCTTTTCCCCTCTAAGGAAGGAAGGGAAGAAGGAAGAAAGGAGGGAACTATAAGAAGAAAAGGAGAAAGTCTTATTCCTTGAATGAATAAGCATGCTAAAGTCACTCCAGAGAGCTGGACGGTTCCTCTCTCTCGGTGGAAGTAATTGGCATTGCTTCCTTGCAGCTCTGCATAAAACCCTGATGACTCAGTCTGCCACAGACTGACACCGCGTACATGGGCTCCTGTAGCTCTGATGTAGTCCAAATGACTCTGTGAGCTACTCAGTCTGACGTTCCTTTCACAGAAAAGAACACAAAGGTCTTCATTTAGTCCTATTAGGAGCACAAGTCCCAGTGTGTCTGCGAATTGCATCTCTGAGGGTTGAGGAAACAGGAGTATTTTCTCACAACCACCCTTCTTTCATTGTTTCACGGGCACCGCAGGGCCTGTCTAGGCACATTTGCCCTGAAGAATGTATTTTGCCACCAGAAAAAGCCCTCAGACAAAAAGAAGACACGGGTGTGAGGGAGCTGTCTGAAAATGACTTCCCAAATGGCCTGGGTGGATGGGGCCAACTTGTCAGGGATAAAGACTCACATTTAAAACATAGATTAATGTACAATTACAGTTTTGAATAATCATGGTACCACATCTCTTTATTAGACTATAAATATTCATCCCACATAGTAAAGAGCTAATGTGCTAATTAGACCGGACAGCAGAATGATCTTCCAGATTGACCTTCTGGAACAACCTGTGGGTGGGGCTGTGAGGGCCGAGCCCCTTGCACAAATTTTGTGCATCGGGCCTCTAGTTATATATATTTACACACATGACATTGCATAACTTCATATATTTTTAAAACCTGATGTGTTGCCATTCAGACCTCTAGACTCATTGAAAACCATTAATTTGAAGATTAGCAACCAAACATCCAGCATGATATTCAAGTCCTTTACGGTCTATCCCAGCTTTGCCTTGCCCCTCTATGCCCTGTCTCTCATGTGTGTTATGACTCAACATGACAAAATCCTGAGAGTGTGGCTTCATGCCCCTGGGCCTTATAACACGCTGGCTGCTCTTCCAAACTGTTCTTTTCTGCTTTATAATCCTCATCCTTCAAAGCCCAATTCAGGCACCTTATCTCTTGTGCAGTCTTCCCGGGTTATCGACCTCCCAACAGTTGTCCCTACTTGTTCCACCACTACATCTTGAACGTTCTTTTTAGGGAACATGCACCTCATTGTTCTATTTTTTTAGGGGGCATATACCTATTGATGTATATATGCTTCCCCCATGAGACTGCATAGTTGTCTATGTTTTATATAATTGTATTTCCCTCATCTACCATGAACTTGACACATGATAGATACTTAATGAATAGTATTTAATTAAATTGCACCTTATTTCCTGGATCTACGTTGTCACAGGGGTAGTAAATTCATCCAGGCTTATAAAGCCAAGGTCAAAAGAAATAAAGGCAAGCAGACCTTTCCCCTGCACTGTGGTAAAGAGTTTGGCTATTATTCTAAAAGCAAATGAAAGCCATTGAAGGAATTTAAACAGAGGAGTCACATGATCCAATCTGCATGTTAAATATTTCAATCTAGTATGCTTCCATTTAGATGTTAAAGAAAGCTTTGTTCATGGGTACTGAACCATTTATACCTTGAGCATTATGGGAAAACAGGGCCACATAATTGACATCTTCAAGTAAGATTAGAAAGAGCAATTTATATATGGCAAGTCAGACAAAGAGATGATCCTGCCACCTTCCTATTCCCCCACATGTTAATTTTCTATTGGGAATTCATGCCCCCTGGCCCCCCCCCAAAATATTTCAGCTACAACATAGAGGTATGTTCTTTAAGCCTATGGCAGAAAACCCATGACAGTTAACAAGATAAAACATCTACAATGTCCTAATGATAAACTTGTTGAAAGTTTAAAAAATGATCAGGGTTCTTTTTTTGTTTGTTTTTGTTAATCTTCACCCAGGGATACGTTTTCCATTGATTTTTAGAGAGTGAAAGGGAGAGGGAGGAGGAGAGACAGGGAGAGCAAGAGAGAAACATAAATGTGAGAGGGACAGGTCTATTGGTTGCCTCCTGCACGTACCCCAACTGAAGCTGGGGATTGAACCTGCAACCCAGGTACGTGCCCTTGACTGGGAATTGAACCTGTGACCCTTTTGGTGCAACTGTAACCATTGTGCAACACTGGCCATGCAGTCAAGATTCTTTTTATTGTGTGTTATTATCAGGGCTTCTGGCAGACTCCACCAAGTGAGGAGCTAAACTGTGGGATGTTGGCTGATCCAACCTTCCCATCCTCAGGATGGTGAACCTTCATAGTGTTCCTAAAGCCAGCTAGAGCCTCTTGACCCTCCATGGCTAATGGCACATGTCTAGCATTCTCCACTCTGACCATCTCTGAGTGGACACCTCTCTTGCCCACTTGTTTCCTAGCAATTACCTGGGCTTGGACACGTCCACTACAACTATGCCTAAAACACATGGCATCAGCTGGGATTTCAGACAAAAATCATTCTTCAAGGAAAACTGAACATATATGGTGAAACTTTAATACATTTTCCTGCACTATCCATGTGCCAATATTTCCCTGATTTCAGGTGTTTTGTTTGGAAGTAATCTGGAAGAAGACGAGAGAGAGAGAGAGAGAGAGAGAGAGAGAGAGAGAGAGAGAGAGAGAGAGAGAGACAGGAGTCAGTCAGATCTGCTGCTGTGTGATATTGGTCACATTTAACTTCTCTGACTCCAGTTTTGTCCTTAATAACACGACAGTCAAAACACCTGCCGTGCAGGGTTATTAGAAAGTCAGAGATAGTGTAAATACAGGGCTTGGTACATAATAAATGCTAAACTAATGACAGCTTTTATTGCTACTATATTTGCCAGCTATGTCTCTCCATGGAGTTAATAATATCTTTTTAATTATGAATGAATAAGTTAGAGTTGCAATCTCTTTTTGCCCTGTGGTTAATTCTATCATCTGCTTAGTTATACTACTACTTTCATTTTCCCATGAATATAATTCTGATTTTTACAAGTTGCTTTCTTTATCATGTCTTGCATGGATCACTCCATCCTTCAAGCCCAGGTCAAATGCCACCTGTTTATGTTTCAAGGAACACCTATGAAGTGCCACTGTATCTATCTTCCTGGTGTAGAAGAATCAACAGAAAGTAGGATATAAGAAAGAACCTTTCTCCTTTTATCTGTATTTCTGATGGCATGCGCTTATGTTTTTTGTCATTTGTGAACATTTCATTCTCCTATTGGACAGCGATTTGCTTGATACTGGCCTCATTTTACAAGTTTCAAGGTTTCCTATGGCACTTACTTTGGTGCTTAACACTACCAAGTCAAGTAACATGTGTTGAATCAATAAATGACTTTTCCCAGCATGCTTTGGTGGAGTAATGAAACAAGCTTCTCATCTATGAAATTGGTAGAAACAACCATAATTACTATGTCTTGGAGTCATATTAAGAAGTTGACACCTAAAAAACCCACGAAAATGGAATGAAAACACAAAAAATCAGCCTTAAAATATTTTCTTTGGAATTAGAAAACACATTTATGGCTTAATATTAGTTAACTGTGTTAGTGAGAAAAAATTAAAATGCAGAATATTTATCCAGGAAGCTTAATATCTACTTAGAATACATTATAATGTCCTAAGAGAGAATCTAATTTTATAATATTAATGTAGAGAAAGTTTTGAAAATGCTCTAAATATATTTTTATGAGTGATAATGCCTAGATAAGGGAATGTTTTAAAATTATCTCTTTCTTTGACTTATTTTATAAAGGCTTTGTTTTCATCTTCTGTGGACACAAATTCCAAAGGTAGGTACTTTGAAGAATTAAATTTATATCCCTCAAATTCAGAATTTGCTGATATTTCCCAGAGAGTTATTTAGAACGCTTCATTGCTCTTTCTTTTTTCTCTATATAGCTTACCTAATATCTGCCTTTTCATTTTCTCTCTGATCCAAAGCTATATTAATTTTTTATAAGTTATTTTCATTAATAACTTATGCAAAATTAATCTTGAAAATAAACTCTAAGTCACTCAGCAGGTCTACTTAACTGGTTTCCCATAGTGGGTATTTCATTGAACTTTTAATTTTGTCGAACGTTATTTAGTGCCTAAGGGGTGAGCCAAGAGAAGAGGCATTTTAACAGTTTTATGATTTTCTAGAACCTGAGGTTTCTATCAACCTGTTACCTGTAAAACGATACACATCTTCACATACTAAAGCAGCTTATTCTTTCTACCTATTTATGTTAGAACAAGGCAATTAGCAGGCCACAGACACCACTTAGCTATCAGTTTGCCAGACCATTATCTGAAGAAAGCTGAGAAGGATGAAATTACCCTAGGCTTTCTCTTGAACCCAATACCTCTAAAATGCTTTCTCCAACACAACATATACCAGAAACAGAAACATCTATAGAATCCCTCCACATTTCCTGAATCACTCTGCAGCCAGATGCCTCAGTGCCGGTGAGCACTGTGAATGGCTCCTGCAAACTAGATCCTGGAAACCATGGTTCTCTTTTCCTGAGAGCCGCCATTTAATAGAGTCAATAGCCCCCTTTCCTTTCCCAACTAGATTTGTAGAACACTGTGTTTTCTATTTCAGGCCGAGTTAAAAAGTGTTAAGCTAATAATGATGTGTTACGGCAGGAGAAACAGGAAGATTACAAAATTGTTTAAAGAAAATTCTTCCCTGAGGGAAAAACACACACACAGGTTAAGGAAGCTAGAGATAAAAACACCAGGCTAGCAGTACACCTGAATGCTAAAAACTCTGAGACATACTAAGATCAACATTCTTGCTTAAACAAATCGTGCCTTCATTTCTTTCTGAAATTCAACCCAGTGAGTTATTCAAAGCAAAAGATAATGCCACCATTATTCTAAAATGTTATATTTACATTAATTACATTTGACAAGTAGGATGACATTTTCAGACCATACATAATTTTTCTCTAAAATTGGAGAAATTGTACGCTCAACAATAGTCTCCAAGTAAGATCCCTAGGTTCCTTCAGATACCCAGGGGCACAGACACAGGTTGGGGTGTGTGCCCTTCTGCTGCAGACCGAGCACAGTGTTGGGTGCTGGTGGTGGAAATTACTGTGATAGGGCCGAAAGCTACACAAGAGCTGCTCTCTTGAGATTGAACCATTTGCATCCTGGTTGAGGCAGCAATATAAACAAATGATGTTAAACAGACTGGTAGGTGGTTCTTAAACATTGGTGCGCGTATAAATAATCTAGCATGTCTGTAAAATTCAGATTCCAAGGCTCCTTCTCCCGGAGATTGATGCAGTAGATTCGGTTTAAGGGCTGTGAATATGGGTTTTGGAAATATTCCAGGTAATTCATTTTGCGGAACACTATACTTGGAGCTTATAATCAAGTACTCAATAAAGGCTATGTTAGGTCCAATATCTGTTTGGGAAAACTTTAAGGAAGAGGCTGGGTGGGTCTTAAAGCATGATATGGTTCTTCATGTCTGGAAAAAGAGGTGAGTCTTTCACATTAAAAAGTGTCATGAGCCAGGGCCCAGAGGTAGGAATGGGTTTTATGAGAGGGACAATGAGGAGCCATTGTCCTAACATGCAGAGGTTATGGTGGGATGCAAAGATAATATTGGGAAGGTCGATGTTCAGTAAATACTTGTTGGATACAACTTTATTCCTGGGAGCTGTCATCTGTAGATTTAAAACTTAAATGAAATACTTTACCTCTTCATCCCATTCCCTACTAAAAGCTACAACTTCTCTCCTGGTCTCAATGCCACTGTTATGGAAGTGTGCACTTCCTTTCTTATTATGATTCATATATTCATCTTGTCTTCCTTATTACCTTGCAGTCTTTTAGAGGGCAGTTCTTAACACATTTATATTTTGGGGTTTGTTTGTTTTATTCTAAAATATAATGCTTTGCACATAGGTGGTGCCCAAAACACTTGTTCAAAAAATCTATTGATGACATTGTCGCTTTTTCAATGAGTATATGTCATGGGCTAGACATTACACTAGGTACTTTGTACTTAACATATCACTTAGTTTTTGTAAACCTAGTACACATTAGGCATTGTTACATGTTTTAGGAAAGAACACTGAGGCTTAGAAAGTCAACTACTTGTTTCTAGTCACACAGTTCTAATGGGAGAGGCATAAAGAGCTGTAGAACTGGAAACTGACTCAAAAGATGTACTCTTTCCCTGCTGGATGGGATGAAGGAATGAAAGAGAAAGTGAACGGGGAGTATAAAGGTAAGTAATTCATCTTTTTTAAAAAATATATATATATTTTATTGATTTTTTACAGAGAGGAAGGGAGAGGGATAGAGAGCTAGAAACATTGATGAGGGAGAAACATGGATCAGCCGCCTCCTGCACACCTCCATACTTGGGATGTGGCCACAACCAAGATACATGCCTTTGACCAGAATCGAACCCAGGACCTTTCAGTCCACAGGCTGACGCTCTATCCACTGAGCCAAAACGGTTTTGGCAGTAATTCATCTTCTTTATGGATGTTTAGAGAGGGAGGGAAAAGGAGAGAGGGAGTAGGAGAGAGGGAGAGAAGTAGGGAGAGAGAGAAAGAGAAAGAGAAACATCAATTGGTTGCTTCCAATATGCCCCCTCTCTGGGGATTGAACCTGCAACCTAGATATGTGTCCTGACTGGGAATCAAACCTGCAACCTTTTTGTGTATGAGAGGATGCTCAACCAACTGAACCCCACTGGCCAGGACAGTAAGTAATTAATCTTAACTGAGGAAGAATAAATGAGAACTTAATCATTTATTAATCTTAATAAATAAGATCTTAATCTTAATTGCACGCATTGCAATCTGCTTATTCTAGAAGTGGAATGAAGGTAGGCAAGGACTCTTTGTCCAGCTCTGAGTTCTTTGGAAGTCTGCTGGCAGGGGGTGGCAAAGCATAGGCTGTGCCGTTAGAAGGGGCGTGGAACTCAGGGTGGGGCTTGCTCTACCCGAGTTGATAAGAAGGTAGATCTTCTGTTGACACAGCAGTACAGTGAGAAAGTGACAGAGGAAGAAAACAATTCCTTTTTGACTGGAGCTCGTCTTGGGTGAACAACCACCTGAGTGACTGGTTAAAAAATGCCAATGACCAGGTCCCATCTCCAGAGCTTCTGATTACATTGGTCTGGGAGGGTTTCCGGACATTTGAAATGTACTGTGCAGCCAGGGTTGAGGAATCACTGTCCTCCGATTTCACGTCAGTTCCTCAATACTAGGATTTGGTATCACCGACCCCACAGCTTTGCGTTCCACAGGTGCCTTTCAGGGTTATAAGTCATGACTTCGAGGTTACTGGACCCCTGATGTGGAATGAAACAATATGATTATTGCCAGGGAACTGCTTTGCTCTAATTAGATGAAAGCCATCTTTTTTTTTTTTTTTTTGAGTATTCCACGTGATTTTGCTTCTGGGACCAAATTTATGCAATCATTGGTAAAGGGCCTGCTTAGCAAAATTAATGAAACGTAATTAAGCAAGTTTCCCTCTGCTGTGCCATTTGAAGGGTCCCTATAATTTTTAAATAATAAAATAGTAGGATAACAAATTAAGAAAATGATTGTTCAAATTACAAGTTAGGCTTTTCAATTAAACCCAAATTATACCTCTAATGAAGTAGATCATTAGTGATGCTTTCAAATTACAAAGCAAGACTTAAGGGATAAAGCACGGGCCTGGAAGCTGGAGAATGAGCTCCACATCCCGACTTTGCAGAAGGAGGTGGCTAACTTCAGAGAGGGCATGGAACTCGCCCGAGCCTCAGTTTCCCAGTTTATAAGGTGAGGACAGCGATCCGTGCAATGCTGTGCTGCAAACGTGTAACAACCGGCTCCTCAGAGGCGAGGCTGATTTGTGGCATTTGCCAATTTCTGACATGTAAATACTCCCATCATGGCAGATTCAAATTAGCAACAGAACTGGCTCACAACTTTCCTGAAAATGTGTCAATGGGCTCTCAGGAGTTCTCATCCTTACTGAGATATTATAGTGACAAAATGAGGACAGGTGTATGTCAACGATCTTATACGCATTTATGCATAAGCCATGGACACAGACAATATTGCGGTGAAGGCCTAGGGTGGGGTGGGTGCTGGATGGAGAGGATCAATGGGGATAAAAAAAGGGGGATATCTATAATACTTTCAACAATAAAGATCAAATAAATAAATGAATAAGTAATCACAGTGACTGGCCCAAACTTACTCAATATGTACTATGTTCCTTAATTATAGTTTCCAAAAATTTCAAATGTTTACTCTATTGAAGATACAATTGCTAGCCATTTGAAAAAAAATTTTTACTCATGGCAAAAAAGCGCAATATGGTTTTAGAAATCAAAGCCTGAAATAGATTTATGTTCTTCCAAGCTGGGTTAGGTCTTCATTCACTGTGGTTCCCATTATGAGTCCTGGAAATTCTACATTTAGATATTTGAGAATTATTCAACCTGTGCGGAGAATTGATTCACAAATTTTCATTAAGCACAGTTTGAGTTCTCAGCACTGTGCTACACACACACACACACACACACAATGGACAATGCCAGTAACTTCCTTACAAAGCAAGATTTGCATGTGTGAAAATCTTAATTATCTTTAACATTATTTTTCTCAATGACCTTCCCCATTTTTGGCATCTAGTGCTTCTCCATGCCTCTTCCCTGCTCCTCTTTCTAGGGTCTCTTTCCCTTTCCCTTTTTTCCTCTCTCTCTCTCTCTCTCTCTCTCTCTCTCTCTCTCTCTCTCTCTCTCTCTCTCTCTCTCAGTAAACACACCACTAGAAAGATAATGGTCAGATCTGAGACAAGAGGACAGATATTTGGCAGCAACGCAGGGGGGTTAAGCTATACACTCGCCTGCCTTTGGCAAGGGGTTTGGTGCCAAGTGATGACATTAATGGAGGTCAGTCAAAGCTCTTTCCTACCAAAGCACCCAAGTGACTGGGTGCCTGTTTCCTGAGCTCTAAGCATGGGAAGGCACAGTTAACAGTTCTCCCTGGTGTGGGCCTTTCATTCTGCACTTACTCCCTCCCACACTTCCTGCCATATACTCTGAATTAAACAGACTCTTACCAAAGCCTGAATAGCCCTGCCTGAACCTGCCCACTGCTCCAATAACAACAAATTTGCGTTTATTGAGTGCTCATTCTGAGCTAGGAGTTGCCCTTTTTGCTGACTGGAAATCAGTCACCTAATCTTCAAAACAAACCTTTAGGACATTAATTCTGATTTACAGGTGGGAAAACTGAGGACTTAACTTAAACCCAGTTTCTGAGGTCATACAAGGCCAGTGTGGCAGGGTGGGGTTTAAACAACAGCAGTGAGTGGGGACTTAATTCGTGTTTTTTTTAAGTCCTCACCCAAGAATATTTCCCATTGATTTCTAGAGAGAGTGGAAAGTTGGGAGGAGAGGCAGAGAGCCAGAGAAAGAGAAAGAAACATCAACATGTGAGAGAAACAGCCATTGGTTGCTTCCCACACATGCCCCTACCAGGACTGGAGTACCTGCAACCGAGGTACATGCCCCTGACTGGGTCCACAGGCCAACATTGAGGCTCTAACCATTGAGTGAAACCAGCCGGGCTGGGTACTTGCTTTGTAAAGACCTGCTGTAAGGGCAGAATTCTGAGCATGGCCAAACCTGCCATCCAAAGAGGCAGGGAGTGTAGTTCTCCTCCAGGGAAGAGGGGTAGAGGTGGAGGTACATCTTGTCTATGCCACAGTTAGGGAAGATAAAAGAGTGAGCCAAGCCACATGCGGTTGTCTGGCTCCCCATTGCTCTCCATTTGTAAATTTAATTGAAATATGCATTCAGAAAGCTGCTCAGGTTATAAGTGCACAGCTTTACTGATGAATTTTCACAACAGAAACAGATCCATGTAACCAGCACCCAGATAAAAATACTGGATAATCACCAGCATCTCAAAAAGCCCCCTTACACCTCTTCTCATTTGTTGAAAGAGCACTCCCCTGAGTTTATGTTTAGATTACTTTTATGTTTTTGAACTTTATATAAATAGAACCATACACATTTACTCTTCTTTTCTGGCTTCTGTGGTTTAGCCTTTTGTTTCTGAGGCTCATCCATGTTGTTTTTACATACCAGTAATTTGAGCTTATATTTTAGTATTAGACTAATATATGTTATCATTTATTTATAAATATACGATGATTTATTTATCTCTTCTACTGCTGATGGATATTTGGGTTGCTTCTATTTTTGGTTAGGATGAATTATGCTTCTTTGAACATTCCTGTACATGTCTTTTGGTGCTATAATTGGCATTTGGTTGGGTATATAGAGAAGAGTGGAATTACTGGGCCATAGGATGTGCATATGTTTAGCTTCAGTAGATACTGTCAAATAATTTTCAAAAGTGGTTATACCAACTTATACTCCTACTAGAGTTCCATCTGGTGTATAATGATGTTCTAATTTTCTTTAATCTGGTGGGTGTGTTTGGTATTTTAGAATGGTATTAACTTCCAGTTCCCTCATAAGTAATGAGGTTGGGCACCATTACTTATTGGATTGGCTATTTGAATATCTACTTTTGTGAAGTGACTGTTTAAGCTTTTAGCCCATTTTTAATTGGTTTGTCTTTTTCCTATTGATTTGTAGAAATTTTAAAAATGCAACTCAGTGTATTTTGCAAGGATTTAAAAATCAATACATTGTTAGCCAAATACAGTTCCTTCATACCCAAAGTGAAGAATAGTACTTAATACTTACTTGTTGAAAAAGTACTTATTATTTAGCAATTCGGCCCTAGATTTGCCTTTTTTTGATAGGTATGGCATTCCTATACTCAATAAGAAGGTGGTTATTCTAGAAAAAAAATAGCTTCTTTCCCTTTCTTCCTCCTTTCCTTTTTCTTCTTCCTTCTCTTTCCTTAGCCCATCCCTCCCCCTCTTCCTTCTTTCATTCCTATTTATTTATTATTTATTTATTTATGATTTCAGAAAGAAGAGAGAGAGAGAGAGAGATGGAGAGAAACAGAGAAACATCAATAATGAGAGAGAATCATCATCAGCTGCCTCCTACACAATCCTTAATCGGGAATGGAATTGTGACCTCTTTGTTCATGGGTCAACACTCAACCACTGAGGCACACAGGACAGGCTCCACTCTTTCTTCCTTCTTCCCACAACAATTTACATTTACGTCAAAACTTTATACTGAGTTTCTCTTAGAGGGTTTGTCCTCATCGATAGCCTCCAACCTCTTTTCTGAGAACACTGTATAAACAACTGGAACTCAAGTTTATGGAAATAGCCATATTGGAGTTACTTTATGATGTTGCTTTCTGTGTACTATATTTCATAAGTCATTTAAAATTGCTTTTTAAAACTAATTTGAAGGAGAAACTCCCAAATATATGCTCATTATAGAATTTCAAATGAATCATGTAGTACAAAAAGTACATCTATAAAAATACATATTAACAAATAATACCCTTCTTCCCACGCAGGTGTGCCTGGTAAAGTACATGTGATACATGAGCATTTGCAGTACACAAAAGATAAATGCTTTTAATACAAAAGCATCCTCTGGATTACAGAGGGATCCACAATAATTTACATAATGCTCTTTTGTGACTCTGTGTTCTTTTTTGCACATTCCGTTTCATCTGTCTTTTTTACCCGGCAAGCTACTCAAACTATGAGTAAAACATACTAATTCATTTAAGGAAAATGATTTATATATAAACTTTATAGCAAAATATTGCATTAAATAAGCTCCATCTGTAGAAAAGGAGCACTTCGCAGACATCACTAGGAGGAGACTTCCTTGAAGTGCTTTCTCTCCTGGTGGCAACAGATTCCCATTGATTGCTCCATACTCCCGGCTCCGATGTCATGCAATGTTGGCAAAATTGGAGAGGGTGGCCAAAAAATCTATAGAATTCTCTAGATTCCAGTTCTGAATTCATGCCTTTTTACTGCAAATTCCAATTTAACATAAAACAAAAGGAAACAACAACAACAAAAAAACCCACAACACATTTGAAATGAAAATTACAATAGAATGCTCAATCTGCTCAAGGAAATGGCCTGAGGTAAAGGTGTTGAAGGTGTGTCTCCATAACCTTAAACCTCAGGAGAGAATGCAGAGGACTATCACCCACTTGACAAGGCATGTTGTCCCCCCAACCCGAATGCCAGGGGGAATCCATGGTTCATATGCTCTAAAGGAAAACAGAAAAATGGCTTGATAGGTTGAGGAAAATGTGGAGTCAAAAAATATGTAATTGTCCGGCCAAACCAGGTTTGGCTGAGTGGATAGAGCATCGGCCTGCAGACTGAAAGGTCCCAGGTTCGATTCCAGTCAAGGGCACATCCCTAGTGGGGGGGGGGTGTGCAGGAGGCAGCTGACTGATGTTTCTCTCTCATCGATGTTTCTAACTCTCTATCCTTCTCCCTTCCACTCTGTAAAAACATCAATAAAATATATTTCTAAAAAATTGTCTGAACATGGAAGAAATAATGGCATATTTGTTTGTTGATAGAATTATCTAGTAGAGAGGACAGAGTTGATGATACTGAAGAGAGAAGTGAGAATTGCTGGAGTGACATCCTTTGGAGGTCAGAGGAACAAGGATTCTGTGCCCAAGAAAGGAGCACAGAGCACATGTTCAAAATGTGGTGAGGGAATGAATGACCTAGCATGTGGGGATTTTTGCATTTATATTTAGTATTAAATGGGACCTCAATGTGGTGGAGGGATCAAAAGCAGAGACCTTGGAGTCTTGGAGATCCTGCAATGTCTTGGATAATTTATTTGGACTCCCTCAAACACAACTTTTGCGTCTGTAAAATAGGCATGACAATACCACCTCCCTCAGAGGGTTGCTGGCACTATTAATGTGACAGCGTATGTGAAGTGCCTGGCAAAGAGCCTGGCACATACACAGGGTCCCGAAGATGGCAACTTGAACTGCCAGCAATGCCTCTGCCTGGCATCCCCAGAGCGAGGTCCCGGGTGAACGCCACAGGAAGCCACGCGCACCTGGCAGGAGCACGCAGAGCTCCCTGCTCTTCCCTGCAGCACACCTGCTCCTGGGCCAGCACAGCGCCGGGCACTGCCCTGGCATCTGAAGGAGAGGCTCCAGAGAGCCATTTCCTCTCCTCTGGAAGCCTAACCTAGAGCAGAGCAGAGGGCGGGAATGAGGTGAACTGGGGCAGCGCCAGTAAAATGGGGAGAGGGGAAAGGAGATTCACTCCACAAAGGTAACCAAGACTGCCTTGAGCAGGTGCTCAATACACAGTATTACTACTTCCCATGGAATCTGAAAGCCCACACAAGGAAGGCTATAAACCTGAAAATTAATTCCCAGTGTTAAGAAAGATAGGCTGATAAATATTTACAATTTGCCAAAATCCATCTCCTAGCCTGTCAATCAACATGCCTCGTCAATGGTTGTTAGAGACTTTACTACAGTCTGTGCAGGAACATCCACACCCTGATTTGGCTGTGACTAACCCCTCGGGGCTGATAATTTGTTTTTGTTTGTTTTTTGTTTTTGTTTTTTTAGTGGGGGGCAATATTAAGGAAAAAAAAACAAGTTATGATAGTTCTGACTGCATGTTGAACAAGTCAAGTATAAGGTTCACATTCTGATGAGAAAAGAGACCCAGGGTAGAATAATTAGGGAAAACAGAAAATTATGGCCTCTCTTTCTTAGATTTTGGAAAAATGTTAGCATATGCAGGAGTCACTGAGAATAAAATGACATTTCCATGACTACATTCCCCAGGCTAAAGTCCAATGATATAATTAATTGAGAGTATGTTATATTGTCAGCTAGAATCATATCAAATTCATCATTTCTGGCTTTTGTACTGACTATACTGCCTGCAAGTCAAGGAAAATGTCCCTCAATTCAGTAACTGTGGTTAGTGCCTTGCAAATTAGAGATAGCAATATCTCATTTGTTAAGTTTCACATCTTAAATTTACCAGAGGTCTCATTTTCAGTCAATATCTTCATCAGTTACTGTCATAATCAAATAATAGAAACTTTCTTACATTAATTAAATTTTATTTGTATTTGACTTATAATTATGATGAATTTTCTATTGCTCTTTTCTGAGTTTTGATATTTGCCATAGGTTGGCCAATTCTTTTTTTTTTCTTTTAATCTTCACCCAAGGATATGTTTTTGTTTATTTATTATTTTTTTTTTTTAGAGAAGAGGAACAGGGGTGGAGAGAAAGTGAAGGAAAGAAAGACATAAATGTGAGAGAGCAACATCAATCAATTGCCTCCTATATACACCCAGACCAAGGATCAAACCCACAACCTAGGTATGTGCCCTGACAGGAATCAAACACGAAACCTTTTGGCATATGGGGCAGGCTGGCCAATTCTTGAAGGGTCAATGGAAAAGTCACAAACTATCAGTGTGGCATCACCAATAGGTTTATTATGTCCCTTGAATCTAGTGCCTGGACTGCCTTCAATATGATACCAAGAGGTGACATGGCATGTCAGATCTTCCTCTGGAGTGGAAAGGCATGTATTAACTGTGCGGAGTTAGGGACTTTCATGTGTGTCACTTAATCCTCTTATCAACCCCAGAAGGTCAGTATGATCATCTCCATTTTAATTCATTAAACAGTGAGGAAATAGTCTCAGAGAATTTAAGTGAAAGACTTGCCCACAAAACTGGCAAAATGGGGATGCAAACGACTATTTTCTTACTTTGTATGGTGCGCTTACAGTATTCTATCACTTTAGTCCAGGACTCACTGATCCTCTTGGGGAACAGCACTTACCAATGCTTTACCTATCCTGTCGTACCTTTGGCTATGGATCGACTCCCCATTCATTCTTTACTCCATTAATTCCTTCATTCGTTCATCAGAAGTGTACTAGTATGTTGAGCAGCTACAAGGTGCTAAGCACTCTGCTATCCACTGGGAATGCAATGATAAACAACAGATACACGTTTCTTGCCTTCGTGGAGCTTATGTCCTACTGAGGATCACCCAGCAAACAAAGGAATTTCCTGTGAGATGAGTGTTGCCAAGACCTTGGTGGGAGGAAATGAGATTCTGCAATAGGGGACCTGCCTAGGCCATCTTTGAGGTGCAATTTGAAGGCTCACATCATGACTCTGTCTTATCGTGGTGTCATATTTGCAGGAATATCAGTCTGATTTCCAAAAATCGCTTAAAATTTTAGTGCAATTTCTTGACAAAATGTCACAGAAGGTGAGTAACATTTACTAAGCACACACTATGTGTAAAGTAAATCATCCTTCAGGGGGTAGAAACTATTAATGCCCCTGCTTTATAGATAAAGACACTGAGCTACAAGGAGATTAAATGACTGTCCAAAATCACACAGCTCGTAAGTAATGGCAATGGGATGTAAACCCAAATATTCTGTCTCATAACAGCTATGCTATATTATCACTGAGAAGGAGAGATCTTAAAACTTTCTCTTCTGTTCTTTTCTCTTCTCCTTCTATATGTAAAACACCCCCAAAAAATACTCAAATTTAGGCCCCTGGTTTTTCTGACTCTTCTTCCCATGCCTTCTCTAGTATAGGTCTAGCAATTTAGTGTCTCTGGCTTTTTTTTTTTTTTTTGTCACTGTGAACTGACCCAATTTCCACAAGAAAGTGAGGGTCTAGGATTGATCCCTAAGAGAGTGCTCCCACTGCCCGAGGTATGTGTGTGAATTGTGTTCAGGTGAATGCTCTCTTGTTTTGTTTTTTAAATTTCTTTATTGATTACAGTGCTACATATGTGTCTTTATTCCCCCATTAAGGGCAAATGCTTTGTAATTCCGTCTCTTTTGTCACGGTCAGAGAGGAGTTAGTGATGAGCCAGGCCAGGAAGGAGAAGAGTGTTCCCCAAGAGGGCCTTGGAATTTCCTAAGCAACAGGAGTACCTTGTTATGCTAACCAGGTGATTCAGGGGAGGGCCTCTAGATAGCTTCAGAATGGAGAATAGTCGCCAGAAAGACCAAACACATGATTGAGACCAGCACAACTTTGGGAAGGAAAGAGCTGGATATTGCATCTCAATCACATCGCCAATGATATAATCAATCAGGCCTAACCATTGAAAACTAGTGAATGTCTCAATAAACTCTCTGGATACCCAGGCTTGGTGGAGCTTCCTGGTTGGTGAGCACACTGATGTGCTGGGAGAGGGCAGGGGAGCTCCTTACTCAGGACCCTCCCAGAACGGGCCCTGTGTATATCCATTACAATCAAACCAGCGGCAAGCATGTCGCCTCCCTGAGTTCTAAGAAGTGTTCTTAGCCAATTGTCAAACCGAGGGAGGGGGTCATGAGAACCCTCCAATTTGTAGCCAAGTCAGTCAGCAGTATGGGTGGCCTGGAGACTCCTGAAACTTGTGATTGGCATCTGACGTCAGGGCAGTCTTATAGAGGACCTGACCCTTAAACCCATGGATGTTAACTCTGGGTAATGTCAGAACTGAATTGTACTAAGCCCGTTGGGGTGGAAATGAAACAGAGGACATGGAAGTGGTGGTTGTAATGAGAAAATGTTCAGGAAGACTATTTAAACCCAATGGACTTGACAACCTTCTCTGTGGAAAGCCATGGCTCTCTTGTGCTGACTCTGCTGCTCACCAGGAAGGAACTGGGGTAGGAGGAAACCCCCTGGGGGACAGGCCTGGTCCTGCTGCTCTGATGGACTGTCCCAGGTGTGACCTTCCCTCTGGTAACACAGACACTGGGCTCCTTTCCCTCCCTGCATCTCAGGTGCTTCATTTCTGCTTGGGAAGATGCATAAGCTGTAGGTTACTTACTCTGACTTTCGTTCTCTCAGCACCCAGTTTGCTCTTGGCATGAACTGCCTGTGCGTGTGAGGGGGTGGTGGTGGTGGGAGGGCGATGGATGACAGAGCAGTTACTGGGGGCTGTGAATATTACTTACTGAACTGGTGCCTCACTAAACAGCTTTTCTGAGCAGATGTAGAATCCATTTTCTCAGTTAATTAAGCCAAATGCCTAGTGAACGAGTTGTGGGCTTTCCCGGAGTCATCTGGGGCTTGCACTTAGCCTCTGAATCTGGGGAAGTTGTGCCTGAATAATTTAGCATCTTTGAATGTTACCTGAGAACTAACACTCTGGGCTACTAATTAGCCACCCAGAACCAAGAAGATTTTTGTGTCATTTTTGCTATTTTCATAAAAGCATCATCATGCAAGATGATTTCCCTGAGGAGTAAACACGTTTCACCATATTTTATGATATTCTGTGCGGGACTCTCACAGGTAAACAGCTGAGAGGCTGTCTGGCTAACTGCCTAGGTATTTGGATGCAGAGTTGACTCCACAACGGAAAGTTTAGAGAAGGGATGCCTGCGTGGGGGCTACTACACATTCTGAAAGATGTTGTAGTCAGAAGAGAAATGAATGTCTTAGGTTCAAGGACAGTCACAGGGATAAATCTTAATAAACCAGTGGGAAATCCGAGTAGTATGGTCTGAAGAGCCCTTCTGGCCCTAACCAGGCTGCTGACCTTTGTCCCTAACTTCCTGCTTGTCTGCCTGGTCATCATGAGGCATCTTGGGACTACCAGTAAACACTGCTGGCAGCAAGCAGAAGTGGTGTCTTGGCTCCTCCCTAGCTCTGTAGCAGATAAGTCATCTCTCCAGACTGTTGCTCATTCATGTTTCTCTAACCTTGACGCTGCCTTCCCACACAACCACCATCAATGTTCCTCTAGGTTTTTTATGTTGGTGAGGAAGAGGAACATGGCCCACAGACATTTCTGAGTTCAAATCCCGGCTACCATCAGCTGTGTGGCTCTGGCATATCACACAATTCCTCTAAGCTGCGGATCTCTTTATAAAAGTGAATAAGAATGGCCCCCAGGTTCGCTGTAAGAATTACAATAATGCATAAAGTTCTTAGCACAGCACCTGACACATACGAAGTACGTGACAGCTAGTAACATTATTATTTATCATGTTTATGAATGGGCCATCAGTAAACAGTTTTACTCAGCAGGTCATGTGGTTCATGAAAAAGATAACTTATACAGTATAGTTAAATTCCTTACAAAGAAGTTTCTATTTTGTTTGTTTGTTTTTTTCTGTTCCACGGTGGTCACAAACTTGTTTTCTGGCCATTCAGACAGGCACTGTGTGAATGAGAAGTAACATCTGAGAGCAAGCACATCCTTCTAGAAAATCCATCCCCAACATACAGTTCATTGGCTAGTGAGGAAAGTTTTAAAGATAAGGTATCCCCCCCCGCCCCGAAATATCATACTATCATAAACTAGGAAAGGTCTTAGTACTCTATTTCTCAGTCTCTGTGGGGTATTTTAGTTGCAAGGAGCCACACTCATTCGGAGTACCTCAAGCAAGGATTCCTAAGGCTATAGGAGAGGAATGTGAAAACATGGCAGCTTCAGAGAGACTGACCTTAAGGGCCTAGAGCAGATAATACATAAACTTATACTTATGGAAAATGTCCATCCTTAATAGTTAGCTTTTAGGGAAAAAGCAGAAATCAATCATTGGCTAACTGCCTAGATTCTAGGCCCTAGAAGGAGGAAAGAAAAAGTAGGAGGTGAAAAAATCAGGATGAAATTCATCCTGAAATAATACGATAAAAGACACTTGGCCCCCAAAGAAATATTTCTGTACTTGGTGTTAGGTCATGGGCATACATGCAATCCAAGATGCTCTACTGGGAAAGCAAGCCTCTGTTACTGGAATTCTTTTCTTTCTTTCTTCCTTTCTCTTTCTTTCTTTCTTTTTAAAAAATAAATGGTAGTTTATTGCTACTTCTTTAAATTTAAGAGAGCACTAAGTTCACCTTCTCCATTGTTCTATCTCCCTTTTTCATTTGACTTGGGACATTTGATTTAACCTCATCATCTATCTAATAATAGAGGAATATGCTTATTAGCCGGGATACCATAACATCACAACTGAATAACAGGGATCTGAGGCTACATGGCACCTGGCCAGAGCAAGGGACCTCAGGCTACACCTACTGCCCAGCAGGGCTTGATAGGGGACTTCAGGTCGTGCCCCGCCACCTGGTAGGGCTTGTCGGGGGGGCCTCACACTGTATTCCCTGCCTGGGGGGATTTCACAGGGGACCTCAGGCCAGGCCCCCCACCCTAGTGCCAGAGCAGAGGACCTCAGATAATACCCCTTGCCCAGGGGGCGCTTGACGGGGACCTCAGACCATTTCTCCCCACTCAGCGGTGGGCTAGGGGACCAGGAGAGGCTTGATTGGGTGGGGCCAGTTGGGTCTGGATCTCACTCAGTGGGGATGGGGCTGGCCAGGTCTCTGTCTCCTGTGTTTTTGAAGCATGTGTGGGTGGGCGGGGAGTTGACTCTAGGTCCTGTATAGCACCCCAGATTCTGTCAGAAAGGAGATTTTCATATACATTTTACTAATTTTCTTTCATCCTGATACTTCTATTATAAAGGGCAAATAGCAATATTAAAATATTTCCTCTAATTAATTCCCTTTTAATGTGCATAGATTTTGTGCACCAGGACACTAGTATATTATGAATTGCCTGTGTTAAAATAGAAAAAGAACAAATCCTTGTCCGAAGTCTGTTGCCATTACCAGATGATATCAAACAAGTTATTTAGAATCTTTGACCTTTGATTTTTCTCAACACAAAAACTGGAGTACAATTAGCATATATGCTTGTTTTATTTTTTTTTTAAATTTAAATTCTTTATTGTTGAAAGTGTTACATATGTCTCCCTTTTCTACCACTGACCTCTTCCCAACTGCTCTCACCTCCCAGCACATGCTCTTGTCCCCCGCCAGTGTCTGTGTCCATTGGTTATGCTTATAGCATGCATACAAGTCCCTTGGTTGATCACTTTCCCTCTCCTTTCCCTTCTTCCTACCCTCAACCCCACCCTCCTCTGCCTTACCTCTGAGGTTTGATGGTCTGTACAATGCTTCCATGTCTCTAGATTTACTTTTGTTCATCTGTTTATGTTGTTCCACAAATGAGTGAGATCATGTGATATTTTTCTCTGACTTGACTATTTTGCTTAGCATAATGCTCTCCAGTTCCAATAATGCTGTTGCAAATGGTAAAAGTTTCTTCTTTTTTATAGCAGAATAGCATTCCATTGTGTAGAAATACCACAATTTTTCAATCCACTCATCTACTGATGGGCACTTAGGCTGTTTCCAAATCTTAGCTATTGTAAATTGTGCTGCTATGAACATAGGGGTGCATATGTCCTTTATGATTGGTGTTTCTGATTTCTTGGGATATATTCCTAAAAGTGGGAGTGCTGGGTCAAATGGGAGTTCCATTTTTAATTTTTTGAGGAAACTCCATACTATTTTCCACAGTAGCTGCACCAATCTGCATCCCCACCAGCAGTGTACAAGGGTTCCTTTTGCTCCCCATCTTTGCTACCACTTGTAGTTTATTTGTTGATTTGTTGATGATAACCATTCTGATAGGTGTGAGATGGTGCCTCATTGTCATTTTGATTTGCATCTCTTGTATGATTAGAGATTTTGAGCATCTATATATATAAAAGCCTAAACTGGGGAGAAACCAAAATGGCAGCATAGGTGAACACCTAAACTGCTGTCTCACACAACAATTTCAAAACTACAACTAAGCCGAGACCGGTTTGGCTCAGTGGATAGAGCATCGGCTTGTGGACTGAAAGGTCCCTGGTTCGATTCCGGTCGGGGGCATGTACCTTGCTTGCGGGCACATTTCCACTGTGGGGTGTGCAGGAGGTGGCTGATTGATGTCTCTCTCTCTCATCGATGTTTCTGACTTTCTATCTCTCTCCCTTCCTCTCTGTAAAAAATCAATAAAATATATTAAAAACAACAACAACAACAAAAAAAAACATACAACTAAGACAGAATGGATATCATCCAGAACCACAGGAAAGCTGGCTGAGTGGAAATTCTACAACTAGAAGGAAAGAGAGGGGCTCACAGAGACTCAGAGGAGCTGCAAAAAACTGAGGTACAGAGACATGCGAATGGAGAGAATGGTCAGCAGAGTGCCTGGCTGGCTTCTTCTAGCAGGAGGGAGACAGAAACTCCTGATTGCAATGAACCCCTTGGGTGAGACTCATACACAGGGAATCTGGGCTGTTGGGAAAAGGGAGGAGTGCACAGAAACTTAGGGGAGCCATGAAAGCCAGAGGTCTGGAGGTACATGCATGAGTGTACACAGAGAGGACTGATTTGTGATTGTGCCACTGGCTTTCTCTAGCAGGAGGAAGATGGAACCTCCCAACTGTGCAGAACTCCAGTTCCAACTGCACTGAACCCGTTTCAGGAGAGATCCTGGGGACCCAGACTCATATGTGTCCCTGGAGGGCATGGAAATTCAGGGGAGCCTTGAAAGGTGAGGGCTGGAGGTGCATGTGTGAGTGCACACAAAGAGGACTGCAGCAATTACTGAGGGACACAGACTGAGGGGCCATATAGGGCAGGGCTGACAGGAAAGCAAAGTTGTCTGCTCAGCCCAGAGACTCCATCCCATCAAAGTCAAGAACAGAGGCTATTGCAATTTTGCAAGTCTTATCTCATAAGGCTGACTCCAACATAGAAATTCTCCTGGCATAGAAACAGCTTATCCTCACAGCCAATTGGCCTAGGGGTCAATTCCTCCCCAACAACAATCAAGACTTAACTACAAAAAGGCTGTACACACAGTCCACAAAGGGTGGACCAAGAGTGTCTGCCTCAGGTAACTGGGGAGGCGGAGCTACAGGGCCATAAAGGACATCTAGCACACAAAGCTACTCTACTAACTCAGGGAAATAGTGGAAATGCAGAGACAAGGGAACAGATAACAAACAAAAGAAATGGAGGAAAACAAATGACTGAATATAGAGTTCAAAACCACAGTTATAAGGTTTTTCAAGAATTTCCTAGAAAAGATTGATAAATTTAGCAAGACCCAAGAGGAGATGAAAAAGGACCAACTAGAAATTAAACATACACTGACTGAAATAAAAAATATTATACAGAGACCTAACAGCAGACTAGAGGAATGCAAGAATCAAGTCAAAGATTTGAAATACAAATAAGCACAAAAGACTCAACTGGAAAAGCAAAAAGCAAAAAAAAAAAAAAAAAAA
>JAAGEH010000307.1:15713932-15752474 GCA_011751065.1 Lasiurus cinereus | reverse complement strand
ATACCCCTTTCTATGTACAGCCAACACTCCTATGGTAGCCTTTCCCCTCGCCTTCACCACACCTCCTACAGGTGGAGAAAGACAGGTGAAGTGAGGCCCTCAAGAATTCTGAAAAGGAATAGAGACCGCAGTTTAAACCAATTCTGGGCGCAGGTACCTTTGAGAATGTAATGAAAATTTCTGAGGCCTCTCCTCGGAAAACTGGAATAGTGTCATACAGACAATGCCATCAGACATTTCCAGACCCCCTCACCTCCACCCAGAGCTAAAGCTGTCCTCTTTGCTCACCACACAAATGAGAGAGAGAGGCTACTGAATGTAAGTAAAGGGGTGCAGGAAACACAAATCTGAACACTGATGCTCAACCACTCAGAAAGGAAACCAAGGAAGACATAACAATAATGGCCCCTTCTCTCTAGTTTGATGTAGAAACAAGTAAATGATTCATTTTTTTTTTACAAAGAAAAGCTGAAAATTTTAATTATTATGACACTGAAAATTCTAAAATAGTAGCACAAATATACAATACCTATTCTGATATTGACAAAAGGCATTTGTTTGAAATAAAACAACTTTTCACATAGATAGATAAGTTCAGGAATTTAAAGCAATAATGGAAAACAGTACAAAATAAGTTTTTCTTAAAAAGTAAAGACTTATTTGAGATAAAGGAAAGTTGGTTATTCTATTTTCCTTTACCCTCAAGTTATCCCTCTGGCCTTTTTTAATCATCCTTGCTTTTCCTTCCTATATTTGAGCTCAGGTTATTGATATAGAGAAGACTATAGATTTATTTATCAAGAAGAAATAACTTTTTCAAATGCCAAGCAAAATTTATGTGGGAAAAATCCCTCAGGCCAAATAGTGTGGAAAAACGATCTTTTAAAGAGTATCAAAGACCTCTAAGAAAATAAGCTGATTGTTTTGGTTCAAATCTGATTTTATATTAAATGAATGTAACATACAACTACAAACCTAACTCAACCATAATTTATGTAAATCTTCTTTCCACAGCCTTCATAAAGAACTAGAGGCCTGGTGCATGAATTCATGCACAGGTGGGGTCCAGCTGGTCTGTCCCAATCAGGCTGATCAGGGCCAGGCCAGCCAGGGTTTGCAGACATGGGAGGTCCACCACCAGCCCTACCCCCAATTGGGGGAAGGCTGATCAGGACTGCAATGCATATCAAAGTAACTGCTGGTTCTGGTCATTCCAATTGTTCTTGTTGCTCTGGCATTCAGGTAGCTTGCTTTATACACACACACACACACACACACACACACACACACACACGAAGCCTGGTGCACAAAATTCATGCACAGGAGGGGGGGGGATGTCCTTCAGCCCAGCCTGCACCCTCTCCAATATGGGACATCCCTTTCACAATCCCGGACTGCTAGCTCCCAACTGCTCACCTGTCTGCCTTCCTGATTGCCCCTAACTGATCACCCCATAGTCTATTCCCTGCCAGTCTGATTGATGCCTAACTGCTCCACTGCCAGCCTGTTTGCCCCTAACTGCCCTCCCTTGAAGGCCTGGTCACTCCTAACTGCCCTCCCTGAAGGCCTGGTTCCCCCCACTCAACTGCCCTCCCCTGCTGGCCATCTTGTGGTGGCCATCTTGTGTCACATGGGGGCAGGATCTTTGACCACATGGGGGGGCAGCCATCTTGTATGTTGGAGTGATGGTCAATTTGCATATTACTCTTTTATTGGATAGGATAGAGGCCTGGTGCATGGGTGAGGGTCAGCTGGGGTCCTAGATCAGGGTGGGGGTTCCCTTGGGGTGTAGGACAGCCTGGGCAAGGGGTCTATGGTGGTTTGCGGGCTGGCCACATCCCCTGGTGACCCAAGTGGAGGCTCATGTATTTGGGATTTATTTATCTTTTATAATTGAATCGTTGTAGCCTTGAATGGAGGCCTAGGCCAGCCAAGGTGCATGTAAAGCTTGGCTTACTCCATCACCCTGGGCAACTCCAGCCTCCTGCTCTCTCCAGCTCTGTGGCTGCTGCCAGTTTTGTAGGAATTTATTTATCTTCTATAATTGAAATTTTGTAGCCTGGAGTGGAGGCCTGGGCCGGCCAGGATGTGCAGAAAGCTTGGCTTCCTCCATTACCGGGAAAACCCAAGTATCCCTTTTGCTCTCTCTGTGGCTGAAGCCACCTTGGTTGGATTAATTTGCAAACTTGCTCCTGATTGGCTGGTGGGTGTGGCTTGTGGGTATAATGTAGTGATGGTTATTTTGTATATTACTCTTTTATTAGATAGGATGTTTGATCAAAATGCACAAATGAGATTATGGAGGAATGGAAGAATTTCTTAGTACCACATTGTCTTCTTTGGGCTTTGAGCCAGCAGGTTAGCCCACACTAATACTGAACCATCGCTAAATTCTTGGAAATTTCCATTTTCCCTATGAAGAGTTGCCACCAGCCTCTCAGCATATTATAATAATCAGAGTCCACAAAGTCTGTAGGTCTGATGTGGTGATGATGGGATGTGCTGAAGTCAAGTTATCCCCTGGTGAAAAGTACTGATTTAAGAAGTGAAATTGAGTCCCCAATCTCTCACTTACAAACTGGGTTGGTTTGTTCAAGTCATTGCAGCAATTGTCTTAAATGAGACAGATTAATACTATTCTTTCCCATCTTATAGAAAAAGAAAGACTCAAGACAATTTAGGCATCTTGCCTAAGATCACACAAATATTAAGTACAGGAATTGAAGCTAACCCAGGTTTCTCTGACTCCAAATCTGTGTCTGCATTTATTATTATTTTATACTTCCAGAAATTATACCAGAAATCCTACCCAGTTTCTCCATGGGCAGTCACAATTAAAACAAACATACTAGCATAGATCATTAGCTCTTCACGGAAAGATTTAGTTTATTCCCTAAGGAGAAGGTTAGGGTAAGATCATCATTGCTTACTTCACTATTCTGCTCATGACTGGCTCTTGTTGTGCACTGATTCTGGAACCTTCAGAAGGATTGAAGTCATGTGGCCTCTGGCCTCCCATGAGGAGTTAGAACTGAGACATTTAGGGAAAGCCTCTTATGCAACTTGAGCACACTGGACATGCAGCTGTCCAGGAACTTCTGGGGTTCTTTAGAAGAAATCCCAGGGCTATTTGTATGTCTTCCGGACACATGCATACTCTCCAGGGAGGTCGGGAAATGTATGTGTTGTGGTATGAGTTGATTCTCCACCCTGTCAAAGTCTTGATGACAGAGAAGAGACTTCTGTGATGCATGTCAACTTCCAGTGCACAGGATCATGAGCTGTGCACTTTCCTGTAAATGCTTAATTTGTTGACTGATTAAGGTCATTTTAATCCAACCTGAATGCTAAGCAAGTCAGGATAGAATCATTATTTATCATGCCAATATTTCTACAAACTTCCTCTCAAGGTCTAGGGCTGACTTTTCTCCTGGAGCCAGGTTTGTATAATACAAAGAATGTTTTTTTCTTTGTTTACCTGAAAACACATCTTATTTCTGAAACTCATAGGTACAGTACAATGAATCTTCAATTTTGCAGTTCTTTTACAATTAATGTAAATGGTGAGAAGTGAGGAATGCACAAATAGGTGTTCTGTGTTTTTGCCTTTCTCTGAGCACAAAACATTGGCTAATGTCCAACATACATAAAAATGAAATGACCTCCTGCCCTGCATTTACACACATGCTCTGCCTGTACTGTAAATGACTTAGAGGAAACACTTGCTCTTGGCAGGAACATGGTTAAGTATCCTACTATTTTCAGGAAAGATGGCATTTGCTTTGGTTGGTCCACAACAAGGGCTTGGTAAACACTGTCAGTATTAGTGACTAATTAATTGAGATTGGGCATGTGAAGAGCTTCAGTTTGCTTTTTCTTTATTAAAAATATGTTTTTATTGACTTGGGAGAGAGAGAAACATAGATGTGAAAGAGAAACAGGTTGGCTGCCTCTTGCCACGCCCCCTACTGGGGATGGAGCCCACAGCCCAGCATGCGCCCTGACTGGGAATTGAACTGGCAACCTTTTGGTGTATACAGTACATCATCCAATCAACCAAGCCACAGTGACCGGGGCTTTAGTTTGCTTTTGAAACAAGCAACACTAACTGGAATCCTCCTGATGCTGCCCTGCCCTGGGCTTGATGGGCTGAACACAAAGCGTGTGCTGACTTACAGCGATGGGCAACAGAGCCTTTCAGAAATTCCAGGAAAGAAACCTAGACTCCTTATGCCTTCATAACATGTGAAGTGTTAACAGTTCCATTTGTTTGGGAGAAAAAATTTTAAGTGCTTGTAGAATGACACTGAACTACAGTAGATGAGATAAAAGTGATTTTTTTTTCCAAATGGTAAAAAAGTCTTTTCAATTTGGAGGTAATGGGGGTGGGAGGGAGTGGGCAAGGAAACCATCACATTAAGGGAAAGGAACGGAAAGCTAGTGCCGGTGCAGGTGGCACTGTAGGGTGCTGAGCTCAGGAGAGCTGCAGCCCTTCGCTTCAAGCAGCTGCATTAAGCTTTCTTAGCAGACACCCAGAGGAGATGAGAACCAGAGGCTTTATGGATTCCCAGGGTGGGGTTTCCCCAAACACTGCTTAACGAGATCTGCAGCAGAAGAAAAGTTCACACAGCACCAGGCAGAGCCTGAGGGTCCGTGAGCAAAATGCCAGCACAGATTACAGCCTGGATCTCAAATCCTGACAAATGTGCTCGCCTGCCATAAAGCCTTCCTTTCACCGAAGAAAACTTCATTAGTTTGCTTCATCTGAACTTTCCAAAATGTTGTGTGTTCTTTCTTTTCAGAAAACACTCGACATTTTTAATTTTTAGACTTCTTCTTCATCATTATTTATCATGCCAAATAATAATGTACTTTTGATCTTCTTTGGATTAATGGGACAGTATGTGTCACAGTCTGTTCTAGATGGAAGTGACTTTCCTTTCAATTGCATTATTGCTAAAGCCAGGATTTAAGACAAATACCCATCTCCCTTAAACAAATACCACAGTTGTTTTTGTTCTCATACGTTAGAAATGTTGGTTTCTGGTGCTTTGTCTCTAAAAGGTTACCATTTACAAATCCTCATGTAGTTAAAGATGAAGTAGCTTATGTGCCAATGTGCTAGAGAGGGAAGGGAGGCCATCCTAAGATTTCAAGTTGGATGCAAATAAATCTCACAGATACGCTATCTTCAAGTTCAGTTCTAACATGTGAGAGGAGTAGTTGGTCAGTAGGGTACCAAGTCAGCATCCTTACTTTTCCTGTGTGATTAGTTCATCAAGGTCTATAACGTATGCCAAATCCTACAGATGCAAGGGATCAGAAAACGAACCTGAACTGGTTTCGGCATTATAGCATTCCATGGGATTGCAGTTAGAAATTCGGAGATAAAAAGTATTAAGAATTTCAATATGGTGACTGCAGAGCATTCAGCTCCAAGGCTAGGGCCCCCTGAGCTGTAAGCATGGGGTAGTGATGGGGTGAAGGGAAGTGCCTGCATCGAGGAGTAGAAACCCAGGGTCTTGCTTTGGTTCTGATACCAATCACCAGGGTGACCTTGTGCTGCCTCTTTAATTACTTTCTTACTGACAAAGCATTTGGGGCCATTTCCCCAATATCCAGCAAGAGACTTCCTGAGAAATAATGTAAGCTTTTGTTCTTAGTGAGGCAGAAGACTTTATGTGACTATTAAATGACAGTTCCCAATCTCCTTGTCAAATGGCATACTTAAAAAAAAATCCTCAGTGTTTAGTCTCGCTCTCCATGATAAACACACACACACACACACACGTATATTTGATGATGTTTTAAGGAATTATAATGATATTGGTAAACACATTTCTCATTCTCCTATCTTTTTTTTTCTTTTTTCATGTATTGGGCGTAATGTCACAGGAAGGTCATAGCATCCTGCCACCGTGAGGAGTAAGCCCAAGTTGCTGTTGGATGTGTTATTCACAGAAGAGCCAGTCTTCAGGCACTCTGCTCTCTTCACACCCCTCATTCTCCCATCTTGATCTAAACTACACATAATCACATAATATTTATTAAAATGCATTGCAAAAGTAGAGGAAAGGGTTAAAACTGCATCTCGATGAAAAGTTTCTCCCAATCCTTGTTTATCCAACTCAGATTAAGTTTCTTCAGCTGTTGTGCAGATATACTTATTCTCCCTCCCTTCCTTCCTCTCTCCCTTCTTCTCTCTCCTCTTTCTCTCTCTTTCTGTCTCTATCTCTCCCTCCACCCTCACTTTCTCTTTCCCTCAGAAAATGTTTCTCCTTGATTCCCCCTCAGACTGCTCCCCTCTGATCTTTTTGTTATGTCCAAAGTCCTCTCTCAACTTCCCACTTTTGTATCTCTACCCTAGAACATATTCACCACCACCAAAAGCTCCAGGGTCAAGAGGTGCACGTAAAGGATTCTTTCACCTCAGACAACATGGGAAAGGTCATTGTAATTTCCTAAGACTTGACATATATTTTTAAGTCACATACTGTAAACACAGTGAATAAGAGAAACTGCTGCATAATAGAAGGCTATTATCAATTCTCATGTAAAATGAAGAATTAAACCCTACTAGTATTTTATCTGTTATAAATCTTTATTCATAGGATCTAAAATTTTAATGTAATATTAAATTAAATTTAGTGGTTTGTGTTTCCTTTAAGTATACCAAATAAATGATTAAAATATAAAAAGCCGTTTTGTTTGGAGAGAGTTTGCCAGCTGTAGTTAAATACATAGATGAAAGAACAAAATAAGGGAATAAGGCAAGCATAGATCCATTCACTTACCATATCTAGCCTATATTAACAAAGTCCAATCAGTGTTAATATCCAAGGTAACAAAGTATACAATTCATTAATAAAAACTGTCTTTTAAAATCATTATATGTACAGATTAACCAACATAATTACAAATATAGATATGTTGTCATCTCCACACACACAAAAAGTTGGTAACATGCTAGGAAATACCTTTCCAACTATAAAAACAGAACTAGATGTTTGATATTTAAACTCTGAAATCTTTTTCTGCCCTAAGAAATGGCTCTTTGAAATATGAAAATTGATATCAGACCCACTCTATGAGACTTGTCTGAGGTGTGGACCTCGAATTAGAGGCGCCAGTGATAAGACCACTCATGAATAATGAGTGTAAGACTGAACCAATGGCAACCAAGAAGTCATTAGACCTACAGCATAAAGTTGCACATACAATTAAACACAATTTGCTCTCTTATTTAATCAGTGCCAGGCCTGTGCCAGACAGAGGACTCCACGCACAGGCTGCATGTCATAATAAGTTGTAATCATATTGATGGCACGAATTATGCTTCATTCATGTTTGCACAGTAAATGCCAAATGTTTGATATTCAAGAAAGATGCCCAACAAACTGACTGCTTCATGATTTACTTGGGGTCTATTTACTTGGGCTATATATTAGCCACTCCAAGAAAAAATGTAGAGTTATGCTATGGTCAAATCCAATTTTAGAGGTGGGAAAGAGCAGTTATGATGTTTGCATTTGTAATTTGTTCTCGTGATGATGGTATGACAGGGACTTCTTGCTTGTGTGTGTACACATTTGTTTTCAAGTTACTGTGTACATCAGAGCCCAAAATCAGTTTAAAATGAGGCTTTCCTGGAAATCTGATTTTATCCCACATACCTACCACAAGCCTGCAGCTATGCTTGCTACACTGTGAGAGCCTTGGGGAGGAAAATGGGGAATAAAAATTCATTCCTTCATAGCTGGACTGTGCTTAAGACTATCTCCCTTGCTCTAGTTTTTCTTCCTTTTAAAAGTAAAAGATTAGAAGGTATCTGAGACCAAAAAAAAAAAAAGAGGAAAATAAACTAAAAGATAAAATTCTACAAGGAAAATAGATGAAACAGTGAAAGTACCATGGACCTCATATACAATGCCATCCTATCTATCCTATCTAATAAAAGAGTAATGTGCAAATTGATCTACCTCTGCTATACCTACAAGTCATGCACACGAGCCACGCCCACCAGCCAATCAGGAGCGAGTATGCAAATTAACCCAACCAAGATGGCTACTGCCAGAGAGAGAGCAAGAGGGAGGCTTGGGTTGCCCTGGCAATAGAGGAAGCCAAGCTTTCCACAGACCCTGGCTGGCCCAGGCCTCTGCTGAAGGCTATAAAGTTTCAATTGTAGAAGATAAATAAATCCCAGATACCAGGGCCTCTGCTTGGGTTGCTGGAGGGTATGGCCATAGGCCCTTCACCCAGGCTGCTCTATACCCCAAGAGAACACCCACCATGATCTTTCAGGACAAACCAGCTGGTCCTCACCCATGCACCAGGCCTCTATCCTCTCTAATAAAAGAGTAATATGCAGATTGACCATCACTCCAACACACAAAATGACTGCCGTCATGTGGACACAAAAGGGCCACCATAAGATGGCCAGCAGGGGAGGACAATTGGCAGGGACCAGGCCTGCAAGGGAGGGCAGTTGTGGGCTTTCGGGCCAGCAGGGGAGAGCAGTTAGGGGTGACCAAGCTGACAGAAAAAGGAAGTTGGGTGTGACCAGGTCTGCAGAGAAGGGTAGTTGGGGAGGATACAGACCTGTAGTGGAGAGAAGTTTAGGGGGACCATCCCGCAAGGGAGGGCAGTTAGGGGCAACAGGCTGGCAGGGGGCAGTTAATGGGTGATCAGGCTGGCAGGCAGAATTGGTTAGGGGTAATCAGGAAGGCAGGCAGGTGAGCAGTTGGGAGCCAGCAGTCCTGGATTGTGAAAGGAATGTCCGACTGCCCATTTAAATGAGCTGTCGGACATCTCTTGAGGGGTCCCAGATTAGAGAGGGTATAGGCTAGGTTGAAGGACACCTCCCCTCCGCCTCCATGCATGAATTTCGTGCACTAGGCCTCTATATATAAAAGCCTAATATACAAAGTGTCCCATTGGGAGTTCAATCATTTGCTATGACATGCACTGACCATGAGGTGGCAGCGCGGAATGAAGGGAGGCTCTGGCTGGCAGCTGGTGGCTGGGGAAGGGAGACCCCAGCCATCAGCCAGCAGTCTTTAGGGACCTACTTGTGCATGAATTACATGCAGTGGGCCTCTAGTAAGATTATAATTGAGCTGAAAAATTCCTGTCGCCTAGTGATGTTGTAGCCTAGTGATGTTGTAGCTTAGTAACATCTTAGTGCTTTCTGAAAAGGATAGCACTTCCTCCAGAAAAGCCTCAGGCAGGCCCTTCAGGAAGTGTTCGAGTAGAAGGTGTTGTTATCATAGAAGATGACAGCTATTATTGCCCCTGAAGAACTTCCAGTGGGAAGGATGTGGAGGAGGAAAACTGTGATATTCGGGATCCTAACCTTGTGTGGGCCTAGGCTAGTGTGTGCTTGTGTCTAAACAGTTTTTAACCCAAAAGCTTAAAAGTGAAAGAGAAGAAATCTTTTAAATAGAAAAAGGCTCATAGAATAACAATGTAAAGAAGGAAAATATTTTTGTACAGCTGTACAATGTGTCTGAAGTGTTTTTGCAAAAGAGTTAAACGTTAAAAATATTAAAAAGTTTATAAAGTACAAAGGTTAATTTATTATTGAAGAAAACAAATTTTTAAAGAAGTTTAATACTCTAAGTGTACAGTGTTCATAAACTGTACAGTAGTGGACAGTAATGTCCTTGGCCTTCACATTCACTCACCACTCACTCACTGACTCAGAGCAACTTCCAGGCTTGTGAGCTCCATTCATGGTTAAATGCCCTAAACAAGTGTATCATTGATAATCTTTTATAAATATTTTATAAAAGATTTATAATCATTTATACAACATTTTTACTGTCCCATTTTTATGCTTAAATATGTTTAGATATACAAATATTTGCCATTGTGTTATAATTGCCTACAGTAGTCAATCCAGCAACATGTTGTACAAGCTTGTGGTAAAGGAACTATCGGCTATACCCTATAGCCGAGGAGTGTAGTAGGCTATGTCATCTAGATTTATATAGATGTGTAAGTGCACTCTATGATGTTTGTATGACAAAATTTGCCAATAATGCATTTCTCAGATGCATCCCTGACATTAACTGACACATGACTATAAAATGCTATGGTCAAAAAATAAAAAAATAAAATGCTATGGTCAAATCCATTAAGCCAACAACCCAAAATGGAAACAAACCCAGAAACTTAATGGGCATATGAGACCAGTTATCTGAATCCAAATGACTGAAAGTAGCTACCTAGTGCAAGTACCAAGGATAAGACAGGAAAATCTTACAGGACACCATATATATATGCCTAATATGCAAATTGTCCCCTCAGGAGTTTGACCGGGAGACCAGGAGTTCAGTCGCTTGCTATGACATGTGCTGACTACCAGGGTTGGCATGGAATCAAAGAAGGCCCTGGCCAGCAGCTGGCAGCCAGAAGGCCCCCAATAGGCACTGATCAGTGGCCAGGCCTAACGACTCTACCCATGCATTAATTTTGTGCATCAGGCCTACAGTTGGAGATAAAACTTCATAATAAGTTTGGTAAACACATCCTCATTCTCCCATCTTGATCTAAACTACACATAATCACATAATAAAATCTTTATTAAAATGCATTGAAAAAGTAGAGGACAGGGTTAAAACTACATCCCAATAAAAGTTTCTGCCAATCCTTGTTTATCCAACTCATCTAAGTTTCTTCAGCAATTGTGCAGACATACTTATTCTCCCTCCCTCCCTCCTTCTCTCTCCTTTCTCTCTCTCTCTCTGTTTCTATCTCTCCTTCCACCCTCACTCTCTCTTTCTCTCAGAAAATGTTTCTCCTTGATTCCCCCTCATACTGCTTTCCTCTGATGAAGTCACTGGTTCCATTCTTAGGGCAGGGATTGAACCCTTTGATAGTCTGGGTTCCTGTAAAAATGTGCATTTGCATCATTTTACTTGTATTTTAGGGAACTGCTCTGTCCCTCGAAGCTCATTTGTGAATTCATTAAAGCCTTCCTAGTGACAAACTGTCCAAGTCAAGTCCCAAGCACTCTGTACCACACAAAACAGGTATCTTTACTTGTGTACCTCTCCCCTCTTGGTACCAGAAGGCACCTGTCACTTCTAGGGGTAAATCTTTTGCTTTATTTCATTTCTGCTTACCACCCAAAGGGCAAGCAACAGGCGAGTCCAACAAGTGTAATAAATTCATGAAATGAACACAACTTTAGACTCCAAAAATCATGGACAAACTTTCTTAGATGGAGAAAATTCTGCCACCTTGGTAACCACTTTCTTTTACCCAACTATGAACTTTTAAAAAATTACTAAAAACTTCCTTTGTTGCATTCCATAATTTTCATACACACACACACACACACACACACACACACACACACACACATATATATATATATAGTTCTTAGACAGGAAAGGAGAGGGATAGAGAAATAGAAACATCGATGTAAGAGAAACATCATTGATCGGCTGCCTCCTGCATATCCCCTACTGGGGATCAAGCCTGAAACCTGGATGTGTGCCCTGACTGGGAATGGAACCAGTGACCTCAGTTCACAGGTCAACGCCCAACCATTGAGCCATACTGGCTGGGCTCATTTTCAATTGTCTCAGATGTTTTTTAAAATTTAGTTTTGATTTCCTCTTTGGTCCAATGGTTGTTGAAGAGTGTGTTGTTCAGTTTCCACGTATTTGTGAACTTTCCCATTTTCTCACTGTTATGGATATTTACTTTCATTCCATCTTCTTAAGTTTGTTAAGCTTTAACAACGTGATCTATCCTGGATCTGTGTGGGCTTAAGTAGAATTAGTTAAATCAATGAAAAGTAAATAAAAGCTGCCTATATCTACTTAGCTGAGCTCCTTGCCTTATGAGAATGTATTTCCTATGAGAGAATGTTGCGGTATCTGAATGATCAAAAATGGGGTCTGGCACATAGGAGACTGTCAGTGACTATTCGTTGAATGTAAAATGAGATGGAGGCATGAGGGCACTGTCCATCTGTGACACCATAGAAAACCTCAGTATACCTCATGACAAATGACCATGGGCATGTGGTCAGAGCAAGAACACCAGCATCACTGAGTACATCAATGTGTCCAAGGTATTTTCCTTCTTACTTTTGCAGATTCAAGGAAATATCATGAAATTCCAATACTTTCTCGGTACATGTCCAAAGTTTATCTCATATAGACTTAAAGACTGGTGTTTTTTGACTCCGGGGGAAAATTATTTCTGGAATTAATTCTATTTTTCTCATTTTCTTTCTAAATGTTCCAGAGAAATGTTGACTTAGCTTAGTTTTTTTTTCTTTTCTCCATGATCTTCTCAGTCTTAATTTTTTTTAGTTCTTTATTGATTAAAGTGTTATGTATGTCTCCTTTTCCCTCCACAGACCTCTCCCCAGCCACTCCCTCCCCCCAGACTTAGCTTAGTCTTTATTATGAAGTACAAATTCTGTGACATCCAACCACATTATTTATTAATGAGTCTAATGACTTTAATGAAGTCATTCAACATGACTGAATGAGTATCTTTGACAATAGAGCTGAAGACACCATTAATCAGTCCATAAATTAATTGCTTGTTCCTGCAGGTATTCAAAGAGGAAAACCAAATCTCCATTTAAGCTAGAAATGCTTATAGGCCTGCCAGCGGGTGGCATTCCAAAATACTCTGTCTAGGATCAGAGACATTGGTTAATGACCACTGCTCCAGGGTGGCTGCTGGCATTCTCTCCCATGTTCTCTCAGTTGCTGCTTTTATTTGGCTGTGACAGGACCTGCTATAGCCACAGACTCAATTATGGCTGAGGTCCTTTGCACTAGGAAAAGGGAAATGCAAACCAGGTCCCATCAGATCTGACTGCATGCGTTGCCACACAAACTTTCTAGAGAGATTCTTCTTTTAAGAAAATGGTTTCGGAAGCCTCAAAACCTTGATGCAGTCTAAAATAAATGTAAAGTCTCTATACAGTGCAGGGCAAAAGCAGGTTTACAGTTGTGAGTACGTGTAACAGAGTTTGTTCTTATATTATTTATTAATTATTGTATTATTTTCATTTCTATAAATGTACTTTTGTCCCGGCCTATGTTTTTCCTCTTTGCTAAATCATATATATTCAACTTGAATATTCAAAAGATTCAGTTCTGGAAAATCAGGTGGGCTCTTTGTGTCAGCCCATTACTTCTGGGTTTACTTCTTTGTGCACAAAATACAAAGGCCTCCTAATTCTGTGGTCAGTGCAGTAAACAGAAAAGCAATTAGCCTTGGTTTTTTTGACATGGAAGGCACCACACTGGCTTTTGCTGTGTCAAATCAGGGCAGATCTGAGGACGTCTGTGCTCCCGTTTTCTCATTTGTTAAGTCAATGCAATCAGGCTAGGTTACTTGGAGCACTGGTTCATCTTTGATCTGACAGAGAAAATGTTCCTCCAGAGCAAATGATGGCAGTACTTGTTTATGTCCTGGCAATGTTTCAAAAGAGGCTTTTATTTTTATCTATTTATTTTATTAAATGTATTGGGGTGACATTGGTTAGTTAGATTATATAAGTGTGAGTATACATTTTATAATACATCATCTGTATATTACATTGTGGGCCCAACACCAAAAGTCAAGTCATTATTGTCATCATATATTTGGCTCCTTTTACTACCCCCTGACCTCCGCTGTGTAACCATAATACTGTTGTCTGGGAATTTCAATTTTATATCCCACATGGGAGTGAAATCATATGGTTCTTAGCTTTTTCTGACTTATTTTGTTTAGTATGATATTCTCAAGGTCCATCCATAGCAATATTCCATGTTTTCTTCTGGCGGAGCAGTAGTCCTTAGTATATATGTACCACACCTTCTTTATCCAGTCACCTATTGAAGGACATTTTGGTTGTTTCCATGTCTTGGCTACTATGAATAGTACTATAATTAACACAGGTGCATGTATCTTTGTGAATAAATATTTTCAAGTTTTTTTGGATAGATACCCAGAAGAGGGATTGCTTGGTCATATGGTAACTCTATTCTTAAATTTTTAGGAACCTTTATACTGTTTTCTATAGAGGCTGTACCAGTTTACATTCCCACCAGCAGCGAATGAGGGTGTGTTTTTTTTTCTCCACAACCTTTTCAGCACTTGTTATTACCTGTCTTGTTGATAACAGCCATTCTAACAGTTGTGAGGTGGTATCTTATTACAGTTTTGATTTGCATTTCCCTAATAGCTGGTAAAGTTGAGCATATTTTCATATATCTGTTGGCCATTTGTATGTCTTCTTGGGAGAGGTATCTGTTCAAGTCCCCTGCCTATTTTTAAATTCGATTGTTTGTTTGGTGTTGAGTTGTAAGAGCACTTTATATATTTTGGATATTAAGTACTATTTCATAGAAAATGCCCCAGATGAAGATTTTTAAAAATATATACATATTTTTTATTAATTTCAGAGAGAAAGGGAGAGAGAGAGAGAGAGCATCAATGATGAGACAGAATCACTGATTGGCTGCCTCTGCACACTCCTCATTGGGGATCCAGCCCACAACCTGGACATGTGTCCTGACCGGGAATCAAACCGTGATCTCCTGATTTATAGGTCAACACTCAACCACTGAGCCATGCCAGTCGGACAAAAAAAAACCCCTTTTTGTTATATTAGCCTCTTATGGAATTTTGGACCTTAAAAATTAAATAATTCAAGCTAGATGTAGAGTGTCTAATTAATTAATGTGAACATCATACCTTTACTATAAGATTTGCTGATACTTAAGTGAGGCCCTCTTCATGCCTGTTACTGTGCCAAGGCCTTATTGCATGTGTTATCTGGTTAATCTATCAGTAACCCCATTTTATAGGTGAGGAAACTGAAGCACAGAGAGGCAAAGTAATTTATTACAGCTCCCATAGATCATATGTGGCAAAGCTGGGGTTCCAACTCAGGTCAATTTGCCATTAGACTCTTAGATCATCAGATCATCCTTCACTACTAATTTATACCAAGACCCTGTTAATCAGGTATTGTGCTGGGTACTGAGAACACAAGGAAAGTAGGTGGCGAGCCCAACTTCCGTGCACAAATTTATTTTTGTACTTGATCATTCATCCAGTATACATTATGCAACTACTGTTTACAGAGCCTTTCCCAAGTGCTGAAGAAACTACGAGTACATAGAGATGGCCCCTTAAGAAACTTAAATGTTGCTGGGAATGGTGGGCAAGAGAGCAAGCAGTATATCAGATGGGCAAGAGAATAAGCAGTATGTCTAATGGGCTCCACTTGAGGTACAGACAAAACTGTATGGGAGCAAAAACAATGGAGTAATTCTGACTGGGACATTTGTGACATATCTTAAATGGCTGACGAACACAGATAGGATATTTAGTCTCAAAAGGCTCACCTCTCAGACATTTTAGTGTTTTCCCCTAAGATTCATCTTCTGTCCCTGTCTATAACTTTCTCATTTATGTTCTCTTACTATGATCAGAGACTATAGGAACAGCTGAGTTAGGATGCAAACTGGAACCAAGAACATGACTTTTAAGAACAGACCTGGCTACCAATGCTGAGCTGGAAGGTCTCATCCATGACCTTCTCCTCAAGAAAACTTCAGGCCATCCAAACTCGGCTGAAGTTTCAGACAACAAAGACGCTATAGCTCCCAAGAGAAAAGAACATAGAATCCTTCAGAGCACCTTGCTCAGAATTTCTAGCAATTACTTCTTGGGTTTCTTTTCATGCATCTAACTCCCCCATCTCCTTTATGGTTCCTTCTTTCACTTTGGTACCCACCCCTGGTCTCAGGCCCAATGTGTGGAACTTCTTTAGACTTATACTCATTATTTTAAGTGAGTCAAATCTGAGAAATACATTTTCAACTGAAGTAAAATTAAAATATTCCGTGGGCACCTGTAATATATTTTTAATGCGTTTTCTTAAGTAATTCACAACCCAGCAGAAGCATTAGCCATTACCCAGTCAGCTCACTCCCACACCCACATACCAAAAGTATGTTTCAAAAAAAATGAAAGGACATTTCTTTTCGCAGATGTATCATCCTCAAGTTTGGCCTTTAATGGAGTGAGATTATAAAGTATTTTTCCAATGAAAAGTAAACACTGTTTTCACTTTAGGCATCAGGGGGAAAAATGATGTTGCCTATTGCAGTGGAATGTATAATTTTTCCTCCCAACGAATACATTTTGCAAATGAGATATTTTAAATGTCTGATATGGTTGATAAATGATAGCCTCGGCTTATTTTGTGAATAATTTTGTGGTCTACATTATGTTTTAGAAAAAAAAAACAACTCTGTGGAATAACACTGGTATAAATACGATTTGTTTCTCAGAAACTAGATAAAATTTCATGCTCATGCTTTTCTCACTACCCATTCTTAAGGCTTGCACATATTCAGAAAAATATTATTATTAAGGGAGGTTAAAAATTATCTTTCTAGGTACCTCAGAAATTTACCTCTACTATAAAAGGATATGTAAGTACTATGCTGAGAATAAGTGCAAACATCTTTTAAAACTAACTGAAGTTGACAATGCACTAAGCTGCCCATTTGGGGTTCAGTCATTCTTCTGAAGAGGCCGTGATGCTGGCTATGCCGAGAGAGCCTGCAGCAAGAACTTGGACTCCAACTTGGACAGATGAACTCAGACAGCTGAGCCATATGGCTTTCCCAGGCGTAGCACCACACCTTATTACAATGCCCACATAATTTACAGTGAATTTACACAGTCAGACATCAGTATTCTCAGAACACCAGTATTCTAGGAAAGCATTGCTGCAATGGAAAAAGGTAACCGTTTCTCTAGAACCAAGTATTTAGGACAAAACTCAAAGCCTGTTGCACAGAGGCGGAGACAAGCTGTGTCATGGTTTACCCAAAGCCACGTCCTCAAGCTGTCAGAGCGGGTGCTCTGGACTTTACACCCCATTGAATTGGGACTCACTTGGTCATTCTTCCCTTCATTGAAAACTTGCTGTGTATTTCAAAGCAAATGTGAAATCCCCAATGTGAAAGGAAAAGGAACCTATATTAAACATATAATAGTCTATTTTTTTTTAATTTACTTCAAAATCTCTATCAAATAGGCTTACAGTAACCATGTTAAAATGGGGGGAAGGAGAGGAGGACCCGTATTAGAACAGAGGGAGAGATTTCCTTTTGGTTTTTTTATGTACCTGTCCTAGGTGCTAATTGGAACTCTATCCATCTTGGCCTTCTAGATAACCTGATTCAGTTCTTGGCAAAGGAACATGTTTGGGGCATCTTGACAAAGATGACAGGAACACAGAGAAATGAGAAAAACACCTCTGTGTTTACTATGCTGACCCTGGACGTTTCCTTTCCTTTAGAGAACAGGAATCTTCTTGATAATTTTACCCAGGCCAAAGTTTCCTTAAGTAAGCCAAAAGTTTCAACATTTGTCCGCTGAAAAATGTAATTATCATATAATTGTAAAAATGTTAAAACTGTGGTAAATTGGTTTGAGATCTCTGAAGCAAAACTGCTGTGTGATTACTGATCTCTTTCCTGACCAGTTTCGAATGGGGTCTGTGGTCTGTCTGGGTGAGAGAAAGGAAGACGTGGAGGCCCCACCCTTCTCCACCCTCCTCTCCCTACATACCCTGGGGCTCAGTGGGATAGCCAGACCTGGTGCCTGGAGCATCTGCTAGGATGATCACATTATCCCGTACAACATGAGTCTCTTTTCCAAAGGTCTGGGTTCCTAGTTACTTCTTCCCCCGCCCTAAGAAATGTGTCCTGGAATCTGTGGCTCACACACATGCCTTTTCACATAATGAGCTGGCAGGCAGCCTTCAGAAGTTCCTGGCCAAAATCTGGGAGTTACGTATTTAGATGTACTGTTTGTCTATTCAGGGTAGATTTGACTACAGGATTCCAGGCCACAGTTAGAAACTGGTGCTGGTCTGACCAACTTTGGATATCTTACAGCAGTGGTTCCCAACTTTTCTAATGCCACAACCCTTTAGTACAGTTCCTCATATTGTGGTGACCCCCAACCATAAAATTATTTTCATTGCTATTTCATAACTGTAATTTTGCTGTTAATGAATCGTAATGACCCACAGGTTGAGAACCATTAGCAGGGTCGCCTAAGACCACCAGAAAACACAGATATTTACATTATGATTTATAACAGTAGCAAAATTACAGTTATTAAGTAGCAACGAAAATAATTTTATGGTTGGGGGTCACCACAACATGAGGAACTGTATTAAAGGGTCGCGGCCTTAGAAGGGTTGAGAACCATTGCCTTACAGGGTATAATACAGGGTGGGGAAAAGTAGGTTTACAGTTGTTCATATGGAAAAAGACACGCACGTTATGACTGTTAAAAAGTCTTCATTAACTCTGTGTTTCATGTGCCCACAACTGGGACAAACTTACTTTTGTCCCACCATGCATATATTTTTTTTTTTGCATCAAGTCATTTACTACATGTCTTCAAGTTATCATTCTCAACTCTGAAAATAAGTGAAAATGTACTTGAGTTTCTGCTCCCTGAATATAGTTCTTTATCGTTGAACAGCCTCAGAAACTGTAGTTTGTCTACTTTCCTTTCCTCTGCTTTGATGTGGTATTTGTCATAAAGGTTATAGGCTGGGGACTCCCCCCGCCCTCCCACCATTGCCTCTATGCCAACGTGACTAGAAATAAAACCTGCTTGTGCTTCAGAGCCTTAGTTGTTGTTGTTTTAAAATACATTTTTTTTTTAGGATTTTAGAGAGGAAGAAAGAGGAAGAGAGAGACAGAAAGGAAACACCAATGTGACACGTAGGGATAGAGTAAGGATGCTGCTGCACATCCTACAATGCCCAGGATGGCCCCTGCAGTAGAGGTGATCAGGCCTGACATGTCAACAGTGAGGAGGTTAGGGAACCTTGATATAAACCCAGTGCAGGGGGGAAAGCAGTCAACAGCTACCGCAGCACCTCGAATGCCTCAGAAACAAAAACATCCAGGCAATTCCGATAGACAGAGCTACAGAGGGGACTCTCCTCCTGGCCTCATTGGGGGACTCCTTGGAACAGGGGTGGAGGTGGGAGGCCCTCAAAATCATTTGGTCTGGCCCTGCAAAGGCATTGGGGGTGAGTCAATTAAATGTCTGACCAAATATAACAGGCTAATGTTTAAGTCGATAATTTTGTATGGCCTGTGAATGATGCTGTAAATATCCAATTGGCAGAAAAACCAGGTTCTCCATCCCTGCAGCTTAGAAGGATGTTGGGCATATAGGCTGCTGTGAAAACTTCTTTTAATGGCCTCGTATTTCTTAGGAAAGCATCCCAACTGAGGGTGCAGTTTAAAAACCCCATTAGCATCTTTATTGCGAATGTCTTCAGGACCACACCAGACAGAGGAGTCATGGTGTGAGACTGTTTTCAAAAGCAGTTGCTGCTTTGTTTGAAGAGAAACCGCCACCACAACAAAACAATGACTCATTTTTCTACCACGTCTTGACAATAATTTCCTCTACTCTGAGGTTGAATCTCTCTTTAGAACATTTAAAACACAGAGTGTAGTTTGTGATTATAAAATACCTCTGTGAGCTCTGAAGTTCTACCCACTGAGCCAAACCAGCTAGGGCCACTGTTTTTCTTTGTTTAATTAACACATGCCTGCGCACTCGCGTACACGCAAAGTATTAGTACATGATTTCTGCGTGAATTTGTGACATAACACATTGAAAATGTTGTGCTAAAATATCTGGCCAGTGTTTTGTTTATGCTTGGTAAATGTTCAGTAATAAGTAACATTTTAGGTTTTAATATATTCAGATTATGGCATGAAAAGGATTATGGCATGAAAGGAAGGTCAAATCTTTAAAGAAAATTGAGAGAGAGAGGAAGAGAAAGAGGAAGCTACAGATAGCATAACCTGAAGGGGTGGGGCTCAGTTGTCTGTGGGAAAGCAGAACAGATTTATGTCCACTCACTATGTCTACGCAAGAAAAATTTATTATCATGATGATATTTTTAAAAAATTAGTTAACATCTTTACTATGTTAAAAGCTCCATTTTCTAAAACACCATCATATTTCTAAAATGCACACATTTCCAGACACTTCAACCAATGGCTTAGTAACAACTGTGCCAACAGAAATTCCAATTGCTCTAAACTCTGATTTTCTGGGTTATTTTGCTAGAGGCTTATCACATGAAAAAATGTAAATAGCAGCTATTTTAACTACACATGAATATACAGCTTTACTATTCAGTTTGAAAAAATAGAAATGGTTTTGCTTATTGTCTGATATATTTAAACCTTTGTATTATGCTTTTTGCTCACAGTGAATCCTTAGATTCACATGAAAGACATAAAAATAACCTGTGGTCTGGAATTCTACATACTTCAAGTATTTATATTCGGATTCTTTACAAACTTTGCCACATTAGAACATTAGAGTCTTTTAGGAAAAACCCTTCAAACTGGGGTTGTATAGAAGATGTCCCTAGAGATAGAGTGTTTTCCCATGGCATTTATTGTGCCTAACCTAAGCATTAAACATCTAGCTGCTGATTGGTGGCATACAACGTGCTACACTTTGAACAAAGAAACTACACAGGATAAGAGCCTTGCTTTGTTCTCTGGATTCAAAACAATGGGCATTGGCATTGGCCCTAAAAAGGGCCTAAACATATTTCCAGACACGCACTAAACATTTATGGGCTTCTTTCCTCTTGGTGAAAAACCAATGGGTTAAGCGGCAGTTGCCCTTATTTAGAAAGTTAAACACAAAAATATTGGGCATCTTTCCCAGAAGACGATGTTTGCACGATGCAACAAATGGGCATGTAATGCTGGCAGAACTCCTAGGCGATCTACCTGTGATTGAGAATTACACGTTGTCTTTCTGTGTATAGTGGGACACCTTCCCAATGAACCTGTGAAATGATGTATTATGGTGGTCTGTTCCCAAGGCATCATATTTCCACCCAGGGAAGTAGTATTACGGTGCCTCTTCTTCCCTCTATTCCCAACTTCCAAGCCCAGAGCTGTTCAAAACTCTGAAAGAAAACCTATGGCAGTCTCCTGTACAAGCCCACTACCCAGGCATGTGCATTTGATCGGAATCAAACCCAGGACCCTTCAATCCACAGGCTGATGCTCTATCCTTGAGCCAAACTAGCTAGGGCTAATTTACAAATACCTTGGCAGTTTGACATCCCTTTTAACTTTGTTTATGAAAATTTAGCTATTGCATGTATTTTCAAAATTTCAAGTATTTAAATATTAATGTATTTTTATTAAATTATCTGTTTTCTCTTTGAAATAATAACTTGTATTTCTTATCTCAGAATGCATGTTCATTTTGAAGTTATTAAAATACAGATAAATTAAAAGAAATAAGTAAAAACCATAATTTTACCACCTAGAGATAAGAATTCTTAACATTTTGAATTAATATCCCTCCAGATTGTTTCTATGCATAAATAATATTTATGTAATTAAAAAAATAGAATCATATAGAATATACCATTGCACTTTTGAAAGTTAAAAAAAAAAAGAAAGAAAAGAAAACCTATGGAAAGAGCTAAAACCAAATGTGGGCACCTAAAAGTTGTTCAGTGTCATTTTGAACAGAGATTGAAGGGGCAATAGAAAAAGTCAGTGTTTAGAACTTCGTTCCGATCTGACTTTTCAAAGGACCCAATTCCTTCTTGAAAAAGAAGTCAACCAACATTTTGTCAAGTATCTTACACAGATGTGTCTACTTTCCCAGTGAACAAGCAACTCCTTGAACTATTTAATTCACCTTTGTGTCTCCCAGGTGCCTAGCAATGTCTTGCTCAATTAGTACTAGAGGGAGGGTGAGTGGAAGGGTGGATGGGGAAAATGCTATTTCCACTTCATCCGCACAGTGCAAACCTTTTTGTTGCAACATTTTGAACCCAGAGATCAGAGCAGAAAGGCCTGCCTCCCCTAAGAGGACGACAGGAAGACCAATTTTCAAAAAGAGTCATGGAGAAATATAGAGAACATATTATTATTCTCAGAGAAACCAAGGCTAAATATCAAGCAGGAACCTTTTGCTGCAAATCACACTATAAAGCAATTAACTTCACAACAGAGAAAGACTGTTCTCTGACCTGCCTCACCTTATTGGGAGAATAGAGGAATTCATTCATACAATTATCTGAGATAATCAACAGATGTGCAAAATGTCCCCTAACAAAGGGAAAGGGTCTGGCTGATATTTAATTGTGGACAATCATGCAGCTTCTAAGGGCCTGAAGCGACCAACCGCCCTGCTCACCCTGGGGAAAAAGAGAATCCCGCCAGTACATTTTACCTAATTGTATCATTCCACTTCATTTCACTGGGAACCAGGTTTATTAGAACTAATATTTCTTTACCCACACATTATCTAAAAGACTGCAACGAACTGGAAAATAGCTCAATGGAGCGATGGCCAAGAAGAAATCCAGTGGAGAAAGATCAGCCTTGGCTGCTATCTGCGATCACTAACATGGGTACTTATGGCACGTCAACAATGGAACACAACCTTCAATGGCACACTTGTCAGAGAGGAATATGCTTTAAGTGGGTGGTGGGAGAGGGCTACCAACGTTCTGCCTTATTGTAACTTGCTCTGGTACTTGGCCCAGTCCTTGAACTTGTGTTTTATTTCTGGATAATCGAGTTTGCCCACCAGACCTGGCAGATCCAACCTTTACTTTGGCGGCTTCCCTTAGTGGCCTGCCACTGAGCCTTGGCTGAGCCTCAGGATGAAGTTCACAATAAAGTATCAGAATCTCCCTATTCCTGGAATTCTGCACACTCACTCATTTTCCCCTTTCCAGCAGAAAACACTGCAGAAAGGAATGGGGCTGGGTCCAAGGACCAGCTCCTGTTCTAGAGCCTGAGCTGCTAGATGGGGTGCATGCTTCACCTCAGAATCATGTGCTCCCTGATGAGGACACTCGGTTCTTCTGGTTGTTTTCCCTCAACCACCCATTACCTCCAGGTTGGTTATCCAGTTTCCAGATTTTGCCCAATGCTGATATAGTTCCAATCTTGACTTCACCTTTCTCACAAAGCATTCTCTACCCCAGGAATGCTCTCAAAACCAATCACATTTCCAGAATATATTTGCCATCCTCAAGGCATTGCTCACGTACTGCTTCACTTCACAGAGACCTACATGTGTCTTAGCTTTAACCCACTGAATACAGATCTTTTTGTTTTCTTAAAATCTTTATAATCTTACCACCCAAGAAATCTCTCAAACATTGAACAGTGTCATCATTGTTAGGTGATGATGGATTCCACTCATGGATTCCACTTTATAAAATATATATTTTGTGTGTGTAAAGTATAGCATAGGAAGTATAGTAAATATTGTAATAACTATGTATGGTGTCATATGGGTACTAGACTTATCAGTGTGATCACTTTGTAAGGTATATAAATATCTAATCTGAAACTATAATATTATTTATCATTTGTAATTATAAAAAAAATAATTTAAAGAATTTAATGGTATAAAGATGGTCTACTCAATAAATGGTGCTGGGAAAATTGGACAGATACATGCAAAACATTAAACTAGATCATCTTCTTATACCATACACAAGAATAAACTAAAAGTAAATGAAAAACTTAAATGTTATTCTTGAAACTATAAATATCCTAGAAGAAAACATAGTCAATAAAATTGTGGACATTTCTCATAGCAATATTTTTTCAGTATATCTCCTCAGGCAAGGGAAACTAAAGAAAAAAATAAACACATGGAACTACATCAAAGTAAAAGGTTTTGACACCACAAAGGAAACCATCAACAAAATCAATAGGATAAAATATTCACCAATGATACATCTGATAACGAGTTAATATCCAAAGTTAATAAAGAACTTATAAAATTCAACACCAAAAAATAAACAATTCAATTTAAAAATGGGCAAAGGACCTGAATAGACACTGCTCCAAAGAGGACATACAGATGGCTGCCAATAGACATATGAAAAGATGTTCAATGTCACTAATCACCAGAGAAATGCAAATTAAAACCACAATGTCAGAATGGCTATCATCAATAAATCGACAAACAACAAGCATTGTTGAGAGTGTGGAGAGAAGGGACTGTTGGTGGGAATGCAGACTGGTACAGCCACCTTGGAAAACAGAATGGAGCTTCCTCAAGAAATTAAAAACAGAACTACTGTTTGACTCACTGATTCCACATCTGGGAATATATCTGAAGAAACCTAAAACACTAATTAGAAAGAATATCTGCACCTCTATGTTCATTGCAGCATTATTTACAATAGCCAAGATTTGGAAGCAGCCCAAGTGCTCATCAGCAGATGAGTGGACAAAAGGCTGTGGTACATTTACACAATGAAATGCTACTTGGCCTTAAAAAAGAAAATCTTACCTTTTGAGACAGCATGGGTGAACCTAGAGAGTATTAAGCTAAATGAGAGTATTAAGCTAGGCAGAGAAAGAGAAGTACCATATGATTTCACTTATTTGTGAAATCTAGTGAACAATAAACAAAATAGAAACAGATTTACAGATTCAGAGAACAGACTGACAGCTGTTAGAGGGGAGAGGGTTAAGGCTAGGTGAAAAAGGTGGGGGAATTAAGCCACGAAAAACCTCATAGACAACAGTATGGTGGTTACCAGAGAGGAAAGGAGGATGTGGGGAGGTGGAAGAGCAGAAAGGGAATAAATGGTGATGGAAGGAGACTTCATTTGGGATTCTGAATACCCAATACAATATACAGGTGATATATTGTAGAATTGTACACCTGAAACCTATATAATTTTATTGACAATGTCACCCCAGTAAATTCAATTAAAAAAAGAGGGTGGAAACGGGAAGAGGCTGCTTAGAAAGAAGTGAAGATGCACAGCATTTCATAATTTGTCTGGACACAGTAAGAGTTAGCCTATACTAAGTGTTTACTATGTGTAAGCCCTGAGCCTCCACATCCTCTCCTGGTGTCTCCACAACAGCTTAACATCCATGTGGGCATCAACTATCATTATCCCCATTGTAAAGATAAATTAACTGAGGCACTGCAAGGTGAAAGGACTTGCTTGTCCAAAGTCACACAATTAGGAAATGGTGAATTGAAGTGTGTCTGACAGCAAAGCCTCATGGCTACCTTAAAATAAAATAATAAGTTAAATATGTATATATTTGAGTGTTTGTATATGTGGGGTGGAGGTTATAGGTCACAGTTCTTCACAAATAACCTTTGTGATTGCTTCTTTATAGCACAGTGTGAGGATGAGCCCTGGCAAAGGAGGACGCCCACTTCCTTCATTAAGCCACTTAAAGTATACCTCGAGATACAAGTGCCCTAATATATGAGATTTTTGAGATACGAGCCGTCGAGCGAGCGATTTTTGCTTTGAAATACGAGCAACAGTTGAGATAGGAGTAATCGCGCGGACCGGCTGGCTGCCCACGACCCACCAGTTTACCGCGACTCGAGCGTCTCATAGTTTCCCACGCCTCAAGGTTACGGAAGGAATTAAACTCGTATCTCGAGGTACCACAGTAATTACATTTAGCATACAACTAGAGACAAAAGTGCTACCTCTGTGATTCTGGGTTCCTGACAATGGTAAGATGTTCAACTTGCAAGCAATTATTTAAACAGCACTTTGCATGCATGACTGACTCAGCACTGTAATCAGAAACACGAGAACATAGAACTTTGGGATGGAATGAACCTTAGAGGTCATATAATTCAACACCTTGATTTTTACAGACAAGAGAATGGAGGGTTAGAGAGGTCCTGATATTTTCCTAAGATCTCTGGGCCAGGAGCCCAAGGCCCCTGATTCCTGGTCTTGTGTCATTAAAGAGAGCAGGGCTGGGAGAGCGGTGAACTTGCTGCTGGTTCATTGTCTGTCCTGTGTAATCATCTTATATAAGTGCAGGAAAACACTCTTCGCCAAATAGATATCTAAATCGCACATTACACAGCTATGATTCCATTCTCGGCATTCATAAAATACCCCAAGGATAGAACCATGTAACCATGGAAGCATATAATGCTTAATTTTTACAAAACATGTATAAATGGAACCAATAACAATTTATATGCCTTTTCATTTCATGAAAACCCATGTTTTCATATTTTAATGACTTGTTTCTTCCAAAAAAATTAAAATATATATTTTCAAAGTAATTTAGACTTCATTTAAAACACATTACAAATAGTGACTTTTTTATGAGGTCCAATGTTCACTACTTTTATAAAAAGAATAATTATCCTATAATGGTTTCTTTGGGAAGTTTTGGTTTTTATATACAGAGTTTCAAGGCAAACTCACAGGCAAATTTGTATCCCTCTGGAAGACATCCAAGTGCTATAATAATGATTCATGCTAGAGCAAAATTTTGCTAAAGAATAAAGTTTTGAAATAAAAATCACAATGTTATAAGCAATATGTATAGTTAAGCCAAGAAGTTGGTTCTCTATCTCAACTTTAAAGATGATACTATCTTATATAAAAACAGCTGTTTGAAATTTTAACCCCGCTATTTGGCTTCTGTAAATGTTTGTTTGCTTAAATAATAAGGAAAATGAAACTACTCTCATTCCAGAGAGGCCATTAAACCTTCCCTGGACAAAATTATCAGTGCTAGCACCATGCCAGGCCTTTGGTTGAGGTCTCAAGGCAAAGGACCTGAATAGACACTGCTAGGGGCTCTTTAAAAACTTGCAAAAGGAACGGGAAACATCCCATATTTGGGAGAGAAAGAAGGTAAAAAAACATATAAATAGAGAAATTCCTGCATGTTGGGGCCCAGAATTTGAGAGACATTTTTCTCTGGACCCGCGCATAAAAAATGTAACTCCAAACTCTCCGGTTCTCTGTAACAATACTAATTTAAGTGTTCTAGATTTTTGCTACAAATCTATATTCACCTTCTCTGGTTTATGATGACCTAAAGGTGCTTTAACAAGGATATAAAATAGAGACTTCTAGGTACTCTATGGACCTACCTGGAACCTGAGGGGAGAGTATGGTGAAGAAAACCAAGGCTTATAGCTTTAGAAGTGGGACTCACTTTCCACAGGGCCATTTTCTGCCCTACACCAAGGACACTGCTTTCTCCTGCGACTCTTTTTTTTTTCATGAATAAATACATAAATAATAATAGCCTTATCTGTCCAAGGCCAGTTAAAATAATTCCACTTCCTACTATTTTAAGTCACTTTTCATTTCATAGTAAGTTCTCATTTTTTTCCTGCAAAGAACCCAAGAACATACTACTTATCAATCATGTGTTGCGAAAAGTCGAGTACTGACATCTGAATTACATTTAAAATAGAGAGAAGAAGAGAGTATGAATAAGTCTTAGGAAAACAAGAGCAATTCTAATGATCTAAAATCACATGAGATGTTAAGTCCAAGAAGTAATGAAAACTAACAGCCAACACCTTTCAAGGTGGTGGCCAAGCAAAGTCTAAAACAGGCTTTCCATGTCTCAATAGAACAGATTGGCATATCTTGGGGGTGGGGGTGGGGGAGAAATTAACCAAAGAACTTATATACATATATGCATAATCAATGGACACAGACAATAGTGTGGTGAAGGCCTGCATTAGGAGGAGAGGAGTAAAGGGTGTGTATGTGGGGGTGGGGAGAGAATAAGGGAGCATTTGTAATACTGCCAACAATAAAAAATAAATAAAACTAAAACAGAGACTCTCCTAACAAATTCAGTTGCCAGTGATCAGCATTCTGCATCCCTTCTTGTTGTCTGAATGGCATAAAAAATGAACAAACAGGTACAGAGTTCACTGTAACCATTGATTTCAGGAAGCTCTCAAAAACATCTCTATATTTTTTATTGCCAATATTACTGGCATCTTCAAACAGTTATGTGATAAAACGATTCACAAGTATATAAAAAAGCTAGTTCTTTTGCATACAAATTACTAAAGGGTGCACGAATTTTACAGGCAGAATCACATTTCCAGTAACAGAAATACTCTGCCACTATTTCAAATTATATGTCGCAAGCCCATGAATTGGATGCCCAGGAAAACTGCTATTCACGAGCAGCATTTACATTTTACTTTTAAGTTTGCATCTCTTTGAATGGAGACATTCAAATAGTTATTGATTTCAGTTTTAGTCTCTCTTATGTAAAAACATGGTAGGAATCTGTGCCAGGCTCCAGACTGTACAAGATGCAGGTGAAATGTCCATAGTTTTGGGTTTTGGATGAATGCTTCAAGGCCTGCCTGCCAAACAATTTAGAGCTGGAGGTAATACAGCAAGAATGGTTAATGGAAAAGGCTCCTTTCATGGAAAATAACAAAACAGCTACTATTCACTGAGTGCTTAATGTGGAAGGCACTGTGCTTATTGCCTCAAGTGCTTTATCTTATCTGAGGCCTTTGTTATTCTAATTTTCAACACTTTTGATCCAATCTCCCATCAAGCAGCATCTCCTGGCAGATGGAAATGTGGGAGACAGGTGGGAAGGGGCAGACAGGATGTAGCCTGCCCTAGTCCAGCTCTTCACCTCACAGCACCCGTCACCTGGGGGAAGGTTCTTACAGCAAAAGCTTACAGCATTGCAGACACAGGGCAAACCTTTTCCTGGGTAGTCTGCACCGCTCCCTCTGCGACCCGCTGACACCTCATGATGAATTGGTTTACACTGCAGAGGTATAGGGATGCCAATTGACGAATTCTTAGGGAAGACTGGGAAGCCAGGGGACATAAATTACAGATTTTCCTGGACGGTTTTATACGTCCTCCCTGGCCCTACTAAGCATGCACAGTTCTAACTTTAAAGCAATTAAAAAAAATTCCAAATTAGATCTTTAGCAATCACTAAAACAGAAAGAAAAAGCAGGTTTTAGAATCTGCAGAGTTAATTAAGGAGCCTCCAAAATTTGCTTTGCTGTTGGAGGCTAAGCTCTTGAGGGGAGAGAAACATAATTCCTATATTTCTTTCCTGTTAAAAAACAACATGCTAAACTCATCCTTTGGTGTACCCCATGATGACAGATATAGAGCAAATCTTACATTAATTTTAAATACATATTTAAATAATGGGAACATGGAACAACCCTGAATAAATTTTTCCAATTACTTTTCCTCACGTTTGTCTAGGTTGCTGGAAATTCACCCAGAGACGTAAAGCGTTAGAATCCATGCTGAGTATCCTTAGACACCAGTGACCAAGTGACATTCTTTGATTAGACTAAAGCCCATGGGGCGGACAGATCAACACTAATAGTCCTTGGTTTGTCTACTATCCACAAATTCTAGGCTCAAGCTGTCTTAAAGAGTGTTTTATTTTAAAATATTCAATATGTGAGCAATCACCTTACTGTGAAACATCATAGGTTCATGAAAGATATTTTGAATAAAAGGGCTTATAAATGTCATTTATGGCCCGAGTTCCTGAGAATTAAGTAAGTGGCATTTGAAGTCAGCTGTGGCCCAATAGGGAATAGTTATCTTTTCTTATGAAGCAGAGATCCAATCACTTCGGAGCAAACCTATAATATATAGACAAAATATCTCTGGAAGACCAAACAAACCCATAAAATTGAGACAATTAAAAAAATTATTTGTTAGTGAAATTGTATTTGTAAATAGTACAACTCCCATTTGAAGATTATACACTTTGGCATTTGTGCTTTTATGTAGACTCATTAAACATAGGGGAGTGGACAACTTTAATTTATGATGTATATTCAAGAATGTCTGGGTCTTAATGGCCCTACAGTTTATGTAATACCTGAAGTGTTTCCAAAAATTGCTCATATTCATGAATATAGTTTAATCTTTATCCTACCATATGCTTTTATTGATTTTTAAAGAGAGGAACAGGGAGAGAGAGAAACATCGATGAGATTGAGAAACATCAATCGGTTGTCTCCCATAGGCATCCCAAACAGTTATCAAAACCACAACATAGGTAGGTATGTGCCCTGACCAGGAATTGAACCTACAACCTTTTGGTGCACGGGATGATGCTCCAAACAACTCAGTCACCAGCCAGAGCCACATTTATGAATATCTTTACCACAGCACTACGGAGTAGGAAAGAAATTTCCCTCATCAGATAGAACTAAACACTTCTCTTGCACAGTAAGAAAGTTGGAGGCCCTTACAAGTCCCTTCTAAAGCCAAAATTTTATGATTCTGCACCTCAGTTTCTCATCTCTATAATGGATCTAACACTGTAAGTACTTAACGGGTATAATATTTCATGAAAAAGGCTTGTCTATGTAGCAAGAGTTTCAAGCATGAAGTAAGGACCCCTATGGACCAATCAACTTAGTTTGCATGACAATGGGATAAATTAGAGAGATTAGAAGTCTGGTGAGAAATTTTCAGAACTAAATATTCAAGTCACTTGGAAAAAGTGGAGCCTTCATCTCTTAAAAGTTAGAAAAGACATCATTAGGAGTGATAAGGACTTAATAGGAAGTAGATTTAAAAAAGAATAATATTCTATGGGGGTTTGTGTCAAGTTTAGAGGCCAAGGTAGAAATGAAACTGTCATAACTAAAAATACCTAGTCTGATGAAAGTTGTAATGTATGTTATAATCACATTTATAATAAACTCAGAATGTCTAGAGCCATAGTTTGGGTACTCAAAAAAATTAATCTTCCCTTTCTCTTTCCATTTCTCCCTTTCTTTTTCTATTTCCTCTTCCTCTTCTTCTTCTAATACTGGATGAAGGAGAGTTCTTCCCCCAACTCATCTTAATTATTGAAGCCAAGGAAAATTAGACTCGGGGCCTATCTTGTGACAGTTCCGGGAATAGCAGTTATAACCTTTCAAACCAGAGAATTGTCATAAAGAGGAGGAAGGTTATGCTCAGAATTGAGGGAACATCTTGGGCAACAAGCCAACTTGTACCAGTAAGAATTGCTTTTAAATTCACACCACAAAAATCTTGATAAATGAAATAGCTTAAGCACATAGGGGTTTATTTATCTCAATCAATAAAAACCCAAATAGACTATCCAAAGTACCAGCTCTAAGTGCCTTTAAGGAACTAAGACCCACCATCTATTCCTTTATCTCTAGTGTATTAATTATCTATCGCTGTGTAACAATGTCCCACAAACTCAAAGGCTTACAACAACCACCTTTATTATCTCATAGTTGCTAAAGGTCAGGAGTATGGGAATAGTCTAGTTGGGTTCTTTGCAAGACTGCAATCAAGATGTTGGTTAGGGCTATGTCCTTATCTGAAAGTTCAAATGGAGAAGTACTACTTCCAAGCTTACATAGTTGTTGGCAGCTCAGTTCCTTATGGTCTGATAGACTCACTATACTTACGTTTTTGTGCTGGATGTTGGCTAGAGCTACTATTTTTAGCTTCCTTGCCACACCTGCTTCCCCAACATAGCCGCTTGTTTCATCAAAGCTAGCAAGAAACAGCATCTTAGGAAGATGTTATGATCTTATGTAACATAATCACTAGAGTGACCATCTATCACCTCAAATATCATGGAGACCACTCTTTAAAGTACATGACTGTCTAACTCCTATGCTGTACATCTGAAACTAATACAGAATAATATTGAATGTAAACTGTAATTTTAAAGAAAATTAAAAAACAGCAACACTTGTTTGCCATACTTGACATGGTCACAAAATAGCTATTATGCCTCAAGACATCCTCTCTGTCCTAGGCAGGAGAAAGACAAAGCGGGGAAATATGGCACCAGAAGACTTGCCCTTATGTATTGGTCAGAGCTATGGTGTACTGCTATGCAACCTCAAAGGCAGATAAGAACTCTGGTTTTTAGTTTCTCCCTCATCTATAATAGAGGTATCCGTCTATAATAGTTGTACTATGTGAGCTAACTACGGGATTTGCCATTTACTCCAAGGTGGCAAAGGAAGGCTGGGATGAGTTAGAATGTTTTGGAAGATGACCTATGGATTTTGAACAGGAAAGGAAGGATTAGGGTGACTGGGGTTTTGGGATGTCCCAAATGAGGGCTACCTGCAATGAAATGACCATATGTAGTTCCCCCCCGATTTATTTTTCTTACCTCTCAGGTAGATGTGGCCTGGGAAAATTTTGACAGGGTTCACATATAAGTAAGGAAGGTGGTTATAAAACAATGAGATAGATTTCCAAAGCATATAAAGATATCAGTTTCTAATTTTCTATCCAAAGCTTCAAAAATAGTAATGTAAATGGACCTTCATTATATTTACACTGCAGCAGCCTTACTCTCTGAAAATCTACTAAGCGTGGATTATAGCCTTTTTTCATGTTCTAAAGAACCTTAAAATTCTTGTACAAAAAGTCATGAAAGAGTTAACTATTTTCAAAATTGTTTTTAATAATCATTATTTCTTTATGTGAATTTTCTATGCATGCCCTTAACATTTCACTTTAAAACTAACCACTTACCTTACTTAAGCTTTGGCATAAAAAGCTCTCAATTTAAATGGGCTACACTGTGAAAAATCAACTCTCACTCATTTCATGCCAGAAAGAAGTTAATTTGGCTGGAACTTTTTCCCAATGTGTTGGCCCTGCCTCAAGAACAACTTCCCTGGAACCTAAATACTTTATAATGAAGAAAGAAAATCATATTATCTTCTTGTGGTGTGCTTCTTGGATGTGAAATTGTTACTCAAAAACTAGGCTCAATCTTGCTTGTAATATTTTTTCACTTTACTGCACAGTTTATTATTTCTTGATGAAATCAAGTCAAATCTAGCCATATCAAGGTACTTTATGAAAAACTAGGATATTCTGTCAGTTTGAGAGATGAGTGGCTACACAAAAGACTCTTGTAATTCAGTTCTGAGGCTTTTTAAAAAAATTAACTTCCCAAGAAGAGCATAACAGAATTTTAAATAAAGTTCTTTAGCTTTCACTCTATTGAAATATTTTGAATTTATCAGGATTTGGGCGGGTAGACTGAAATACAGTTATATATTCTCTGTCTTTATCAAGCACCTTTCTTCTGAAATGTCAACACTGATTTTCAACTCTACTGCTAAAGCTCTGAGCAGCATCTAGACAGTATTATTGTGGAGCATGAGACCTGTTAAACTTGCTACCAGCTTTCCCCCAAGTAGAAACAATGGAACAATTTGAAGTAAGGACTAAGAGTGCCACAGTGAGAGGAATAAAAGGCCATAAAACAAGAGAGGGCATGATGGATGTTCTGAGGGCAATGAAATGGAAAATTTTAGAGTTGGAGGCATGCCTGCACCTATTCACCTGCAGTTCCTGTTTTGTGCAAGAGATTTAGTTGACAACTGATTTTGATTTCATACCTTGATGGCTTTCTCAGCTCCTTACTTTTGACATAAACAGGTCAAAGGGACTCAGGGTAAGCTGAAGTAAGTTCTGATGTCGCCTAACATCAGTTATCAGCTGGACCCTGGAGGACTTTGTTTCTCAAGATCCTACAGAGCTCTGTGTTTAAAAGGGAAATGAAAATGACATATCAGGCATAAGATGCTGATGTTGTAGTGATATCTCAGCAAGTTTAAATACTACTAGCACCTCCTGGGTAACTTTCCTCTAGATGAATAAGTCTTATGTGGTCAGTCACCTCTTCCTGGCCAGCTCTTCTACTGACCAGCATTTAAGTAGGCTTCCATTCTAATATAATTTCCTTATTTTTTAAAAAAGATTTTTATTGATTTCAGAGAGGAAGGAAAAGAGAAAGAGAGATAGGAACATCAATGATGAGAGAGAATCATGACCGACTCCCTCCCACATACCCTCCACTGGGGATTGAGCCCACAACCTGGGCATGTACTGTGACCAGGAATAGAATCTTGCCCACCTGGTTCATAGCTCAACCACTGAGTGACATCGACTTGCCTCTAATACGTTGTTTGTTTGTTTTTTAAAATATACTTTTATTGATTTTAGAGAAGAGGAGAGAGGGAGAAAGAGATAGAAACATCAATGATGAGAGAGAATCATTGATTGGCTGACTCTTGCACATCCCCTGCTGGGGATTGAGCCTGCAATCCAGGCATGTGCCCTTGACCAGAATCAAACTTGGGATCCTTCAATCCGCTGGCCAACACTCTATCCACTGAGCTAAACCAGCTAGGGTCTTTTTTTTGTTGTTGTTTGTTTGTATTTTTAAGACTGTGGAAAGGAGGGGAAGAGACAGAGAGAAACACTGATTGGTTGCCTCCCGCATGTGCCACAACCAACTAGGTTGGAGCCTGCAACTGGGGTACATCCTCTTGATCAGAATCGAACCTGTGATCCTTCAGTCCTCAGGCCAACACACTATCCACTGAGTCAAACCAAAAAGGGCTCTAATATGTTTTATGTGAGCAATGACCCAGTAGAATTCCTACTGTAACAAATTACTACAAATTTAGTGGCATAAAACTGCACTGCCGGAAACCAAACATTGTCTCACTAATAGAAAGTTGTGGACAGGAGACCAGAAGGCTGGTCAACCTTAATTGCTCTGAAAGGTCAGAGCTAATCACTCACTGTTTAGTTGAAACATTGTTAGCTGAAGCAGCCTCTACCTGTTTGTTTCATGTTAATTTCTGTTCTTGTAATTTCCTGCCTAAAGGCTATGGGTGTGTCCCAAAGCCTTAATAAAAAGGAGAAAAAGGCCAGAGCAAGGGACAGTTCTTTCCACTAGAGGAAGGCTCCTTCCTGGCTCCCCAATATCACCAAATTAATATGTTCTAGTTTCTCTCTCCATTTGCGTGCGGCCTCCTCCAGAACCCGAACCCTGAACTGGGAACCCTGAACCATGCAGAACATGGAAAGGGGCTCCCACACTGCACATCTATTATCTTACAATTCTTTAGGCCAGAAGTCTGACATGGACTGACGGTTAAAACCACAGTGTCAACAGGGCTGGGCATCATTCTGGAGGCTCCAGAGGTGAATCCATTTCCTCATTTTTTCCAGCTTCCAGAGGCTACCCACATTCCTTTGATTACAGAACCATAATTCTTCCATTATTTCAAAGCTAGTAGCAATGGGTCCCCCACACAGACTCCCTCTGATCTCCTGCTTCTCTTTCACTGTCATGAACCCTTGTGATTGCATTGGGCTCCCCTGGATAATCCAGGCTAGTTTCCTATTTTTAAAACCAGCAGATTAGTTACCTTCAACCTGTCTGCAACTTTAATTCCCTTTGCCATGTAATGTAACCCAATTCTCATAGGTTCTGAGAATTAGGATGTGAACATTTGTGGGAGAGTTGGGGGGGGATGGTATAATTCTGCTTACCAACGTTCTGAAATAGTGTTTGAAAACAAAAATCAGCAAGTCACACTAATGTGCAAATAACAGGTATAGTACTGATGAAACTTAAATTTAGCTGTGTTGGTCAGCTCTGTCCCACACAGAGAGTTGAGAGAACAAAGTTCAACCAACTGTCTGAGTTAATACAGCAGAGAGCTCCTTCTGCATTTACTCTGTCCTGTGCTTTGCTAAGAATCCATGTAAGTCCATGTGACAGAGACCCTGAGCTGTTAACTAAAATCAGTCCTTTTCTTTAGATAAACTACATATTCCATTCTCTTTCGAAGTTAGGTATGGTCACATGACAGGGTTCTAGCCAATGGAAATGACATATGTTCCTTCCAGTTCCTGACTCATAAATCCTTCTGTGGGTGGGTGGTCTTCTATGATCCTCCTTGCTACTTTCTGGTTGGGTTGGTGATAACCATGGCGACCTTAAAATGGTTCAGCTACTAAAAGCTCCTGATGACACTGTGTGAATAACAATAAGCTGCCTCTGACCCTGAACCCCCATCCAGGAAGGATACACGAGAAAGGAGGGTACGTTATTCTACACGCCACTGAGTGTTTTGTGTCTTCATAACTGCCACTCAGCCTATACAAATGAATCCTGTTCTCCTGCACTCTTGTTTTACGGCACTCTCTTTCCCTCTCTGCACCTAGACTTTTACAGGCAGATATTGTGCTGTATTAGTATTATTATTTTATATTTTCATTGATTCCAGAGAAGAAGGAAGGAGAGAGAGAAACATCGATAATGAGAGAAAATCATTGATTGGCTGTCTCCTACTGGGGATCGAGCCCACATCTTGGGCATATGCCCTGACTGGGAAATGAACCGGTGACCTCTTGGTGACCTCTATGCTCAACCACTGAGCCACACCTGGCTGGGCTACTGTGCTGTGTTCTATCCAGGTGTTGCTACTGCTGCCTCCCAAGCTGCTTTCCTTTACTGCTTAGGGTTCAGAGCTACCCACTAGCTATATGATACCTTTGAAAATATTAGAAAAAGATATCTTTTTCTCTGGATGGGCAAAATAAAAGGGTGCTCCTCTGGGCTGATTATTATTTAATAACTGGAGCAACTTTCTGGCAACTCACAAGGCTCCCCTTCCCCCAGGCAGATTCACATAGCTAGGTGGGCTACATGCAGGCTGGATTTTGGCTCCCACTTGCTCTCTCATGGCTGTATACACCAGACAACTTCCTCTGGAGGCCCTGCCAAGCCCGACTTGGTGCAGACCTTCCCTCTGCCGATGGCACCCTTGTGCTCAGTGCTGCTCACCCTATGTTACAGTGTCTAGGCCCGGCACCTCTGATGACTCAAGACATGCATCCTTTTCACTCTTCTCACTAGGGAAGAATTATCTGAAAGAAAAAGACGGTTTTTCCAGAGTGTGCACATCCTCTCAGGTATTAGAACCTTAGTGTGTGCTGCCCCTAGATACTAAGGAGACAGTATTGGAAACACGCAGAACTGGGGCAGCTACAGTGGATTCCTTGCTTAAGAGGTGAGAGTCCAGACCTGACTCGGACCATCTCTCTTACCTTTATTCCCCAGGAATAAACTATCTCCATCCCAAACTATTACATCCCTGTGGTCTGGGAATAATGGAACCTGGTCATTGCACACCACTTGGAGCTTAATGGTCTTCCTGAATTGTGGCAAGCACCCATGCTTCCTCCTTTGAGATCCCCACAAACAGGAAAATGTCTATGTATTTACTGAACCTTATAGAGGTTTCCTCTTGGAAACACAGGCTGTCCCAGAGTTAGGAACAGCCATGGGGCTGAGTTGGACTTAGGGGATATGAGTTAGAGTGAAACTTCCTTCCAAGAGAAAGAAGCCTTATCCTTCAAATGGGAACAAATCCTTTATAGAGAAAGAGATCTATTTACATTAGAAAGACGAGTGTCTTTCCCTCCCGAGAGGGGAGGACAAGGGGAGGGATGCATAGATGCCTAGTTCCTATATAAGCTCCCAGGTCCATAATTCTCTCCTGTGGAAAAAAAAAAAAAAAAGCAAAGTCCTATCCGCTGGTTTGGCTTAGTGGATGGAGGGTCAGCCTGTGAACTGAAGGGTCCCAGATTCGATTCCGGTCAAGGGCATATACCTTGGTTGTGGGCACACTCCCAGTAGGAAGTGTTCAGAAGGCAGCTCATTGATGTTTCTAACACTCTATCCCTCTCCCTTCCTCTCTGTAAAAAAATCAATAAAATATATTAAGAAAATAAAAAATAAATAAATAAATCCCTTTTTCATTTGCAGCCTGTCTTTCCTCACTATATAACTCCCCAGGGAGAAATGAGCATGAAGAATTAGCTCAGTTATTGCTGTAAACAATAAGTCTGATCTTGAACCCAGAAACAATGTGTTTGCTTTCAGAATTAAATAAATACAGACATTTAAAACCCACTCTAGTCCTCTCTATTCTCTCTCCCCTATCTTTTGGCTGGATGTAGAGTAGACAGTGGAGGACGCTTGAGGCCTTAGGATAAAGCTGAGCTGCTAGATTGTAGGACCCCATGTCTCTGGATGTCTGCATGGAGAACATCACCTGGTTGACCCATGTTGGACTGTGGGTTAATTTCCCTTAACATTTTAAGCTACTGGGATTTTCTTGGGTGGTTATAACAGCTGCTTTAACTTTAATACAAATGGATCTCGGTTCTCATAATAACTTGACACAAAAAACACCCAATTAGTGGAACACCACATTTACATAAATACTATAGATCAATGAATACAGTATGTTTTATGTTTATGGATATTTCCAGGTATTTTATTAAAACTTGAAATAATCTTTAAAATGTTATTCAAAATTCTTAGCATAATACCTATAAACAGTAGAAGACATATAATAATGCTGTTCTCATTTTGGACACTGATATAACAGGTCTATTCAGACTTCATTTAAATTTAAATATGCAAATGCTCCCTTTGTAGGAGAGGCTTAGTGTATCATACTGTAATGACATTCACCTTCACTTTAAAATGTAGCTAATTTAGATCATTTCAGAAAAAATTGACAAAGATTCCTTGTTACAAAGAGTATAAATGAGATGATTTATAGTTTTTACTGGCTAAAGTTAATCACTTGTGTTAATAATTCTTGATACTTACATAACACTTTGCTTCGGTATAATTAGTACTTTTTATTACAAATGTTCAAAACATTTCTGAAAGCCAGGAAGAAGACAGGAGAGGGAGGGAGGGAGAAAGAGAGGGAGGGAAAGGGAGTGAGAGAGAATGTGTGTGTGTGTGTGTGTGTGTGTGTGTGTGTGTGTGTGTGTGTGTGT
>JAAGEH010000307.1:15471891-15713922 GCA_011751065.1 Lasiurus cinereus | reverse complement strand
TGTGTGTGTGTGTGTGTGTGTGTGTGTGTGTGTGTGTGTGTGTGTGTTTTAATGGCTATCCGATATCAGCAAGCAGCTAAAAAACAAGGCAAGCCCCTTCAGGGCAGATGTTTCTATGGAGATCATGGCACAGGCAACAGAGGTACAAGGATGGAGATTGTTCATATTGATGTGGCTGCAGTGAGAGTCTAGCAGTAAATGCAGGTGTCCAGGGGCAGTAGAGTCAAGGGCATGGTCATATGTGTCCCGTGGGGATGATACTACTAGAATCAGTATTCAAAAAAGACTCGTCTTGTTGAGTGACCTTGACCATGCCTTGATTCCTACTGTTTTTTAGGACTTCTCATGTCTCTTCATTGAGTCTATGAGCTACCCAATAACCTAAAGCATGCTTTATTTCCTTTAAGTTGTTCTGAGTTTACATTTATTTTTGGCATCTAAAACCTTACCCCCCACAAAGTGTTGGGAATGAACATCTTTGGTGTAAAATTTTTGTTGAAAAGGATGGCTGGTGCCAGAAGAAGGGGAATCTTTTGCTCAAGGAACCTGAGACCCACTTCCTTTGAGGATGTCAGCCCAGCTGTGGATGCTTTGCCTCCCTGCCAGGACTTCTGGTGTAAAGCTCTGTTGCTCTCTAAAGCAAAAGGTGTCTAATTCTTAGTCACCCTTCAAACCTCAGTTGATCTGTCACTTCATAGGGCAAGTCTTTGAAGGCTTCCTGCCCTCTGTTCTGGGATGGGTCCTCTCTCTTTGGGCTCTTATCATACCCTGCCCACACCTTTACTGTGCTCATCACACTGTTCCCTGGTGGCCACATTCCACAGACTGGGAGCACCTTTGGAGGGAGCCTGTGCTGTTTATCTCCTTATCCCCAGGCCTGATATAGGGCTTGGAGCATAGGGGACATTCGGTGAATGTCTGCTGAATGAATCAGTTGAAGACTGATAGCTTAAAAATGTTCAGAGCAATGCATTACACATTTTGGACTTCTGTTTCCTTACAGCTGGTTCCTACCATTACTAAGCTGGAAAGCTACCTGCTGTGCCACTGTTTCAGTTGTTTTTGGCTCAGCCTGGATTGGCATTAAGTTCTTTCACATGGGCAGTCTCTTTGGATGTTACTAACATCATAAGGACAGGTACTGAATCTAGGATGTCTGAGCTATAAGAGAAGTCAGGGACCATGTACCACAAATTCCAACTTTTTAGAACAACACAACTGAATCTAACAATTTTGATTCACATGGTTGTAGTCACTCAGTTGCTTAGAAACCACATCTGTGATCCTGAATCTAGTCTCCAATTTCCAGCCTACTCCCTTGATCCACAAATGGTCCAATGGTCAGTCCGCATTTTTTCTTCACAGGAATAAGTAAGGGCAAGTACAATCTCCTTTTAGCTTTTTCTTGTTTAGACCAAATAATCTTTGCCTTTCTCTTGCTGTCTTTCCTCACCTTCTCTCTTCTGGTTTCTAGTTATGTCTAATTCTCTAAAGGATTTTAGGAAGCTGCCCAATAGTCAATATTTCTCCAGATTTCCACCCAAAGTAGATATTGCTCAGAAGATACCTTTGTTTTCATTGGGTTTTGAGACCAAAGGCCCTACTTAATACTAAAAATATGGACATCTGCCTAGAGTACCAGCTGGGTTAGAAATACCCCTCAGGAAGTCTTGACCACAAGAGAAGGCTGGTTAAAAGATTCATTTTCTATACAGCCAGTGTTGCTCAGTGGTTGAGTGTCCACCTATGAATCAGGAGGTCATGGTTCAATTCCTGATCAGGACACATGTCCAGGTTGTGGGCTCAATCCCCAGTGGGTGTGCAGGAGGCAGCTGATTCTCTCTCATCACTGATGTTTCTATCTCTCTCTCCCTCTCCCTTCCTCACTGAAATCAATAATAATAATAATAAAAGATTCATTTTTCTCTACCCGGCATTTATGTAGTTTCTTGTTCTCTTTTGGACTGCCCTTTCTAGAGGGACTTAGGGAATTTCGGGGAGTCTGATTTAAGGTTCCCATATGTATTGTTCTAGGTATGAACACCAAAATATTTGAGAAGCTCGTTGTAGTGTCAACAACAAAGTACCAGTCAGATAAGTTATTCTTTTACAGTTTTTAGAAATTCACAGCTGTGAATTCCTATTCATTTTCCAGAGCCTTCAAAATACAGAAGTGTCAGATTACTTACATAAGTATTCCCACACAAGTGGGGTGCTCATTGAAGTCTTTCAACCTGAGAGACTCTGGGAACTAACAAAGATCATCCTGCTACATCCGTCGTACATAGTGAAGTTGATGTGATCCCAATTTGAAAGATACAGCAAGTGAAGCTTGCCAAAGTTAAGTAACTTGTCCAAAAATAGTTACATAGCCGCTCTCTCACTATATTTCTCCTGTCTTGGAATGTGAACCGAGGCACATCCCACACCCATGCTCTTCCCTACTCCACCATCGGCCTTTGATGTTGGACACAAGAGATTGCTGGGGCTTCCAATGTTTGCTCAATTGTTAGATGAGAGCAGCCCTGGATCTCAGGTCACTGTCCTTTTTTCCCTTTCCAGCTGTAAGGAAACAGAAGTCCAAAACATGTAATGCATTGCTCTGAACATATATAAGGTATCAGTCTTCACCTGATTTATTCAACAGCCCTGGATCTCAAGTCACTGTCCTTTTCCCTTTCCCTTGAAATGATACCAGCCTCAGGCTAGTATCCATAGACAGTTGCCCCTCCAAGTTCTAGTAAAAGAATAACTCCATTTCAAGCCATTTCACTTAGGGCTCTTGTAGTCTGGGGGTGGTCTCTTTCTTTAGAGGAATCCTTTCTTAATCTCTCATGACAAGAATGTCCTAGATTTGGTTTTGTCTTCTTTTTGGCAGTTTGTGAGGTTATGCAAGGGGGTAAAATGAGATGGGGGGTTGGAAGGGGAGGCATTGTTCTCTACTGAACTTTGGTATCATTGTACTATTTTTGCCAGGATAAAATGGATTCAGAAGATGGGTGCTCTTTCCCCCTAAGACAGCTCATCTTCTAAAAGGAAAAATAGCATATATAAAAATGGAGGGAGGGAAATGAAACCTTGAATTCCAAGAGTAGTTGCCTCTGGGCATAGTGCTGCTAGAAATAAGGCCATTTGATGATTCAATCCTCCTGAAAGAAAATGCTTACTCCTTTTGCTGGACAGTTTCTGAGGAACATGTGAATAGTAACGAGAAAAAAGAAAAGAGATTTGGCAAAACTCCATGACAGCTTCAACAAGTGTTTTATGAGCAGAAGTGACAACTCACAATGACACAAGATCTCTGCAGGGCAAGTTATCAGGAGCCTTTTCTATGCACATTGGGCCTACATGAAAGAACTGGACAAGTACATCTAAAAAGGATTCCATCCATCTTAATGAGAAAGAGATATTATTGTCAGAGTCCAGATAATTAGTCTAAATGGGGCAAAGAGATCTCCCCAAACCTGCACATAAGAAAAATAAAAATCCCAAGAGGACAGTCTATATAAAATCATAGCAAGAATATGTAGAAAATATAGTACAAGTAATTTACTTACCCAAGTAAAGCTTTTCTTTATTTTACTCAATCCTTATATCAAATTCTTCTGTACTTTAATCTAAGCTTTAAAGTTCTTTGTAACTATTGCTATTCTTTTTTAACATATTTTGAATTCATCTTGCCACAGACTCATCTATTATTCAGCGCATGCAAGCTCTGAGTTAAGGCATGATCACTGTGAGGAATACCAACAGCAGTTAAGTGTCAGAGAGCATAGAATGAGGAAAAGTTGGTCAAGTTAAAAAAAATGTTGCATCTTTAAATTCTTTTGCCAAACTGCCCAATGATTCTTAAAATCCTACGCAAGATGACTGTATAAATGCACAAGGATGTAGCATTGATAGAAACTACCTGTGTTTAAAGAGTGCTTGGTGAAGATCCTGGACACACAGCACTGGTAACTGTTGTCTTGCAAAAAACACAGCCAATTGAATCCTGAATTGAGGAGACAGTGTGTTCCAGGCCACTTCATCCCAGACTGAAATCTGCTAAATCAAGTCCTCCCAGTTGTCAACTACTCACTATCCAACCCCAATGCTATCCCCCTACATACAGACCAGCTAGGAGGAAATGCTCCTCAGTGGGAGGCTTGGCAGCAGCACAGTGACAACCACATGTGTGTAAGGCTCTCATAAGGCTTTTCTATATAGTTTATCCTTGAACAATGCATAGGTTAGGAGTGCCACTACCCCTCTTACCCCATGCAGTCAAAATCTACATTATCACTTTTGACTCCTTCAAAACTGAACTTCTAATAGCCGATTGTTGACCAGAAGCCTTATTGATAACATAAACAGTTGATTAACACATATGTTGTATGTTATATGTATGATATATATATATTGCATTCTTACAATAAAGTAGGCTAGAGAAAAAAAAAGTCACAGGAAGTGAAAATACATTTACTGCATTGAAAAAATTCCACACGGGAGGAGCAAAAGTAGGTTTACTGTTGTGAGTACATGAAACAGAGTTTATTCTTATATAATCATTAATTACTGCATTATTCTCCATACGAACAACTGTAAATCTACTTTTGTTCACCTGGTGTTAAGTGGACACATACAGTTTCAAACCTTGTTTTTAAGGGTCAGTTATATAAAGTGTAACCATAAGAACAGGCCAATTTTTCCTACCTGTCATTTTCCATTCCCTTAAATATTTAACTATGAAAGTTTCTCTGCAAAGAAAAATCAGTGATATTATAAGCACACCAGGAAGATAGTAACATGGCTGAAATATGGAGGAAAATGTTCCAGTAAAGTATGAAATTAAGCCATTATGTCTCAACATTATGAGTTTTATAATTGTCTAATTTAAGTTCTTTCCTACTACTAAGGAAATATCTTCTGGAGCCCATAGAGGAGACTCAAGGTACAGAAATGTCAGTAACATGGACCCTCCCATCGAGGAATCTGTCCAGGGAGAGGAGCACAATTATGAATGATATATACCTATCTCATAACCAGAGCATGTCTAAAGTTCTTCTTGTTTTTGGTTTAAAATTTAATAATACCTGGGTACCATATGTGAATGTATAAGTAGTAATGAACACTGTCTTGATATATTCAATTTAGGAAACCAGTTTCTCTCTAAGGTTGTAGAAAGAAACAACAAATTATATCCCTGTCATCATGAAAATCAATATATATTAAACGAAGTGGAATATGGAGAAAAAGTTCTCATGGTCATTTAATGGGGGCATCAAAAATATTCATAATGAAGAAAGATAACAGTAACAATGTAGATTTGGCCCCAGAAACTGTCAGACTTTGCTGTGATTTGCTTTCATGAGTGTACTGATTGAATCCGAGACATACAGGTGATTCAAGAAAGTGAAATATTTTGTTCCTGTTTGAATTACGTTGCTTTCTTAGTCATAAAAATCGAATGAGAAGCACAGTGCCCAAATGGGCTTTGAAACACATGTTCCCTCCTAACTTCATGCATTAATTTATGTTATTTCCTTTCCTAGAAAATTTTGTATTATTTCTACACAGAGCCCTGACTTTTCAAGTTCAGGGGTATATCCGAACAGGCAGCATTCGTGAGCAATGGTCTGTATATTGCTGTGTTAGTAGTTTTAAGTAAGTATGCAATTATAATGAAGACTGTTGCCTAGTAATTACCTTTTTGAGTTACATATGCATAGATTACACAAGAGCAGAATGTCTAACTTTGGGATTTTAAGTCATTTGGGTTATGATTTCCCTCTTTGGGAAGTGAGCTCAGAATTTCAATTTCATAAATATGGTTTAATACATAGAATTTTTAGAATGCTGTCTAATTTTCATTTTCTTAGCCCTTTTCAGCTCATGGCACACATAAACAAATGACTAAATTTCTGCAGCATACATATATATATATTGCCACGATCTGACAGACAATAGGACAATGTTGATTCATTCACATTGGATAACTATTGTTGTGTTGGCTGCTGTAATTTTTTATTTGACAACCTAAGGGAAAAGATGTCAGTGCTCCTACCTAGTCAGATACTGCATGGTTTAAAAATTCTTGCAGTCTTGACTTATAGCCTCATCAACCACTAACAAGCAAAATAAGGAATACAATAAAGTATAACGAATTAGTCAATTTTGTACATGACCACAAAACCACATGGCTACTGTTTAATCATTTTTCAAGGTCCAGTCAACAGTCAGCTATCTGTATTTCTTTAAATACCAAATTACCCAGTTATCACCCAGCCATGGAAGTGTCGAGTAGAAATTAGCGAGGGATTGGTGGGGATGATCCAGAGTTTTTAAGGCTCTACCTTAAATCCTCAGAGGAGGAAGCAAATTGAAAAGAGGAACAGGAGCAGATCAATCTTCTCTCCTCACAGAATTTAGGGTTCATTGTGATCCTGGAGTACTAATGGATACTCGTCTAAGTAATGAGTAATTCTGATCATATCATTCTGGACATCCTATGTTGTTCCTGATAATGGCGAGAATAACTACTTTTAATTCTCATTTGTCCAAATCAAAGAATTATAGATATCTAAAGCTTTAATTTCAGAAAAAAATGTTTTCCATATGAATTTGAAAATGATTTGCTAATATCTAGCTGTCAATCATTCTCTAGGATCAAATAATAACATTAAGTTAGAAATCAGTTTGAGCTCCAGCATATTTTCAGGCTTCAAGAATTCTGTATTTTCTCTTTTCCAACAGCTGCTACCTACAGTTTTCATATCTGTTTCCCTGGTGTGCCCATTAGAAAAGTTGCTACTTTCTCCAACTGAAATGAGATTGTAATGAATGTGACAGAGACAGATCACATGCCTAATGAGAGTGCCGCTTCTCCCAGGTAAGCTGACAACACAGCTTTTAATGAACATAATTAGAAGCGAGATGCCAATCCTCCCTTCCAAAAGGCAGGTCACGGGGAGATGATGATTGTTACCCAGCCGTTTCCTAATAGAGTGACAAGGAGGCCACATGCACCCGGAGCTACCTTGAAGAGAGGCTGCTAATTGCCACCCACCATTCACCCAAGGATGCATGACTAACAGACTCAAATGACAATCACGGAGGCAGTTTGGTGAGGAGGAAGATTGTGAAGCACAGCTTCCCCATCAAATGAGACAGGCGAGCAAAGAAAGACACTGGAGCAAGAAGCAAACAAGCACATGCAGGAATTTTTTTTACACTTACAGTTCGGAGTTTAAAAATGTCTTGCATCCGAATTGAATATACCAACACTAGCGTTTACATATGCCTGGGAGTTGAAGACTATTAAAAAAAAAAAGAATTCTATAAAACAAACACAGACCGAATAAAACATCAAATAGTTCCGAGTTCATTCTATACACTATTAAGATACTTTTCTGGACTCTTGAGTCCTTCATTTTTCTGTACCTCACTGTTCATGTGCACTTGGCTAAGTTTGTTATATTTATTCCTGAATGTCTTGCAGTTTAAAAAGCACACCTTATTGAAACTTTCATTAACTCCCTGGGCAGCCTTGGTCAAGTCGCTTTACTTCCTTATCTGTAGTGGCAATAACTAAATGAGACCATTCCTGAAGTTGCCTCTATATCCATCATTTATGATCCCCCAGTTTGGAAGTCCTCCTTGCGTTGGCTGTCCTTTCCTCTCCCTCTCCTGAGGCCTTAAGGCCATGAATGGGGCAGAAGACTTGAAAAATATGAACTATGTTGAGAAGGAAAGACAGGGGAAGTCCCTCACCCCGTTCTCAGCACTCAGGTAATGGACAGCATGATGTCTGACCTGCAGGTTGGTACCTCTCTCACCATCACCACCAGACCTTCATCCCACTGAAATCAGACTTGTTGTATATTTCCATAAAAGCTAAGATCAAAGACTTCTGAATACTTCACTTTAGACGTGAAGTCAGAGCCACACAGAAGTAAAAGAGCTTAGAAGTGCTTCATTAGGGTTGATTTACAATGTAGTCTTGGCGAGTATGATTAAAGATAAAAAGATCCTCCCATCCTGACAATATTTAGCCCTAAAATGTGTAAGCAGAATCAGACTGGTGGCAAATCTGTGAATGCTTTTTAAAAAATGGAATGAGTGCATTATTTAAATCCATGAATAATATATGTTCACTGTAGAAAAGTTAGGAAAAGAATAAAAATTAAAACAAACAATGAGGTTGTTAAGAGGTCAGACTCTGGATTATAAAAGACTTTAGGCTGGAAAATCAGCACCCATGCCTATGGCTGTCTGGTCTTGGTCAAGATACTTCATACCTCCAACTTTTACCTTCATCACTTGTAAAGAGGATATAAATTTTGTATGAGAGGAGTTTTGTGAGGACTAAATCTTATAATTAAGGCAAGGATACAGTTCCTGGCACATAGCAAGTACAACAGAGGAGTTAGTTGTTGTTCTTATTATTGTATTTTTAGTAGTAGCCACTATGTTCTCACTGATACTTTATACTGATACTAGAGGTCCGATGCACAAAATTCATGCAAGGGGCTTGGCCCATCACAGCCCTAGCTGCCTTGTGGCCTTGCCCCCTGGTTGTTCTGGAAGGCCATTCTGCTGTCCAGTCTAATTAGTATATTAGCTCTTTATTATACAGGATTAGCAAAGATGGCTGAGATAAAGTTATTTCAAAGTTCTCAACATTCTAGCATTTATAAGACTCTTGTATACATGGGTTATTTTCCATTGTTTTAGTCATTGATTTTTTTTTTCCAAATCCCTTGGAAGACAGAATTAAATGCTACACGCTATTTGGCAGGAGTAGGTACTGCCTCAGGGAATATCAGACTAGTGCTGCCAACTGATACATCAATATCATGAGTAGACATGTAATCCATCCAACTAATTGAATGCCTCCCATACCATAACCTCACTGGTTGTAACTCTGCTTTCACATACATCTCATTGGATCTGATAATATTTCTTTCTAAAATCTTCCCAACACTCTACATTGCATGCTGAAACACTACCAACTGTGCAGTCAGGTGGAGAAGGACCTCTATGACCTAATTCTCTCTCTTCACTTCACAATCCTTAGGTTCTGGTCAAAATTGTCTTCTGGGTTCTTCAAATGTTGTAGACTCTGCTGTATCCCTGCTAATGGCCTTTCCATTGCTTAGAATATATTTTCTTGACCCTCCTCCTTACTGACAAAGCTTACATACGGCTTACCTCCTTGCTTTTTTATGCTGCCTTGTCTACTCTGAATTTGTTAAGCAGGCTTACCTCTCTTATGGGACTGATTACTTCCTACTTCTTTTATAGTTTTTTTTTGTGTGTATATTTATCTCAATTCTTTTATAGATGATAATAAGGTCCTTGGGAGTAGACACTCTGTCTGGGAATGTCTGCCTCTCAGATGGTATCACTTAGGAAAGGAAAACCCCTGAACATGTGTACTGAACTAATTTTGTTTGACCCTCAAAAATTTTGCTAGTTTGGCAGGAAAAATGTTACTAAACTTACTTCAGCAGGTGAGGAAACTAAGGCTTGGAGAGGGTGGGAAGAGATGGGTCCTCAACTCCATTACCTGCTGAGATGGACTAACCAGGATCTTTAGATTCCTAATCTAAAGGTCTTTCTGCTCCACACCACCACCTTGCTCTGCATTATGATTGACAGGTGAAGTTACTGAGTGAGTGTAAGGATAGATCCCCAAGTTAGGACTAAGATACACAGAGGAATGCTTGAGAAGGGGCTGGCCTCACTCTGTCCCAGAGAATCACAGCTGAGAACTAAAACAGAATTGGACATAGTCAATGCAGCACTGTTGCCTGAAAATGCTACGGAGTTGTCCTCTATGGGGATGTTTACGTAATGTTTACTCAAGTCTTCATTTATTGTCTCCTTTAAGGAGAAGCTCCTGAGGGGAAGGGCTGGTTTTTATACATATTCATATCAGAAGCCTTGTAATAAACAGTCCACATGTGTTCCATGCATTCCCTTTGTGCGATTATGTGTATTTCTAGGAAAGAACCAACATTTCATAAGAAAAGAGGAATCCTGTAAAAGTAAATTCATGTCAGTAGAAAGGGCAAAAGGAAAATTTTCTTACTGGCTATATGATAAGGAGGGAGGAAACCACACACAGGGATGAATACTAAACATGCCTCACATATTGGGAAAATTTATTTTAACGTCCCAATGACTAAGAAATTGTGATTGCTCACTTATCCTGCACAAATGAGTTGTGTCCCGAGAACTAGAGAGAGGCATACAGCGTGATGTCCCTGTTCTCCCCTACGGTTCCTCACCCAAGGATGGCTTTAATTTTTTAAAAAAATATATTTTATTGATTTTTCACAGAGAGGTAGGGAGAGGGATAGAAAGTTAGAAACATTGATGAGAGAGAGACATTGATCAGCCGCCTCCTGCACGCCCCCTACTGGGGATGTGTCTGCAACCAATGTACATGCCCTTGACAGGAATAGAACCTGAGACCTTTCAGTCTGCAGGTTGACGCTTTATCCACTGAGCCAAACCGGTTTCGCCACAAGGGCTGGCTTTAAAGCACATGACATGGATAGTCATGGTATAAAGTCACGTGTGCTTAGAAGGACTCCACACTTACTTTAATTTTATGCTATCATCGGTGAACTTGAAAGTTTTGAACAAGGACCCCACCTTTCCTTTTCGCCCTGGGTCCTAAAAATCCTGTAGCCAGTCCTCTTTACCACCCTCCCAAGCCTGTGGGTACCTTGCAGTTTGAGCTTCCTTCTTCCCAATTGGGTAGGGAAAACAACCTTGCCCTCTCTCGAGGCCTCGCCACAGAAAACACCGTTCTGAAGAGATTCTGAGAAATAAAAAGACCATGACACCATGCAAAGGTCACCAGTTTTTCTGGAAGTGGATGTCTGGGGAGTCCAGAAGGAATCATATGAGTGGCAGTACTGGAAATCACAAATCTAGGTTTCCTGTAATATTTTTTTAAAAGTATTCATGATAGGATACAGTAAAAGATTAGCGCTTAAGTGTTGTGGGAACCTTTTCATTATATCCAAAATGGCCAGAATCTTATTAGTATGATGTGTCTGGCTTGAAAAAAAAAAAAAGAGGCCTTAAAGGAAAGAAACAGAAGTAATTAAAAGAGTAGAAAATGAGATCCATTAAACATATTAACGATCTTATATTAAATTCTCAAGAAAAGTGTGACGTTCACAGCTTCCACCAAGTGTCGGAAGAACTGGTATTTGGGTAATTATCTTCCTAGTTTTGCACAAGAGATTCTGTTTCACAAGGGTAGGCTTGAGGTCATGGGAACTGGCAGTGCACTGCGTGGCAAGAAGCACTGTGTCCTCAACACAGGTAAGGCAAAGCCATCGGAAAAGAAGCCTACTGTGAGCTTCTGGATTGAAAAAGGACAACAATGCCATCTTGGAATGTCCATTTCAAAAATTATCATCATAATTAATTGGTGAGCAGGGAGTTAAAAGGATCAGTGAAGTTAAGCAAAGGAGAAAAAAGGTGACTGATATGAGAGAAGGGAAGAGAAGCAATAGGGATTTGTTACTCATATTCAATTGATTGGTTAAAAATCACTGAAATCTCTTGGTACTGAGACAGAAGGTTAGCAAGTACTACTTGAAAATTCTGGAAGTGTTTCTCTTTCCTCTTTGCCTCTTGTTTTGCAACTGTCTTTAATTGCCCTGTGTACTTTTCTCCAAAATTGCCTTGAAATCTATTAGGAAATCGGTGTGTATGTGTGGGGGGACAGGAGTTGACTGGGGCCGTGGAGGGGAAAGGGAGGAGAGGGTCTGCTGGAAGCAACAATGTGAGGTTTTCTAGCCAAATCCAGAGAACGCAAGCACATCTCCTTTCTAGATAAAACTCCAAGGAGGAAAGACTGACTCAATCAGCCCTTCCTTTGGTATCTGCTTCTTTTAACCGAAGAGAATTATTTTAAAAAGATTTTCTTTCTCTAGAAAACTTACATGTTTGCATTTGGAAGAGAGATGGAGAGAAAGATAGACAGGGGAGAAAGGGAGAGACTTAGCGATGGAGGAAGAGAAAGAGAGCATAATGTGTAAAATGTTGATTTAATTCTAGAAATCTATTTATAACTGGCTAAATACTGTTTTTATGAGGAAATAAATGCTCATTATCAATTTGGGTCTCTGCTTTCTTTCTCTGAACTTTGTTACTTTTTTCAAAGCAGTAATCAAAGATGCAATAAATACATGTGGTCAAGACATTCTTTTGAATATTTTGCTTCTTAATTATGGAGAGATAAGTAAAATACAGAGGGGGTGAGCTGTGAAAGATAAAAGAAATGAGATGGACTAAAATTGAAACAATGCTTAAAATGTAAAATGCAAGATGCAGAGTGAATAAAAAAACTGAACAATGGGAAATAGTGTAATAATATAATTATGAGAGGAAATAATGATTTGGGATGAGAAGCTAGAGAATAAGTGAGAAATAGCTATATTTTTTGATTCCCATATAATATAGAAAGACATCACTTTTTTTTGCTGGATATATAAATATAAAAGAGAAGTTGTAAAAACTAATGAATCTCATAAATCCTGAAGCAAGGCCCATAGTTTACTAATTTGAGTTGCTGTAACAACTGGGTAAGTCATACAAACTCATGGCTTTGTGTTAGAAACCCAGTAAGCGTAAGACATGGCTAGCAACACAATTCTCGAGTATTTGTAGGACTTTCCATCTATTTGACATCATTTAAACCCAAGGTACAGTACAGCTTAGGAGATGGGAGTCAAGGTGAGCAGCTTTTATTCTCTACGACTCTGATAGTTTGGAAATGAGTGAGTGATGGCACTAAAGTGAAACATAAGCTCTTATTAGAAGCATGGATCTTTAAAATGCAAACTTCAGCTATCTATAGGAAGTGATTTAGTAGGCTTTTCCCTGAAAAATGACATTGTACTTGCTAAACATGTTCAAGGAGATTTACTATGGACTATTACATTAAATGTCTTAAGTTGTCTCATTCAGACAGGTTTGTGTGTGTGTGTGTGTGTGTGTGTGTGTGTGTGTGTGTGTGTGTACACCTACCTTGACTAGTATTAACTACAAAGCATAGCTACGAAACTATTTTCATATTCAGATTTGAGATTACTCAGCTCACAAGGTCATCTCTAGTACCCATGTCCAGGCTGTCCCTCCCTTCTTTGTGTGCATGTGTGTGTATGGGTGTGTGGTTGGGGGGGGGAGCATGACATTGCACTCCTCCTAGAGTTAGGGACATGTCCCAAGTGGGAACTGTCATTTCATTACACTTCCCCAGCCAGCCTCTACCAACCAAGTCCAATTACTGGAATGTCCAATAATCCACCTCCACAGTCCCCAGCTCCCTCAACCTCTTCAGCAGTAACTGTTTCAAAGAAGGGTATAGAACCCAAGTTAGCCAATTAGGTTTTTTTCCCAGGTTTTTGGACCTTGAGTTAGGAGAAAATCATTTTCTCCTCTCTGGTCCCAACACTGTATATGAACACGGAACTACTGAAAGCCACAATTTATATGCATGTAGAGATGTTATTCTGAGAGAATGAAGCAAAGATGGAAGAGAAAGAGTCCCTCAGGAAGTGAAAGAGAATTATCATATGATCCTAGATATATACCAAAAAGAATTGAAAGCAGGGACTAAAATAGATACTTGTACACCAAAAGCCAAAAGATGCAAACAACCCAAATGTCCATCAACAAATAAATGAGTAAACCCAATATTGTATATAAATGCAGATTATTCTTCAGCCATAAAAAGGAATGAAGTTCTGATACATGCTACCACATGGATGAACTTTGAAAGCATTAAACCAGACACAAAGGGACAAATATTTTATGATTCTGCTTGTATAAGATACCTGGAATAGCCAAATTTATAGAAACAGAAAATATAATAGTGATTGGGGGAGAGGAAAAATGGGAGTTATTGTTAATGGGTAAAAGTTTTCTATTTGAGATGACGAGAATGGGCTGGAAGTGGTTAGATGTCATGATTGAACAATATGCATGTATTTAATGCCACTGAATTTTTAAAATAGTTAATTTTATTATGTATATTTTATCACACCACCAATGTGAAGAGAGAGAGAGAGAGAGAGAGAGAGAGAGAGAGAGAGAGAGAGAGGCACTAAGAATCTAACAGAGTCCAGTCCTGGTTCAGTTGTGCTCAAGTCAGCTCCACTCCCATCCTCTCTGTGTTCTGGAACTTGTCAACTGTGTTCTCCCGAGTCTGTTGCAGAGTAGGTTTCTAGTGCTTGAAATCTAGAGTGCTAGCCCAACTCTAAGGAAAATCTTCCCTAACTTATACTGACTCAAAGACAACCCCACATGTGTGTCCATTTCAAAGTGAAGGTTTTCATCCCTTCAGAATTCAATTCCTCTACCTGCAGGTTAATTTGAAGGCAGAGACCATGCCCCTTTCTTTAACACAACACCTAAGCCCTAGTACAATGCTCTACTGTTCCACATAGAGAGAGTCCTCTGTGCAATACAAGGGACTAATTTTACTTATCTGTTTCCTGACTCCATATCCTCATTGCATGGGTCTAAATAAATTCCTCAAAAAACAAACAAACAAACAAAACACACCAAAATCCTATGCCAGTGGTCAGCAAACTCATTAGTCAACAGAGCCAAATATCAACAATACAATGATTGAAATTTCTTCTGAGAGCCAAATTTTTTAAACTTAAAATGCCACTTCTCCAAAATAGACTTGCCCAGGAGGTGATATTTTGTGGAAGAGCCACACTCAAGGGGCCAAAGAGCCGCATGTGGCTCATGAGCCGCGGTTTGCTGACCACTGTCCTATGCTCTCAACATCTGCCTTGGTTTTTGTATATTCTCCCACTTGAAATACCTCTCCACCTTGTTGGCCCCCACACTGCCAAGGCACACCTTGGTCTCTTGGCTAGTCTCAGCAATTATTAGGACTCAACCACTTTCAAGGCCACAAAATCACTGGATAAAAGGCTGACACCTACATCCATCACTCCCACCTATTGTGCCACATCCTTCAAAGAGCTCTTAATATTAATAGAAGCTGGAGTCATTCATAATTTTAGTTGCATTGTTGTTCTGTTCTTAAAATTAGCACTTTCATCTCACCTATAATAGAGTATAATTTAAGGTACTGACTAGGTGAGGACTTGACAGGAAAAAAAAAATTACTCAAAACCTTTTACTCTGCCTGCTCTGCGGTGAAAAATCTGATTTCAACCTGCCAACCTTTCAAGCCCTTAAACATTTAAAAGCTAAGCATGCTTCAGAATGACATGTAATGGATGCCCTAGACATCTATTTTTAACAGCTGTGTAGTGTTTATCCGGTTCCTATACATTTTCACAAAAGCTTTCTAGGCTATAAACTAACCAAGATAGTTTATGTGGGACTCTGCTGCCAGTGACGCTTGGGAAATAGGTTGGGTTTCAGCTCCCAGTGCAAGAGAGTGGGCCGGCTCCAAACACGCCTGTCAAGGCTGGCTGGGGTGGTGGGGGCAGCTTTTCTCTCTACCAATCCCTGACACAGGAAAGAAAAAAATTGGCTCCTAAGGCAGAATCATAGCCAAGTTCTCTGTTACACTATTCTTCAAATAAAAAAAAATTAACATACTGCATTGTTTTCCAACTAAGGTGATGTTGGTATATTACCCAAGGCCATATAAATAGTTCTTTTAAAAATGTATGTATTGATTTTTAGAGTGAGAGGAAAAGGAAGAGAGAGAGAGAGGGAGAGAGAGAGGGGGGGAGAGAGAGAGAGAGAAAGAGAAAGAGAGAGAGACATTGATTTATTGTCCCATGTATCTATGCCTTCATTGGTTGATTCTTGTATGTGCCCTGACTGGGGATCAAACATGCAAACTTGGTGTATCCAGACAATGCTCTAACCCAGTGGTTAGCAAACCGTGGCTCATGAGCCACATGCGGCTCTTTGGCCCCTTGAGTGTGGCTCTTCCAATAAAATACCACGCGTGGGCACGCATGTAGAGTACGATTGAAACTTTGTGGCCCATGCGCAAAAGTTGGTTTTTGGCTCTCAAAAGAAATTTCAATCGTTGCACTGTTGATATTTGGCTCTGTTGACTGATGAGTTTGCTGACCACTGCTAACCTAACTGGCTAGGGATGTAAAATAGTTTTTATTCTTCAAAAAAAAAAATTAAGGAAAATCTCAAACATATACAAATGTAGAGAGAGTAGTGCAGTAGACCCCCTATTCATTCATCACTCAACAATTATCAAAATTTGCCAGCATTGGCTATTGAATGCTTTTGAAGAGGGTATATTATATCCAAAATTTATAGTATCTTTAATTCGAGAGTGCATGGATTCTTTTGATTCAAGCTAAATTTATATTTCCTATCAAATATAGGCTTCAATATATCTATATCTATGAAACATGCAACATTTGAAGTATATCAAAATACCCATAATTCTTCTAGTAAAGGTTTATATATTTCCTCTAATTGAATCATCCATTACCAATAATGTCTTGACAGGCCATTTTCCTAACTCATTCAAGAGTCAAGTGGCTTTTTACAAAATGACTTTTTGTGCCAATTTGTAGTAATTGGCTCGCCTCCATACAGACTAACTAGTAAGCCTGGACAGTTCTTTCCACATTCATGTGCTCAGATACAGCCAGACAGGCAGTGACAAAGCCAGGCAGTGACAAAGCACAAGACTGGGAAGAGTGAGTCTTTCAGGTCAGTGAGCTCATGTTGGTTTAAAAGGGGCTGCCCAACAATACATATGTCCATCAACAGATGAATGAATACATAAAACGTGGTGTAAGACAAATGATGGAATATTATTTGGCCTTCAAAAAGGGATGAAGCTCTGACCCCAGCTACCAGATGAATGAATCTTGAAAATATTATACCAAGTGAAATAAGCTGCACACAAAAGGACAAATATTGTATGATTCCAACTATATAGGACACCCAGACTGGGCACATTTATAGAGACCTAAAGTGGAAGAGAAGTTGCCAAGGACTGAGGGCAGTGGGAAATGGGGAGTTACTGTTAATGTTAGAGTTTCTCTTTGGGATGATGAAAACGTTCTGGAGATGGATGGTGCTGATGGTTGCCCAACAATGTACTTAATGCCACTGAACTGCACTCCAAATAATCAACATGGTAAATTTTGTTATGTTTCTTACCACAGTAAGAAAAAAAATGGCTTCTTTAAACCAATCAAATCTTTATTTTAAAATGTGTGGGGTTTAGACTCATCAGGTGCACTTTCAAGAATCTAGCTTATGAAATAATCAAAGCTGTTAGGTAAAGTAATCAAGGACATTAAACTAAACAAGGGATATAATAGTGACATGCTTTGATGAGATATAATGGTGATATTGGAAACTTTTAAATTGGGGATTACATAAATTCTGGATTATATACTCAATGGACTACTGTTCAGCTATTCAATTATAATTTTAAGTGACAATAAACTATTCAAGATATTTTGTTAAAAGAAAATTTAGGTAAAAATATTTTAAACATATACTGTGTTGCCCTCAAAATTAGCCCTCCCATTTCTCATCAGAAGAGCCTTTATTTTAAAAGTATATGTATATACATACACATTAATAATTTAGAAAATAATATATCAAGGTATGATTAATGGTTACATCTGAAATAGACTGATTAATGATTAGTTTTACTTGTCTGATTTTTTCCTTTTGAAACTTTTTACTGAAATCATGGAATAATCAAGGAAAGAAGCAAAAGTAATTATTTTTTTAAGAAACTTCCTCACTGGACCTATGCTCCCATTTTCAAGCCCCACAAAGACTATGATCACTGACCACACCCAATGCATAAACTGACAGGTGCCCCCAAGAGAAGTCAAAGGCTCCAGCTCCTGGCTCAGCCTCCCCCTCACCACCCTAACGTCCTCTGTAGGATTCCATCCTGCCGTCTGTGTCCTTCTTCGAGCTCCTCTGAGGGCAGGGCCTAATCCTAGGAAGCTTTGTTTTTTTCTTGGTGCCTGGCACTGAACCCGATACACGGCAGGCAATTAAGTGAGAGTCAAATAAATAAAATATAGCGCATGTGCCTTCTCTTAAAAAGGCTTGAGTTACAGGGAGCACAATTTAGTGTGTGTTTTCTCTTAAAACATTTCTCCCCATACTCTGTTTCCATCTGTGTTGCAGAGTACAAAAAGTGAGGAAGGAGGAGCACCCAAATGGCAAATTAGCAAAGCTTTGGTTTTAGAAGCAAGTCAGTGGAGGACAGAGAAGGAGGAGGGGGAGGATATAGCAATAGATTGAGTGTTAGAGATGGAACTGTCCACTTGTCAGTATTTAATGCCTGCTTAAATATCCTTGCTTTTAGATGATCGGTGCTCTCATTAGATGAGTTTCATTGGTCCACCAGTGTGTAAAGGATACAAAGCTCTCTTCCTTCTGTATTATTGCATGTTAAAAATTCAAGCAATATGTCACACTATTAAATAACTAGCTAAAGTTTACTGACCCCCAATGCATGGGGCACTTCAGAAGTATGATCACCTTTCCTTCCCACAATAACCCTGTGAAATAGGTACTATTATTCTCATTTTAAACTTGATGAAATGCACACAGAGTGGCAGTTACTTTCCGGAGGCATGAACAGCTAGTAAATAGCACAGCCAGACAGATATCAAACCCAGACCATCTGTTCCTAGAGCCCACGGTTTTACCCACTACCTAAGTTTCACTGTTCCATACGATCGCCTTTGTCACCTGGCGTCAGCAGGACAGCACAGAAGATACTATCACATTTTACATTCCCGCCTGCCCCCTATTGGTTCTCCCATCTGGAGTGAGATTCTGAAGTATGTGCTGGACATGCCAGTTTTAAAATTGCCCTCTTCAAAATGCACTTTCTGGACAGGAAGCCTCTGCGCTTGGTTATGGGGATCCTGTTGGACCCACCTGCCTTGCTTATGAACTCTTGCAGCATCTGGAATGTCTAGAGGTTTCTCTGCAGATGTGCACCCTCATATGAGTGCATAGTCATCCAGATGTCCAGATTGTTGGCATTATTTCAGGGTCTACGTGTACATGGAGGGGCTAGAGGGAGGCCAGCTGGTATGCTTGGGTGAACCAAGCAAACTCTTTTCTCAGGCAGGTTCACAGTATTATCCCCAACTGACCTGGACCCTCTCAGACCATCGCGGTGACAGAGGAGGTGGTTAGTGGTTCATTCTCAGAAGACCCACCTGTAGGATGCACAGAAGCTGAGTCTACGGAACACAAAACAATGACTGTTTTGACACATGCTGTACCTCAAAATAACCAAGAAATGTCGAATCAAACAATAAGATATTTTACAATGATATGGTTTTTGACATTTAATAAGATGGATAGCATATCCTCTCATATATTTCTGTTTAGACTGTATATTGTTATACATCCTTTGGAGGGCAATTTTGCAATGTCAGTCAAAGTTTAAAATTTATAGTCACTTTGGCCTCACAAGTTTACCTCTAGAAATTTATTCTAAAACAAACTAATAAGCTCATGTAAATGATATGTGTTCTCCCATATGTCCCATACACAAAGATTTTTATTGTACCATTATTTCTAGTAGTGAAAAATTATAAATCACTTAACTGGCCCTCAATAGAAACACTGAATAAATATGGCATATTTATACAACCGATATAATGCTGTCTTCGAAAACTGGGATAATTGATATTTGTATTAATATGGGATGATATGCATGATGTGGTGTCATGAGATAAGTATATTTTAAAACATGGTTCATATACCATGTCTATATAAATATGACATATAATACATTTATAACTAGTAAAAGAGAACCATATAAAATTGTATAAGTTTTGTAGCTTAAAAATAATTGAATCTTAGCAATTTTATGAAATTCAAACTGTTTTGTTTAGCAAGAAAATTTTCTTAAACAGTAGCTGTTTTTACATTCCAAGAAGAAACAGATAAAATAGTTATGCTTTCTGAGGTTATTTTATCAGGATGGCTTTCATGGGCTCTGTTTTATATTTATTCAACACTAAATGTCTCTTGAAATCCTGCTACTTGCTAAGCACCAGCACAGACTCTGAAGATTCCATAATGGAAAGAAGAAAGCAGGAAGAAAATTTCTTCCCTCATACATATAACATTGAAAAAAAAAATACAGTTAGGGCTCTGAGTTTGTTAAGTGAGACTTGAAGACTACCGAGGCATGCACAATGCAGATTACTAAGGAGTTAAGTAGCTTAGCTGTTAACTTGGAATGAACCTGCAATTAAGATTTGCCACCTCAAATTTATCAGTCAATCATGACCTATCCTTTATACAGAACATGGAAGCACTCCAGAGTTTAATTTGGAAAACCAGGAGTAGTTTCAGAGGTGGTTGCAGGTTGCTGCACTTTATAAGCTGTCACTTGCCATTGTTAAAGGGATAGGCTTCTGATTCAACATTGCAAATTCTGGGGGGAAATATGCTTTTAAAATACTAGAGGCCTAGTGCACAAAATTCATGCGTGGGGAATGGGGAGGGGTGTCCTTCAGCACAGCCTGCTCCCTCTCCAATCTGGGACATCCCTCTCACAATCCAGGACTACTGGCTCCCAACTGCTCATTGGCCTGCCTCCCTGATTGCCCCTAACTGCTTCTGCCTGCCAGCCTGATTATCCCCTAACCACTCCCGTGCCAGCCTGATTGATGCCTAACTGCTCCCCTGCCAGCCTGTTTGCCTCTAACTGCCCTACTCTGTGGACTTGATCACCTCAACTGCCCTTCCCTGCAGGCCTGGTCATTCCCAACTTCCCTCCTCTGCCGACCTGGTCACCCCTAACTGCCTTCTCCTGCAGGCTTGATCGCCCCCAATTGCCCTCCCTTGTAGACCTGGTCCCTCCCAACTGCCCTCCCCTGCTGGCCATCTTGTGGTGGTCATCTTGTGTCCACATGGGAGCAGTCATCTTGTGTGTTGGAGTGATGGTCAATCTGCAGATTACTCTTTTATTAGATAAGATAGAGGCCTGGTGCACGGGTGGGTTTCATCAATGCCAGCTGGTTTTCCCTGAAGGGTATCCTGGATCAGGGTGGGGGTTCCCTTGGGGCGTGGGGTAGCCTGGGCAAGGGGCCTGTGGTTGTTTGCAGGCTGGCCACGCCCTCCAGCTACCCAAGCTGAGGCCCTGGTATCTGGGATTTATTTATCTTCTACAATTGAAACTTTATAGCCTGGAGCAGAGCCAAATCTTCTGCTTGCACAGCCATTGAAACTTTGTTGCCTTAACCTCCCAGGGCCAGGCTTTTTAGAAAGCTTGGCTTCTTCCATTGCCAGGGGCAACCCAGTTCTCTCTCCTGCTCTCTCTGTGGCTGTAGCCATCTTGGTTGGGTTAGTTTGCATACTCACTCTGATTAGCTGGTGGACGTGGCTAGTGGGTGTGGCTTATGAGTGTAGTGAAAGTATGGTCAATTTGCATATTATTTTATTAGATACGATTGAAGTTTGGATCACACTGGACTAAGATAATGTAATTTATATCCTTTTATGAGGATGCTTTATTTAAAGCCTTCTTAAATAAAGACCCCTTAATGTTCTCATCAAGTTCTCTAGTATGTCTACTTCCCTTTGCATCTTAGCACATTCTCTTTGGTAGAGAGTGTTGTATAGAAGAATGAACACTGAAATGAATATCAGACTGTTACAAATAAGACCTAGGTTTGTGCTTTGAATCCAGACCTACTATTATTTTTAAAATATGTTTTTGTTAATTTCAGAGAGAGAATCATCAGTGATGAGAGAGAGAATCCTCCATCAGCTGCCTCCTGCATGCCCTCTACTAGGGACCAAGCCCCCAACCCGGGCATGTGCCCTGACTGAGAATTGAACCATGGCCTCCTCATCATAAGTTGATGCTTAACTACTAAGAAGTTAACTACAACTTAATAAGCACCTATGCCCAGCCAGCTTCCCTCCCCTCTTATGTTTTTTGGGTGGCCTTGGCTTTAGTTGCTCGAGGAGTAACAGAAACTCCTCTGTACACAAGTCTTTTCATCAATGCTTCTGGGCATTTTTGGAGCATTAGAGATGGCTCCAGCTCTGGCTGAATAACTAATTCTTCTCTGAAGTTTATAAAGCTACACACCTATCCCTCTCCTCAGAATCTTTACAATTTCTGCTTTCATTCCCATAACAACTCACATCCCGAAACAGTGGGAAATTCTAGAGAGGCCCAGGAGAGCTTTTCCGTTTTTTTTCCTATATGGCCACAGTGTTCTTATTGTTGTCTATGGTCTCTTGGAACAGTTGCATTATAGATGACCCCAGATGGCCCTGAGCACTTCAGGATCTTGGTTCTGAGGATTTCCCCTCCTCAAATTCATAGGTGTCTTCTGTTGCCTAGCATCTCAACTTCCAAATCTGAGGAACACTAGAGCTGCTCACATTCCACAGAGCAAACAGGGAAAAGCTAAAAGGCTAAAACTCTATACCCTCTCCCCAACACACACACAGAATATAAAACACTGAAGCAAAATCCCCAGGAGAGTCCTCAGATACTTGGAATGTGAGAAAACAAATGCATCAGATCAGCTGTTCTTCATCATGAAAATTCTTACCAGAAGAATAAAACAGGGAGCACACAATAAACCATGAGGGTAGGGTCCCTTGAAATGGGTTCTCAGAATCGCTCACCTCAGCTCTGTGTCCTCCTTTGAGAGCCCATCGAACGTTGTCCCTATTTCATGAACAAGGAAAATGAAATAACAAAGGAAAACAGCAGAGTCAGGACATATCTGGAGAGAGTGCACCCCATCCTTCTCCATAAGGCCATGCTGCTGGACAGCGAGGTCCCTTTCACCTGTGACTCTACTATGCACCGTATCTTAAGACATGAACTGAGACAGAAGGTATCGGAGACTCAGGTATTCCTGCATGTGAAATCAATGACCCCAAACTTGTTCATCGAATCACAGCTCAGATACTGGGTGGCCAGTAAATGATTGTGGGATGAGCGAAACCAGTTCTGTAAGACCTTAACGGGGTCTCACCCAGTTCGTGATTCCTCCCTCCCTCTGTCTGGATTTCCAGTCCTGGGCCTGTTGGCTCTGGTTCCACTCAGCTGATGGCCTGACAATTTAGGCTGGGTGAGAGCAAGGGGGTGAAAGGTTGTTTCCCTCCCCCTTTTTTATTAAATAGTCTTCTCAAAGGGATGCTTGAGAAGATACTATTATTTGACCCAAGTCATTTAACCTCTGACATCCTGTTTCCTTAGCTCTAAAATTAGAGTAGAATGGATGATTTCCAGGGACCGGTCCACAGTAGATTTCAAAGGATTTTGAGGAGCTGGATGTAGAACATCTTGTGTTACATGACTTAAATTTTGGGTTCCATACACATAAGCATTTGTATGTGAGAGCAATCATGTTGGCGTACATCTCAAGTGATGAATGGCTACTACCTTCGTTTCTGACTGAATTCTAACTAACATGAGCTAGATTTTGTTCAGTATTCACTGTGTGCCAGCTACATGCATTTTGCTACCTGTAATAATTTATGCAGTGCTTACCATGGTTCTGTGGAGATGTGCATTCACATCATGCCTGTTTTATTGATGAAGAGGAAAAACCAGAGAGATGTCAAGTAACTTGCCCACGCCACAGGTAGGAAGCCATGGAGCCAGAATTAGAAACCAAGAAGTTTTGTTACCAAGATTGTGTCTTAAGTCGCTATCCATTTGCCTCCCAAAGGTTCAATCTGATTACCAGATATCTATTTGGAGTTTCAAAGTTAAAAACATCAGGGAAACTCTAGCATTCATATAGCAGATAAGGCAACACATTGAGTGAACCAACATTTACTTCCTGTCTTAGAGTGTCCCTCACACAAACACACACTCCTAGTGTGACATGCTATTCAGATTAGGTCAAGGACACTGGTGCAGGACTCACCCTTGTAAAGGGGTATGCAGGAGAGAATTAAACTAGGCTCAAAGGGTCATTGGGTCCCAGTGAACTGTCAAAATTCCCTTTCACAGTCAGAGCCTCCTTTTCCCCCAGAAAAAAACGTGACAGTGTTTCACATCATCAGTGACTTCGGAGTCCTTGCTTGGAAGCATCCAGAATGAGATCAGAAGGTCATTTCCTCCTTAGTTCTCCCTTCCCAGAAGTGGAGCCTTCTTCCCTCAGATGCAAGATTCCACAGCCCGTGCTCTTCTAGCAGCTCCCGGGATTAGGAAGCTTTAGAACTAAGAATAGAAACCACTGAAGGAGGACAGGCAAAAGTGTTGGGCTGAAGTGTACTTTTTAAAAAATGTATTTTTATTGATTTCAGAGAGAAAGGGAGGAGGAGGAAAGAGATAGAAACATCAGTGATGAGAGAGAATCACTGATCGACTGCTTCCTGCACACCCCACACTGGGGATTGAGTCCACATCCTGAGCATGTGCTCTACCTGGGAATTAAACTGTTACAGAAAACTGAAATAATCAAACCATGCTCAGAGAGTTTGGAGTTACATTTATTACGTGCAGATCCAGAGGAAAATGTTTCTCAAATTCTGGGCCCCAACATGCAGAAATTTTCTCTCTTTATATGTTTTTTTCCTTCTTTGTCTCCCAAATATGGGAAGTTTCCCGCCCCTTTTCAAGTTCTTAAAGGGCCCCTATGTGCTGAGGCCTTGAGACCTCAACCAAAGGCCTGGCCTGGTGCCAACACTGATAATTTTGTCCAGGGAAGGTAATGGCCTCTCTGAAGTGAGAATAGTTTCATTTTCCTTATTATTTAAGTAAGCAAAACATTTACAGAAGCCAATAGCAAGGTTAAAATTTCAAACAGCAGTTTTTCTATAAGATGGATGCTTCAAAACCATGACCTCTGGGTTCATAGGTCGATGCTCAACCACTGAGCAACGCCGGCCGGGTCTGAAGTGTACATCCTTCCTCTGTTCCTGGTCACAGAGCTCAGAGATGGGAGCATCAGTTCCCTTTCCTTTTCCAGGGAGAAGGGAGGAGTGTTGGGCTTAGGGTTTGAGAAGGTCTGAAAGGCTCTGTGTACTCCACACACAATCTTTGCTGTAAATGCCTTTTGAGATGCTACTAAAAGACAGTTTAACTCAGGTTTTCACAGTCTTCTCCCAAGATAACTCTCCACATGGTGGGGGGTGGGAGGGTTTCAAGAGCAAATGCTTCAAACATGTGTGAAGAGAATCTAATGAATACCAATACAAATTCTTAAGTCTATAAAGAATTCTCTCTAAACAAAAGCTGGACCCATGAGCAAACCCATCCCAGAACCTGCCAAGTGGTCACCAATGATTTCGTGATGTGGCAAAGATTAGCTGCATGTGGGAGCAGGACATTGCGTAAGTAAACAGTTTTGTCATCTTTCTGCTTTTGTTCGCAGCATTCAGGCTGAATTAAAATACCGCCCACTGCCTCTCTACCTGTCATTCAAGGTCAACAGCATCAGAAAGGTGCTCACAAGCTGTATCTGAACTGAAATAAAACAGGGGCTCTCTCTTCTCATTTTGCATCCTGTTTTAAATTACATCGGCAGTAAATCATGTTTTCTTCTTTCATTACATATTCTCCTGCTCAGATTGGGAAGCACAGGGGAAAAAAATATGCCAAGAACAATTTACAGTGGATGAATATCAAATTGATCTCGCCAATGGAGTCCTCCTCCAGCCCCACAATTCTGATTCTCATTGGCAATGCTTACCAAATGATTAATTGTACAATATTAAAAATGGGAAGGCAAACATCTTATTGTGTTCTTGGGGGAAGCTGATAGCCACAAACAGGAAAGTATTCTTATAAATAGGTGGGAGGATAATGGGAATGACAGTGTTTCAAGTAGGGAAGAGGAAGGTATTTTAAGTTGACATCGGACAATACTCAATAATGGTAACCAGGCAGCAGCAAACAATGCGCAGCAGGTCTGATAAAAGATCAGTGGGAGGTAAGTGCACACAATAACAACCATGTGGAGGGCTGCTCTGGGGTGAGGCACAGGTCCAGGCCCTCTCTGGAGATGCTGATATAGAGGGTCTGAGCCCCTCTGGTTTCAACAAACAAACAAACAAACAAGCTCTTGAGCAAGCTGATTCCCTCTTCTACTAAGCAGCCACCGCTCTAAGTCCCAGAGTATGATACTTCTTAATTGTGGTTTTGTTTGTTTGTTTGTTTTTAATTAATCGTTATTGTTAAAAGAATAACCAATGTCCCCCATTACCCTTTCCATCCTGCTTCTGTTCCCTCCCCAGGCCTTCCCCAAACTATTAACTACTTCTTAGTTTGAAAGGTAGTGAAGGTAAGGATGACCACCAGTTCAGCCTCTCACACAGCCTGAGACGTAGCCCAAAAACCCAATGCCAGCTGTTGGGACCTGGATTAAAAGTGTCCTCAACTCATGACACAGGCTTTCTCCTTGGCTTCATACAACACCCTCTGACTATGTTTATTAGGAAGTGTCTGTCATTTGTAAAGGTAGAATGGGTAAGTGGTTTCCTTCTATATTAATTATCCTAGTGAATGGCCCTATTCTCCCACTTGTAGTCTTCCTGGACTGATCTTCTAGCCCACTGAATCCTGGGGCTTCTGCCTTGCTAACAGCTCTCAAATGGGTCTCCTCTCCAGTCCCAGTGGCTGTGCCTCAGTTCAGGTTCTCCTGCTTTCCCTTCTGGATTATTGTAGTCATCTCCTCAACTGGTTTTTCTACTTCCTCTTTTACTTCCCTCTAGTCCAGTGCTTCTCAACTTTTCTAATGCCGCGACTCTTCAATACAGTTCCTCATGTTGTGGTGACCCCCAACCATAAAGTTATTTTCGTTGCTGCGTCATAACTATAATTTTGCTACTGTTATGAATCATAATGTAAATATCTGTGTTTTCTGATGGTCTTCGGCTCTACAGCAGTGGTTTTCAACCTGTGGGTCGCCTAAGACCATTGGAAAACACAGATATTTATATTACGATTCATAACAGTAGCAAAATTACAGTTATAACACAGCAACAAAAATAACTTTATGGTTGGGGGTCACCACAACATGAGGAACTGTATTGAAGGATCGCTTGCAGCATTTTAAAAAGGTTGAGAACCACTGTTCTAGTCCATTTCCCATAAATCGGATCATTTCATTTTCCCCAAATAAAATGTTTTCATAACCCCCTATTGCCTCCAGAAACAAATCCAAGCTGAGCACACAAAGTTCTAATTTTTCCCAAGGGTTTGGTTTAAAGCCCAGGTAACATAAGAAAAGCAGGCTGGATGGGAGTAGATGTAGGCACCCCCACTTCTGTGGCTCATTGCCCTTGCAGTGTTGATATGTCTTCCATTTTTCAAGAGAAGCTAAATTTATGTGCTGTCCCCCAATTTTTAAATAAATACAAATACATGACGCTCATCCACTCCCCACCCCTTCCCAAGCCTGTGGATTAGGCTCAGTCCAAAGTTTGTACCTGTTTTAGACCTTTCCTCCAGCTGAATATGGGTGATGTCCAAGAATTTCACAGCCCTTTAAACCACATTAAGAATATACACTGTAAAAACCTATATCTAAACTTGCTGGCTAAGGGCAGAAAGTTAAATCTTTCCTATCCTGCCTTCTTCTTCAAAAGTGATTTCCTCTTCATTCCACGATAAAATTCACCGTGGTCACAACAGCATCACTTTTGGAACAGCCCCCTTTCTCTCTCTTTTTGTTTACTGTTTCCCTGTAGTAGGAGGCAATGAATGGGTCTTCCCAGAGAAATCCAGACAAGCCAGAAATGGCCACGAAGGACTTAAGGCAGCATGGCCAAGAAAGGCCGCTTGGAAAGAAAACTGGAAGGCTGGATCTGGGGGATGGCGCTCGTGAAGGTGAGCATGAGTTCATCAACTGATTCCCATGCCCGACAGGGCAAGGCAAAGTTCACCTGTCCATGGAAAGCTTCTCAGACAAGCCCAAACCCTAATGTGCTCCTAGACCTTGACCTGGGTGAATACAGATACATTAACTGTCACCACCTCCCTACCACCCGAACATCGTTTTGTATAGTATTGCCCTAAGAATGACCAAAATTTCTATGTTCTTAATCTTTTTAATCAGGGACTGCCTTGGAAATCTGAGGAAATTTATGCCTTTCCAAGGACAATATGCATGCAAATAAAGTTGTGGGTGGTTTTTTTTTGGTTTTGTTTTGTTTTGTTTATACAATTTGCCTATTAGTCCTAGTATATATCCCAGGCATCAACCCCCTAAATGATATTAGTAAGGACTCTTACCTACAGAATACCTTGATTTATTCCCCAAATAATGATTCCTTATGAGAAAAAAAACCCCACAGTGAAAAATGTAAGCATTTATTATTAAATCTTCCTTACTTAGGCCAGCAGCATCCTTAGACCAGGTTTCTTTTGGAAGAAAACTCCGGCCTTTTGCACTCTGCTGCACAACTCCCAGCTCCGAGTCTGGTGCTCAGTGGCGGAGTTCATAATATTGCTTTCATCAGTTCACCCAAGAATGTTAGATGCTGGGAAACTGGTCATACATTCCACTAAGACAAACTAACAAACATACCACAAATGGCTAGCAATAATATGCCATGTGGATTAGAATGCTGTGTCCTCTTCCCACCAGAAAGCCAACCTGAGAAACTAAATGGCGATCAGAAGGCTGCATTGGAAACACAGTGAATATGAGCTGGGTGGTCGGTCTCCTGGGCAGGAAGGATGCCTGTGCTCTCTCTTCCACTAGGGGCTATGGCTTCCAGGGAGAAGCTAGCCCGAGAAACTTCTTAAGCATGACAATTCTTATTGCTTTTGAATGTTTCCACCATAAAGTATAACCACATAAAAGAACACTCTTGATGACACATCATCACTTTAACACATCTTTATGTTAACATTTTGATGTGTATCTTCAATCATTTTTTTTCTTATATATACTTTTGTTCCTGGTATCAGCTCTATTTGCATCCTGCTCTCTAAACTCCTACAAGTAAAGGATCCTTTTGCTCACTCGAATTAAAGAATGATGTCAAGTTTATTGATGGTCTTCTAAGAGACAGGAAATAGAACTGCTTTTAAAACTCTTTTACATTCTTGCTAAAAAAGCCAAACCTGATTCTGATCAAGCCTCTGGTTCTAACCCCCAGTTTGCATGAAGAATAGGTAAACATAAATATATCCAATGCCAGGGAAGGAATAAACAAACTCCAGCATGTAAAAAAAAAATATTTGTATGAAGCAAATGTGGCAGTTTCAACAACCAAATGGGAAATGTAAGAGAGAGAGAGAAAAAAGAAGAAACCAATGAAAAACAATTTAAGAGTATATCAGTCAAATGCAGTGCATGGCTCTTGTTTCAAATACACTTTGAGATGGTTTAGATAAGCCTCCTTGTAACCGCAAAGCAAAACATTTGAGGAGATGCACAAAAGATAAAGAAAGGGGAAAGGGAGCATACACCACGGAAAAATCAATTTACAAAGGCAGGCAGAAAGGGAGGAAAAGTAACAACGGGGAATACAAAACAACCAGAAAAAAACGCCGGCATCGGTAAGTTCTTACATAGCAATAAGAACTCTAAATGTAAATGGATTGACTTCACCAACCAACGGGCACAGAGTGGCTGGATGGCTCAATAAACAGGACCCAGCTATGTGCTACCCACAACAGATTCACTTCAGCTTTAAAGACACACACACGGGCTCAAAGTGAAGTGATGGGAAAAGATACTTTGCCCAAGGAGGAACTAAAAGTGGAGGTAGCTATCCTTATTATCCTACAAAAGAGGCTCCAAGCCAAAACAGTAGCAAGAGACAAAAAAGGTCATTTATATAATGCCGAAGGGGCCGATTCACCAAGAAAATATAACCTCATAAATATATACACCCCCAACATTGCAGCCCCTAAATATATTAAGCAAATACTAACAGATCTGTAACAATACAACAGTACTCAACACCCACGTTCAGCAATGGATAGGTCACCCAGACAGAAAACCAACAAGCAAATAACGGGTTTGAATCACACATTAAACCACGTGGACCTAACAGACATGATAGACATTCTATCCATTAGAAGCCAAATACAAGTCCTTCTCAAACATGCACACCCAACTTTCTCAAATACACTTTAAAAATGTCAATCTTATAAACCTCCTTTGAGCCAAACACAGCAAGTGCATACTGTATGATTTCACTCATAAAATTCATCATCAGGATAGTGCTTACCTTTAGGTGGGACAGTTCCTGGAGGGAGGGAGGGAGGGGGCGGTGGGCTCAGATACTGCTAATATTCTGCTTTCCCATTGAGGTCCTAGGTACCAAGATACATTCATTTGTGAGAATTCATCAAACTGTACACTTTTTATTTATGTATTTACTTTATGTTATACAATAAAATAGTTGTATTCATGAATCCATCTGAATACTTATATTTGAGGATATTGAGGGATTTCTGGGAGCTTTCTTTGTCGATCATAATGAAAAAGAAAATGGGTGGGCAGGGCGGGCGCAGGGGGCTTGCAACCTAGTTCAGTGCCTGGTTAAAACTATAGTCTTACTTCCCCACTCTGACTGACTTATGCAGAGCTTCAGGGACCCTCAGGGGCCGCCACTGGAGGAGACATAGAAGCCGGAGCCTCCCCACGAGTTCATTTCAGGATTTGGATCCAGAATTCCCCTGGACGAGCAGATCTGGGAAATAAAGGTTAAACTTTCCTCCCTAGAGTGCTGGCTGATTGTTCTCCCGTGCATTCTGCCACAACAATAACACCGGGATTTTATCCAAAACAGTCTTATATTTTAGAAACACATACTGAAATATTTAGGGATAAACTGTGAAGCTTAAGATTTACTTTCATGAGCGGGGGAGGAAGGAAAAGGGGGAAAGTTGGAGTTTAGATAGACAATGTGGATTGTTGTTCAAGCCTTGTGATGGTTACATGAAGGTACATTAAGCTCTCCTTTCATAGAGATTTAACATTTTTCTGACAAAAAGTAATTGTAGAATCCAGGCCCTTCTCCTTGCCCAACTCCTTTTCTCTGCACTGCCCTGGGGTTCCCACCTCTTCTCCTCCTCCCACCATCGACCTTAAAGCAACGCAGCTCACCTGGACTCTCAATCTGAGCGCCAGCACATCCTACAGGCCCCTGGAGGGCTCGGCCTCTAACAGAAGTGAGTTTATAAAAACCGATTTTAAAAAGATGGGTCTTTTCTAGAAAGGAGGGTCCTATGCTAATTGCTACGTTAAGAGATTTCCCTCAGTCATTCATTCCCTCCCCCTCTCTCCAAATATGCACAGAAAAGTAGGATTTGGAACCACTCTAGCGTCTTGCTCAATTTGGGAAACATAGTTAAATTTGAGAAGTAGCCTCAGGAACATAGTCATTAACCTTTCCTCAAGGTAGGCTACTTCTACTGAGCACCAATCTGAACCATTTCACAAAGACCCTCACAGCTGTGGATGTCAGAAGGTGATCTCTGCCGTTGTTCTCAGACCTGAGAGTACATTGTCTTGGAGCCTTCCATCCCCCCTCCAGTTGTTGAATTTTCCTCAGAAATTCTGGGTTCATGGGAGAAGGGAGGAAGAAAAAGCACTTAAGCACCTGTGGACCGATGGGGAGTTTCTGCAAAGAGTTGGCCACATAAGAGCACCGACAGAGCAAGCTTAAGACTAAATGGAATGGAGGCAAAACATTTATCCAAATGAGATTCTATTAATTTTCCAGGAGTGTGGGTGGCACAAGATAATTTACTTGAATGGGTCTCAAAGCATCCATTGTCAGCCTGGAGTTTGATTTAGGAATTAATAAACAGATGTAATTTGGGGGAAATTAAAGCATTTATCAGCTTCTGTGAAACACAGGACTGTCTGTGTGAACCTCAACTACAACTCACTCTAACATATCCTCCCAGCCCAGGTATTTCTGCCCCAGTGACAGCCACTTACTCTGCGGGAAGCCTCGTTTTACTCCATCCCCTGTGAGGTCGGTAGCTGTCTCCTCCATCTAGCCTTCTGCTGCTTTCCCACCCTGCAGATCACCTGCATTTATATTCAGGCAACCTTCCTGAGCACCACACAGCCACCTGCTCCCACTGGCCCCAGCTCAGACTAACACTAGTGCAAAAAATAAAAAAATAAAAATAAATTCCGAAAATGCAAAAACCTTCCTAATGTCCAAGGAATGCACCTGTTGAGGTGATTATAGAGTTCTTTTGTGTAATTCATTTACCTCTAGAAAAATCTGGATAGAAATAGTTGTGAAGCAGATAAACTCTCCTGGGAGTTCAAGGCATTCTTCAGATTCTAGAGGTTTTTTACACTTTTGCACTACAAAGGCACTAGTGTCTGACTGGGAATGATCTGACCATTTTAGGCCCATTTATAGTGGCACAGGGGTTGAGAGGACAGCTGACCACACATTCATGTTGTTTTAAATCCATAGGTAAAGAGATCCTTCTTAAAAAGGAGGCATTCTAATCTGGTGGTCATTAGCAATTGTGCTTTGAGAAAAATCTGTTTCCATGTGGCAGCAAGGAGGTGACAGGCTCAGAGCAACGCTTTCAATGGCCCTTGAAAGAGAGTAAGGGCGTAGTCTACGCCTGGCCACACAATGGGCAGGCTGAGCCTGTATCAGTGGTCGGCAAACTGCAGCTCGGGAGCCACATGCGCCTTGCGAGCCGCCATTTGCTGCTCTGTTGACTGAGTTTGCAGACCACTGACCTAGACTCTCGATTCCAATAATAACAGGCTGTTGTTGTTCCGTGTGATTAAGCCCCTATGATTCTGTGTAGCTCCTGATGAGGCAGGTGTACGTGCTATGGTTTCGTGCCTCAGGCAGTACAGATGGGTTCAGAGCATGGATTCTGGTCAGACTACAGATGTTGCCAAAACTTCCTGACTTATAAGACAGAGATGATACCAGTGCTTGTGGTATTGGCTTTTGTGAAGATTAAGTAAGTTAGCCCAGATAAGCTCTTAGAAGAGGGTGGCCCTCCTCACAGCCAGCACTCAGTAAATGTCCCTATTTTGGATTGAGGGTGTAAATGCCCACAATTGATGATAATCCCACTGTGCTATTTAAAGATATTTAAAGGAGAATCCTGGGGTAACATGATACACTGACCTTTCAATTTGTGGATACGAACTTATTTCAATGGAGCACAAAGAGAAAGTCAAACCACGGGGGGAAACTGTAGGGGCTAACAGAAAGAGCGCTGGGCCAGGGGAAAGAGGTCTGGGTTTAAGTCCTGGGTCATTTCCACCTTTGAGACTTGGAATCAAGCAGCTCATCCCTTTGGGTTCATAAAGAGAGTTGATCTTTGTGGTTTCTTCTAGCTTAAAACTATGATTTGATGCCAAAGCAGTCCTTTTGTTACTGCTTCTTTGATTAGGTGTGTATTAGGGTATTTTTTTTTAAAGAGTCACTTTGGATCCCTATACTCCCACTGCCCTCTTGTTTAAATCATAGACTGCTTTAACTAGACTTACATGACAATAGACTCAAACCAGAAGTTCAAGACCAACCCTCCCCCTAAACACAAATGGACAATAAGGTAGAATTTGACAAATATTATCTTAAGATACAGATTCTTGGTCTTCCATCTTCCTTAATCATGTTTGCAGTGATAAATATGTCCTGAGTGGGGTTTTCCCTTCTAAAAACACAGTTTGTAGAGACCTCGTCACAGTGCTGACGAGTTTCCCTTTTTATAGGCTGCCCACGTTTCAGACAGCTGGTCAGGTTATGCTGTGGGCTGCAGCCATGAAATAGAGGGATGCATGTCCGTGAGAACTGGAGCCTGGACCGCTTCCTGAGCATCACTTTGCACCTGCTAGTAAAGTCCAGCCATTAAGGATTTCACTTAACACGTTGCGGGCAGATCATGAGCATTCTCGTGCTTTCATACCATACAGTGTTTTATATAAATGTTAAAGACATGCCTTAACATTAAATACCCATGGCATTTTGAAGTTATTTATTATATGTTCTTACCAGCTAATATCTTTTTAAAGTATGATACTTGGTAAAATGTTTTTTGTACTCGTTCAATTAAAACTTATCTGGCCACTGGGTAAAGCTAACAATAAAACTAGTGGTGCACAATGTGTTAACCCAATAGCAGGGATGGCAGATCTAAGAAAAGACTGAAGCTGATGAGCTAAATTTTATACAAAATATGCCTTCAAAAGTAATCTTTAAAGGGCACTTATAACCATCTTTCTGAAATGATTGAAAGAAAACAAACCCCTCAATCCTGACATACATTGATATCTTCTTCAGCAAATTCCCTTGAAGATGTGGTGCTCATTATCAATTCATAATTTAAACTGATGCACTTATCAGGAAGGATAAATGAAATTCCATAGACATCACCACGCAAATTCAGTCTTAAAGCTCAGCAGTTGTGAAAAAGAATGTTCATTTGTATATAAGTATCTTGGTATTTCCATGCAGGACAGATTTATAGACTAACAGAATTGACTTATGAGAAATCAAGCAGGGCTATCATATTTTTTGAAATATTTTTTTGGATGCTGAAATTTATAAGAGCTAACATAATATTCAAAAGACAAAACATGAAATATGCATGGCATCTATTCTTCAGATATATACACATATATAATTATTTCAGGGAAAAAATGGTTTAGAAAGCTCCAAATCTGTTACAAAAGTTTCATGTGCTTGGTAAGGGAAATCTAAACCAAGTCAACAGATCTAGGTATGATCTAAACAGCACAAGGTATTGGAAAAAATCAAAGTTAAATCAGAGAAAGATTCTGCCATTTTTGTAGTGAGAAGAAGGAAAGAACAGACAGACAACTGAAATACAAAGTAGAATGGGATAAATATCATAAGAGGCACCAGAATTCTTGCAGGTGGTTAGTAAAGAGATTAGATTTGGGGAGATTAAATGTTTTGTTTGTAAAACTTCATTTCAGCTCAATTCTGAAAAATATGTTAGGGTACAACAGCAAACCTGAATGGGAAGAGGCTAGTTCAGGTGACTGGCATACATGAAAGCATGGCAGTGTTGGCTTAAGGATGGGTGTGGGCACCTCAGCATGAAGGCTCAATACCTGGTCTAGAGTGGCCTGCAGAGCACAGGTTTTTAGAGACAGCCTGATTTTTTTTATTCTGTAGACACCAGTCCTCTAGGGAATTTGATGTCACTGTTAGAAATTGAACCAACTTTAATTAGAGCAACTCAGGTTGAATTCTGGAGGAAGAATTGACTAGAAAAGGAAAAGATGAAGATGTGAGAAGAGGGGATGGATAGAGACGTAACATAGGGGTCAGGAGGAAAGGGAGTCCATGGTCTGGGGGAGGGGGGTGGGCAGGTTCCTATCAGGGAGACCATGACTGTTTCTTCAGAGCAGAGGGGTGGCATTTTTTCTATCAAGGACCAGATGGTATTTCAGGCTTTGTAGGCTACATATTCTCTGTCCCATTTCTTCAACTCTATCACCATATTGCCAAAACATAGTGCAGAAATGAACAAATATGGCCATGTCCCAGTAAAAATGTATTTATAAAAATGGGTAATGGACCATTAAAATATTTTTTTACATTAAAAAAAAGCATCCTATCTAATAAAAGAGTAATATGCAAATTAACCATCACTCTGCTACACCGACAAGCCATACCCACCGGCCAATCAGGAGTGAGTATGCAAATTAATCCAACCAAGATGGCTACAGCTACAAAGCAAGCAGGAGGCTTGGGTTTCCCCTGGAAATGGAGACAGTCAAGCTTTCCACATAATCTGGATGGCCCAGGCTTCCACTCAAGGCTACAATGTTTCAATTACAGAAGATTAATAAATCCCAGATACCAGGGCCTCCGCTTGGGTCACTGGGGGGTGTGGCCAGCCTGAAAACCACCACAGGCCTCTCGCCCAGGCCACCCCACACCCAAGGATACCCCCACCCTGATCCAGGACACCCTTCAGGGAAAACCAGCTTGCCCCCACTCATGTACCAGGCCTCTATCCTATCTAATAGAGTAATATGCAAATTGACTATCATTCCAACACACAAGATAGCTGCACCCATATGGAAACAAGATGGCTGCCACAAGATGGCCAGCAAGGAAGGGCAGTTGGGAAGGACCTGGCCTGCAAGAGAGGGCAGTTATGAGGGACCAGGCCTGCAAGGGAGAGCAGTTTGGGGTGATCAAGCCTGCAGGAGAGGGCAGTTAGGGGTGACCAGGCAGGCAGAGGAGGGAAGTTGGGGGTGACTAGGCCTGCAGGGAAGGGAGATTGGGGGGGACCCAGGCCTGCAGGGGAGAGCAGTTAGGGGAGACCAGGTCTGCAGGGGAGGGCAGTTAGGGGCAAAAAATCTGGCAGGGGAATAGTTAGGCATCAATTAGACTGTTAGGGATGTGATTACAGGGTGATCAGGAAGGCAGGTAGCCGAGCAGTTGGGAGCCAATAGTCCTGGATTGTAAGAGGGATGTCAGACTGTCTGTTTAGGTCCGATTCTACTGAGATTGGGCCTAAATGTGCAGTCAGACATCCCTTGAGGGGTCCCAAATTGGAAAGGGTGCAGGCTGGGCTGAGGGAGACAACTCCTTGTGCACAGATTTTGTGCACTGGGCCTCTAGTATTAACTATTAATTCTAGTAGTTAAAATTTGGAGTGGGCCATTTTTGCTGACCCTTTTCTTTTAGAGAATCAGCCAAGAAGAATATGCATACTATAGTATTATTTGACAGAGTTAAAAGAATTAAAGTCTTTGTTTGGCTTTTCAGTAAAGTAGGAAACCAGAGTATCTGTTAAGAAATATAGATAAAGCCAAAACCGGTTTGGCTCAGTGGATAGAGCGTCGGCATATGGACTGAAAGGTCCCAGGTTCGATTCTGGTCAAGCACATGTATCCTGGTTGCAGGCACATCCCCAGTAGGGGGCGTGCAGGAGGCAGCTGATCGATGTCTCTCTCTCATCGATGTTTCTAACTCTCTATCCCTCTCCCTTCCTCTCTGTAAAAAATCAATAAAATATATTTTTTAAAAAGAAAAAGAAATATAGATAGAGGACAAAGGGCATGGAGATATCAGAACAGGCACCCCGGGGCCAGCTAGCAATGAAAATCCACACAGCAGCAGTTTGGATTCTTAATGGAGCCAATCAGCAGTTCTGGAACCCGAGTGGAGAAGAGTCTATACAAGCGTTGATCAGCCTGGACTTGGCTAGCTCTCAAACGTGGTTTGTATATGTTGTGTAACCAAAAATGCAGAGAAGATCAGGCCATCATTTAGCTAAGTGTACTGACAGGAGTGTGCTATCAAAAAGTCCAAAAAGAAGGGTTTCTTCTCGTTTCCACTCCCAGCTCTCATTCCACAGCACACATCAGCATTATCCATACAAATCCAAGCACTGCACTGAGGAGACAAGCAATCAAGCCCTGGCTGGGACCCAAGGAGGAAATGATAAGGCAATGAATACACTAATGAATCTTTCTCAGCCATCGAGTTACCAGCAGTAAGAGCCAAGGTTGACAGAAAGAACTGTAATGCTCTGTATTTTTCCTCCTGGAGTCCAAGGCAGCTATCCAAGGCAGAGGAAACAGAGGGTACCATTTCCCCAACCGGAACTCAAAAGTTTCAGAAGGTATCTGACACTGAATGTTCCAGGAACATATTGAAATTGAGAAGAGCAAGCAGCAGGATCTCTTGTTTAGAAAAATGGCTTCTTTGGGGAGGGAAAAAAAAAAGATTCGGGCTCTTCATGTTTCCTGTAAGGACCAGCAGCTAGTTCAGGACTTCCCACACACCGGGGCGAGGAGTGCCATCTGCCAGTCAAACGTAGCCTGTGATGGGAAGATTGGCAGGCCCCAGGGGAGATATTTTCACTCCCTTTCAGTGAGACTCGGGGGGATGGACCAGGCAGGCTTTCAGGCATTTGGATCAGGCGAGCAGTTAAAAGTATCACGCGGAGCCCCAGAACCACCACAGCTGGAAAGACAGGAATAGTTGCCACCCATTTGAACTTTCTAATTTGCCTAAAACTGACAGAGCCGAGACTTGTCAGAGAGGCTTATTTTGGCACTGTCAGTCTCTCCCGGAGAGGATTTCCGTCATCCGGCCTCTCATCCCTGTTGTATAAGAAGAGCTGTGCTCCCCGCTGCTCTTCATGCTTTGTCACACCTTGAACCATCTCTTTGTTTCACTGAATAAATAATTCACATCTGGACTCCACCGTTGTCAAGTGGGGATAGAGTTCTCTATGGGAACGCCAGCGGTAGGCATCCGTTAAGTATTAGGAGTCACCTCTGCACTGAAAGAGGTTGAACTATCCTCTCAACCCCAGGACAGTTCATTGCCACACCACAGTCTACCCTTCCCACTGTCATTAGGGGTTACCTGGAGCTCAAGGCCTGGGAAAGCCCATCTAAGGACAGGGAACCATGACCAAGTCAGCCCTGAGAAAGGCATTGGAAGCCTAAATTTTGTGGCTTAAGACACATCTGCTTAGGAATTAAACAAGGTTTGCAGCCAGCAATGCTTCCTGCCTCTGGATCTCATCCTTGCCCCACTTCTAGTATTTGCCTTGTGGTTGCCATGCAGTAAAACGAGGCAACATTGTTCTTTTCTGTTCATGGTTATGTCTATGAAACACTTATTAGGAGTTGGACACTGTCTCTCTCAAGGCCCCTAAAGAACAATTGCTCCCATTTTACAGATGAGAGCATTTGAATTTAGAGAACTTGGGTCACACGCCCAAGACCACACAACTGTGGCAGGTTGGGATTCAAGCCCAGGTGTGTCTGGCCCCACAGCCTGTGACGAATCTAGACACAGGCTAGTGGCCCCCAAGGAGTCTGCTCAATGACACTGATTTTCCTCCTGGGAAGGGAGAAGTCACGGTGTGCTCACCCAAAGAATCCCACCTGGTGCCTGGCCTCATAGCAGAGGAGAAAGCAGACATCATAATACTCATCATATAGGCAAATACATGCTACAGACATCATAATACTCATCATATAGTCAAATACATGCTAGCTAGGTAGCTATGGTTACAAAAGAATAATGTTTGCATCTGGTCAAAGCATTTACAGTTTGCAAGTTGTTCTCAGGTACAAAATCTCATAGTAACCTGAGGAGGAAAGAAGGGCAAACTCTACTAGTAATTGCCATTTTCCACACAACACGCAGGAAGTTTCTCAAAGGTTAGGAAATACATCTAACCTGATGTGGCTAATGAATAGAAGGAGCAGGATTAAAATCCTCTTTTTCTAGTCCCAAGCCCAAATCCTGCCTTTAATACCAGGGTGCTGCTGCTCAATTAAAACTTCTCAATTTTCACTTATGGTTCCTGAGAGATGGCATTTACCGGTGCCACAGTTCTCTTTCCAGGGCAATTAGTACAACCTAAAAAAACCCCAGGTCTGTGCTGTAAGTTCTTCACTCATAAGCAGTAGCAGGATTAAGATGCTAAAATAAACAAAAGTGGGAAATCTGACTATATTACACAGTGTAAAGTTAGTAACTCTCATGCTATAAAAAAAAATCAGTCACAGTAGTCATGAGAATATTTCCATTGCATAGGAAATAGAGTCAATAATGTTGTTATATCCAGGTACAGGGCCAATGGTACTGCAAATATCAGGGGAACACTTTATAAAGTATATGGGTGTCCAACCACTATGCTGTACACCCGAAACAAATACAAAATATTATCCTATCTAATAAAAGAGTAATATGCAAATTGACCACCACACCAAGACACAAGATGGCCACTCCCACGTGGTCAAAGATGGCTGCCCCTATGAGGACACAAGATGGCTGCTACAAGATGGCCTACAGGGGAGGGCAGTTGTGGGAAGTTAGGGATGACCAGGCAGACAGAAGAGGGCAATTGGAGGAGACTAGGCCAGCAAGGGAGGGCAGTTAGGGAGGATCCAGGGAGGATCCAGGCCTGTAGGAGAGAGCAGATGTGGGGCTAGGACTGCAGGAGAGGGAAGCTGGGGGAGACCAGGCCTTTAGGGTAAGGCAGTTGAGGGCAATCAGGCCAGCACGGAGGATAGTTAGGGGTGACCAGGCCAGCAGAGGAGGGCAGTTGGGGGTGGGGTGGCACCAGGCCTGCAGCAGGGAGTAGTTTGAGGGACCAGGCCTATAGGGGAGTGCAGTCGGGGGGGACAAGGCCTGCAGGGGGAGACAGTTGGGGAGGAGCCAGCCCTGCAGGAAAGGGCACTTGGGGGAACCAGGTGAGCAGGGGAGAATAACTGGGGGCAAACTGGCCAGCAGGGAGGGCTATTGGGGAGGACCAGGCCTACAGGGAAAGACAGTTGTAGGGGTCTCAGGCCTGTAGGAGAGGGCAGTTGGGGGGGACAAGGCCTGCAAGGGAAGACAGTTGGGAGGAACCCAGGCCAGCAGGGGAGGTCAGTTGGGGGAGACCAGGCCTGAAGTGGAGGCAGTTGGGGGTACCAGGCCTGCAGGTAGGGCAGTTGGGGGAAACCTGGCCAGTAGTGGAGGGCAGTTGTGGGGAACCAGGCCTGCAGGGGAGAGTAGTTGAGGGGGACACAGGCCTGCAGGAGAGGACAGTTGGTGGGAAACGCAGACTTGCAGGGGAGATTAGTTGGGGGGACCAGGCCTGCAGGGGAGGGCAATTTGGGGAGAGGGGGACAGGCCTGCAGGGGAGAGTAGTTGGAGGGAGGACTAGGCCGTCAGGAGAGGGCAGTTTGGAGGGGACAAGCCTGTAAGGGAAGACAGTTGAGGAGGACCAGGCCTGCAGGGGAGGGCAGTTGTGAGTAATCAGGCCAGCAGAAGAGGGCAGTCGGGCGAGACCAGGTCAGCAGGAGAGGGCAGTTAGGGAGGACCAAGCCTGAAGGGGAGGGCAGTTGAGGTGGAACAGGCTTGCACCGGAGGGCAGTTGTGGGTGATCAGGCCATCAGGGAGAGTAGTTAGGGGTGACTGGGCCAACAGAGAGGGCAGCTGGGCAAACACCAGGTCAGCAAAAGAGGGCAGTTGGGGGGGACCAGGCCAGTATGGGTCGGCAATTGTGGGGAACCAGGCCTACAGGGGAGAGCAGTTGGGGGGTACCAGGCCTGCAGGGGAGGCAGTTGGGGGAGACCAAGTTGGCAGTGGAGGACAGTTGTGAGGGACCAGGACTGCAGGGTAAGGCTGTTGGGGGGCTATCAGGCCAGCAGAGAGGGCAGTTGGGAGAGAGCAGGCCAGGATGGGTGGGCAATTGTGGGGGACCAGGCCTGAAGGGGACAGTTGGGAGGCACCAAGCCTACAGGGGAGAGTAGTTGGGGGGTACCAGGCCAGCAGGGGAGGGAAGTTGGGGGGACCAGGCCAGCAGGGGAGGGCAATTGGAAGAGACCAGGTCAGCAAGAGAGGGCAATTGGGGAATGGGGTGCGGGGGGAAACCTGGCCTACAGGGAAGAGTAGCTGGGAGGGATCAGGCTTGCAGGGGAGGGCAGTTGGGAGGGACAATGCCTGCAGGGGAGGGCAGTTGGGGTGGGGGGACCAGGCCAGCTGGGGGGAATACTTCGAGGAGACTAGGCCTGAAGGATAGGGCAGTTGTGGAGGAGCAGGCCTGCAGGGAGGGCAGTTAGGGGTGACCAGACCAGCACAGAAGGGCAGTTGGGGGAGACCAGGCCAGCAGGAGAGAGTAATTGGGAGGGACCAGGCCTGAAGGGGAGGGCAGTTGGTAGCCAGCAGTTCTGGATTGTGAGAGGGATGTCCAACTGGGGTCCCAGATTGGAGAGGGTGCAGCCTGGGCTGAAAGACACCCACCCCCTCCAGTCTCATGCACAAATTTTGTGTACCAGGCCTCTAGTTGAATATAAATAGTAATTGAAAACATTTAAAAATAATTAAAATTAGAAAGAGCAACAGGAGATATAGAAAAAAGATGAAGAATGGGAGGGTTAGCCAGTCCCTAGACAGGGGTGTGATGCTATATGTGTAGTGACTAAAGTCAGAGAAAATCCCTGGAGAGCCAGGTATCACAAGTAAGGGTGGTAGCAATTTTACATGAAGTAAAAACGGACAAAAGAAAACAGAAGGGACCAAAATGAAATCCTTAATAAAAACTGAACCCAGATCACTCGTCGTAGCAGCAACGTAGCAGAGAAGAAAGTAAGTCGCTACATACTTACCATCTCCTGATTTAGGGGCAAGAGGCCTAAAAAGGAGAGTTGAACCCTGGACGCTCAGGAAAAGACACAAATACTGAGTATGAAGGAGCAACTCTTCTGCAAGATGAGGCATAGTTTTCCATTGCTTTCTGCATTATTACTATTGAGTGAACTTGGGTATGAAGGGCTGGGGGAGGACTTCTGACAATCCTAGCTGTCAGCCCCTCTGACGACAGTCGCTATTTTTTCCCTATTGCTATTTCTTTCCTTCCCAGCATCTCCTTCTCTCGCAGGTGAATGAGCTGAGCCGTTCCACACCCACATGCAGCCGCTCCCTCCTGGTGCTGGAAGCCATTGTCCCAGCTCTGGTGGAGGAAACCACAAGTCCCACTGAGAGAGAGCCTGGCCAGGGTGGGAGATGGCCCGTGGCCAGAATAGCAGTGGCAGGCAGGCTGCAGCCTAAAGCAACATGTTTGAACGCAGGTCATCACTGCAGATGTTGACAACACGCCTTAGAATCAAGCCAACAGGTGGGAGGGCTCTTTCCTCCCCAGGTTTCTGAGAGGGAGGACTAGCACCTGCCAGGGAGCTTAAACTTTTTATAAAATAGAGGATCTAGATCATTGTGATAACAAACAGTGACATACCGGGTTCCACCTTATAATTACTAGAGTCACTAACTTTCAAAACGTTTTCACGAAGATCGAAAAGGAACGACACTGCGCACACAAAGAACTTACAGACCTGTCACAGGTTTTCACTGATCTAGCCTCACTAAATCTAATTTAGAAATGAGTTAAAGCCTAAGTTTTCTTTTATTTTTTCCCCATTTAACCTGAATTTCCCTTTTTTTCAAATATATATTTTTATTGGATTTTTACGGAGAGGAAGGGAGAAGGATAGTTAGAAACATCCATGAGAGAGAGACATTAATCAGCCGCCTCCTGCATGCCCCCTACAGGGGATGTGCCCGCAACCAGGATACATGCCCTTGACGGGAATCAAACCTGGGACCTTTCAGTCCACAGGCCGATGCTCTCTCCACTGAGCCAAACTGGTTTCAGCTAAATTTCCCTTTTTAAACACTCTCTCCACAGTGCATCATCCGTTTAAAGAAATGACACGGATATTATTATTTCCTGCTAAATCTTTGGGCAAATAGATCTGGAAGATGCTTCAAGTCAGGGCATCGATAGCTTCCTACTAGCTCTGGTAAGTGTTTGTTTGTTTTTTTTTAGGTGCTCATCCTGACCCCCTCCACATAAGCCAAATAACGAAGAGAAATCCAGGTCGCTATGAACCCTTCAGCATCTGGCAAACTGCTACGTCCTCCCACACTCCCCTTTGTGAACTTACCCTGAGAGACAAAAGTTGCAAGCAAAAACATCCAAACATGGACTTCCTCCCACCTTTTTCACTTAAGGGCACATACTCTTCAAGTGAGAAATTCCAAGGCAAACTTTGAATTCTCTTTATGATTTTTACTGCATTCCTGAAGCTTTGCAGACAGTGTTGCACTTCCCCTGGGTATTACCATTTATCTGTTGTCTATAACTCTCCCAAACACCAAACTGGAGACTAACATTTGCTGATGCACAGGATAATAAAACAAAACCCATGGAATGATGATAAGATTATTACACAACAGTTACTATCAACCCTTTTGAGTACCATACAAAGACATGCATTCCAAAAAAGCCACTTTACCTTGTTTGCCAATGAAGCCGGACCAGCAAAAGCTTGTCTGAACTTCCAGGGCTGACTTTATATAGCAGTGGGTTGGGCCCACGGACCAGCTCATGAGCATCACCTGGGAACTTGTTAGCAATGCAAATCCTCAAGCCCCGCCCCAAACCTAGGAGTCAGGAATGGTGGTCCCAGCAATCTGTTTAACAAGCCCATCAGGTAACTGTAACACCCTCACAAGTGTGCTGTAGTTTGAAACCACTACATAACAGGGTTGGATTGAAAGTAAAATGATTGAATTGAAAGTAAAAAATCTGCCACTTAAAAACTGTACCACTCCAGGACTTTCTAAACAGCACCAGATTTTTTCAATTAACTTTTTATTTTAGAACCTCGGAGCTTTCCAGGTGAGACGTGGGCGTCGGTATTTAAAAATCTCCCCAGGTCTGCCCTAGCCAGTTTGGTTCAGTGAGTAGAGCATCAGCCTGTGGACTGAAGGATCCTGGGCTTGATTCTGGTTAAGGGCACATGCCCAGGTTGCTGATGTGCAGTCAGGACCAGAAAACTACAGTTCTGAGCACTGTTATCATGAGGAAGCAGAGAATGTGAGAACAGGGCAGAGTGTAGGTTTCCTAGTAGTTGCATGTACCTGTAAGACAGCACAGCTGTGGGGGTAATTAACTTCACCAGACTATGAAATTCTTAGGAAAGAGACAGCCCTGAGGCAGTGAAAAGAGAGAAAGAAAACTCTGTTCAAAGATGCATAAGGCATGTCCCTGCCCACAAAGCTTTCACCCAATATACCGAAACATGAGAAGTGGAATAGGGATGGTAATGTTGGTAGTGGTTGTGACAGAGTAGTTGTAGTAATAATAGCTAACATTTATTAAGTTCTTACTTTAAGCCAGGCCTAAATTCCCTCCTATTCTATTTGTAAACTTGTGAGGTAGGCACTATTGTTCTCTCTAGTTTACAGATGAGGAAGCTTTCCCTTCAGCTAAGAAGTGGTTTTATAACTTGGCAATCCAACTCCAGAACCTTTGTTCAACACTGTTTTCTCCTCCCTCTCTTGACCACATCCCAGATCTATGGGGCCATACAGGAAGGAGAAGTGATGCAGTCCAGGGAAGTTCAAGGAAGGCCCTCAGGAGATAGTTTATAGAAACCTAGTAGGAGAGAGGGAGTTGAATCTGGCATTACTGTGAGGCACAGTTTGGTTAGGGACAGATGAGACAAAGACTACTTAATTCAGTTGTTCACTTCCAGGATCAAGGCCTGAGGGAGCAGCGTTGAAAGCAGGCGGGGAAAGTGGTTAGACATGTTTGCAAATGTAATAAAAGCAGAGTGATGAGGGAAGGTACCCATCCTGGCACCACATTTTGGACATCTCCCATCATCTTCTCCCTAATCTTCTTTCCCCTGTTCTTTGTTCCAGGAAGTCTGGCTGGCCAACATGGAACACATCAACAGATCTCCTTTGACCTCTGGTATCTGAAGGTATCGGCCAGTTGTGGAGCCTGAGCAAGAGAAGAGTGGGAGGGAGAAGAATGAGGTCATGGCATTCTTTACCAGGCTCCCTTTCTGAAGTTTGCCTAGGTCAGGCTATCTCCTCAAATGAAAGGAACGGTTTCTCTTTTTGTGTTTTCTCTGCATGATTCTTCCCCTCTCGTTCCTTCCAATTTCTCCCAGTTTCTTCAGGCCCATGGTTGGTAGTCATTGTTCCCTGTCCCTAGCCCAGAGTGGCTTGCCCACACCTTCCAAATATGCATTTCCTTTGTAAATCAACCCTCTTCTCATTTACCTAATTTGGTTATGTCATGTGGTTACTATGGAGATCCTAATGTACAAAACTAGGTACAAATTCTCTTTCATTCTGCCTGTCCCATTGGCCAACAGTGCTGTCTGGAGTTTCTTCTACTACCCATGTGGAAACATAGTCAATGTTTCTGTGGCCCTGACAATTCTTCTATATCCACTTGGTTTTCCCGTTTCCATAGTAACATGGGATAAGCAAGTGGCCCTAAAAGTGACTTCCGTGCCATCTCTTGTGGCAGCTCTTGGTCCTGCCCACCTAGGAATAAATAGTAATAAGCCAGCCATCATCTGTAGCAAAATTCTGCTTCCTGTGCTTAAATACATGTTCTCTCTTCTTGAGACAATGGTTTAATGTTCTACCTTAGTCTTCTCTTTCATCAACTTCCTTCTGGCCCTATAGTTTTTTTTTTATGTATTTTCCTAAAATCTTTAAAATGTAGACCTATTTAACTCATATAATTAATTATACCATCATTTATAAAGAATTAAGTTAAAAAAATAAAAGACCGAGAATCCAAGATGACGGCATAGGTAAACACCTACACTGCTGCCATCAGTGTACACAATCGCACAATTTCAAAACTACAACTAAAAGACAGAACAGACATCATCCAGAACCACAGGAAAGCTGGCTGAGTGTAAGTTCTACAGCTAGAAGGAAAGAGAGGGGCTCACAGAGACCCAGAGGAGCTGCAAAAAGCCTAGCGAGGTACGGAGATGCGCGCGCTGAGAGAGCGGGTGCCGGAGAACCTGGCTGGCTTTTTCTGGTGGGAGGGAAACGGATACTCCCAACGGCATTTAACCCCTTATCTTACGACACTAAACCCCAGATCCAGCCGAAACTCATACGGGGGAGTTTGGACTGTGAAAAGGGAGAGGTGCATGGAAATGTAGGGGAGTCGCAAAAGATCAAGTATGGTCGCGCACACGCACGGTGCTGCACGGAGGACAGACTGCTGATTGTGCCGCTGGCTTTCGAGAGTGGGCGAGAGACAGACCCTCCCAACTGTGCCACTTCTGACTCCACTAAGCCCCTGTTTCGGGCAAAACCCTGGGGACCTAGACTCGTGTGGTCCTGGTGCGCAGGGGAGCCGGAAAGGCAGCGGTTAGAGGCACTGCGGGAGCGAGTGCACAAGGACCGCTCCAGCCATTACCCAGTCATGTGAGACTCAGGGGCCGTGGAGGGCGGGGCCACTGGAAGGCAAGGAGGTCCCTTAAGCCCTGAGACTCCACCCATCCCAAGCTTAACAGAGGCTTCTTTGGTTTTGCGTCTGGTATCATAAGGCTGAATCCAACACAGAAGTTTCCCTGGCATAGTGAAAATGCCGAGACAAGGGAAGGGATCACAAACAAAAGAAATGGAAGAAAAAAAACGACTGGATATAGAGTTCAAAACCACGCTTATAAGGTTTTTCAAGAATATGCTAGAAAAGATGGATAAATTTAGCGAGAGCCAAGAGGAGATGAAAAAGGACCAACTAGAGATGCAAAAGAGCCAACTAGAGATGGAAAAGGTCCAACTAAAGATGATAAAGGACCAAATAGAAATTAAACATACACTGACTGAAATAAAAAATATTATACGGAGTCCTCACAGCAGACTAGAGGATGGCAAGAATCAAGTAAAAAATTTGAAATATAAGGAGGCAGACAACATTCAACTGGAAAAGCAAGAAGAGAAAAGAATCCAGAAATGTGAAGATAATGTAAGGAGACTCTGGGACAGTTTCAAGCGTACCAACATCAGAATTGTGGGGGTGCCAGAAGAAGAGAGAGAGCAAGATACTGAAAACCTATTTAAAGAAATAATGACTGAAAACTTCCCACATCTGGTAAAAGAAATGGACTTGCAGGTCCAGGAAGCACACAGAACCCCACATAAAAGGAATCCAAAGAGGACCACACCAAGACACATCATAATTAAAATACCAAGAGCAAAAGAGAAAGAGAGAATATTAAAAGCAGCAAGAGAAAAACAGTTTATTACCTACAAGGGAGCACCCATACGACTGTCAGCTGATTTCTCAACAGAGATGATGCGGGCCAGACGGGAGTGGCAAGAAATATTCAACGTGATGAATAGCAAGAACCTACAACCAAGAATAATCTATCCAGCAAAGCTAACATTCAGAATTGAAGGGCAGATAAAGAGCTTCACAGAGAAGAAAAAGCTAAAGGAGTTCATCAACTCCAAACCAGTATTATATGAAATGCTGAAAGGTACTCTTTTAGAAGAGGAAGAAGAAAAAGGTAAAAGCCAAAAAATTATGAACAACAAATACATATCTATCAACAAGTGAATCTAAAAATTAAGTGAATTAAAAATTTGATCAACAGAATAAACTGGTGAATATAATAGAATCAGGAGCACAGAAAGGGAGTGGAGTGATCATTCTCAGGGGAAAAGGGGTGAGGGGTATACAGGGAGAGACTGGACAAAAATCATACACCTATGGATGAGATCAATGGGAGGGAGCTAAGGGCAGAGGGAGGGGTGGGAGCTGGGTGGAGGGGTGCTATGGAGGGGAAAAAAGAGAAACAAATGTAATAATCTGAATAATAAAGATTTAACTAAAAAAATAAATTAAATAAATAAATAAATAAATAAATAAATAAATAAAAGACCCTAATATTCATTGTGGTGAGCACTATGATTTCATTACTGATTTAATCCTTTTAGGAGTCTGGTATAGATAATAACATCCATTTATAGATAGAGGAAAGAAGGTCAAGTGAGAACAGTTGACTCACTATGGCTCATATAAGAAGTGATGTTGGAGGCCTAAGCTGGGCTCTGAGTGAGCAGGTTATATATATGTCTATCCATATATCAGCCTCTTCCCTGCTCTTGTTTCTTTTCTTCTTTCTCTATCTTTTCTTCTTTTTCTTCTTCTTCTCCTATCTACCTCATCCCCATCCTCTTCCTTCTAATTAATAAAAACACACATCTTTCTCAACTCTTGGTATGTCCAGGGCCATGTTCTATTAGCTGGGGATGGAGAAATTTTAAAGCTTTGACTTTATTTCGATGGACTTATATTCTAGCTGGGCTACAGATCATGGGTGTTTGCCTTTTATTATTTACTAGAGGCCTGGTGCATGAAATTTGTGCATGGGTAGGGCCCCTAGGCCTGGCTGATGATCAGGGCAGATCAGGGCCTCCTGGTTACCAGCTGGGGCCTTCCTTCCCTGGCTGCCAGCTGCCAGCCAGGGCCTTCCTTCATTTCGTGCCACCCCCTGATGGTCAGCATACATCATAGCAAGCAATTGACTCCTGGTTTCCTGGTTGAACTCCTGAGGGATCACTTTGCAAATTAGCCTTTTATATAGAGAGATAGTTTTTTTGTTTTGTTTTTTAAATATATTTTATTGATTTTTTACAGAGAGGAAGGGAGAGGGATAGAGAGATAGAAACATTAGTGAGAGAGAGACATTGATCAGCTGTCCCCTGCACACCCCCTACTGGGGATGCGCCCGCAACGAAGATACATGCCCTTGACCGGAATCGAACCTGGGACCTTTCAGTCTGCAGGCTGATGCTTTATCCACTGAGCCAAACCAGTTTCAGTGAGATAGTTGTTTTTTAAAGAAAGTCCAGGCAGCAGATACACTCTACCCACAAAGGAGGTATAAATAATGAATGATACAGTTGTTCTGAAGACAAGTCAATGAACTTGTTGAAGTGATGAGAAAATGTTTCTGTAGGAAATAGAATTTGAGATATGTTTTGAAAGAGGGTAAAGTTTATAGAAGAGAGATGTTATAGCATTTTTCAGTTAACTACTTAGGATCTGTATGCTTGGAGGAAAGTTTTCAATGTAAAGATTTCAGGGCTTCCTCCTTTTCCTCTTACTCTCACAATACAAATTAATAAGGATGCTGGTGCTTATCCACAAGGTGGTAAGTGCTGTTAATGATTGGAAGTGTGAGTTTAGGGATTATACCTGGAGCAGAATTTGGCCTTTAATCTCCAGAAATCTAAGAAAATAATATGAATGGGTCATGAATGAAAACAAGGATTCTTAACCTCTGTGTGTGTGTGTGGTATGGGTATTTAAATATGAAAGCTCTTAATGATTTAGTTTGGGCTTTGCCACAACCAATGGCTTTTCTCTTAGAATGACAGGAGGTCAAGCCAATCATTCGTATGCATAAATTTGACATTGTCCAAATAACATCTCCCTTGCCTTTTTGTCATCCAGAGAGAAAGTGAAGCAGTCCCAACAAGAGTGATTTGCAGTGCTGCCTGGAGCCAACTAAATGAATTTAGACACAGGTCTCTCTGGTAGCAGATGTAAACACTTTATGCAAAACAAGCTTGCAGATAAGAAAAGTGAAACATTTCTATAATTGTCCTGTATTACAATAAAATGCCTGGAAGCATTTAACATTTCCTATTCTATTAGATCTGGTTAGAAGGTTCAGTTTTGCAGAATGTTAATCAGAAGGTGCCACATATCATTACTTAATGTATCTGAAATCTTGGACAAAGGTTGCTTTATAATTGTTATTTTCCTATGCTGGCTTCTACAGCTGTTGAATTTTCCCTGTTAGATCAAATTCCCTTTGCAACTCAATAAAGTAGACAGAAAAACACCAAAAAACAACAAAACTTGGCAAACCTCTTAGTGAATCACATGGATACCGAAATCCACACAAGACTGAAATGTTTTAAAATGTGTTCTATTACTGATAGCAATTGATATAGTATAAAAATCCTGTTTCTTCCATCGTCATTTTGGTTTTCAACATATTGTTTTTAGCATGATAATGCAATTTTAAATGCAACTGTGTAATTCCAGGATTAATGGCTCTGTCTCACCCACCAAAATGTAAGAACTTCAAGAATAGGCTCTACCCAGTTTGCCTGCCATTGTATCCCGAGAGCTTAGCAGTTATTCAATGAATATTTGTTAAGTGAATCATGAGAACCTGACAGGAAGGAGATCCCATGAAATGAATATTAAAGATAGTTACGTATTACAGCAATATAAACCAATAATCTATAATGAAATACTGCTCTGAGGGAACTGTTCAACAATATGCTGAGTCATAGTCATTCAGCCACGAACCCCTACTCTTCCCTCTCCTCTCCCCTTCCTTCCTAATCATGGATGATAATGCAGACCAGACACTTTGTGTTGGATCTTGCTGGGAGAGAAAAGAATTGTCAAAATTTGGGTGTTGAAATTGTGACTTCTAAGTGAAGGCAGTAACTTTTCTTACAAAGAGGTTAATGGCTAAGATTCTGGTCACCAATTTTAATGTGTGGGACTTTCCCCCCACAACTCCAAGGAGTTCTTCAACACCAGCTGGGTGTCCTACACTTCAACTCCATTCTGACACTATCAACATGAAGATAGCATCAGATTCCACAGAGTAAGGGCTTAGTTCCGCAAGATGGCACTCCACTTCAGATGCCAATCACAAGCCCAGGTTGTTACCTGCACTTCTGACCTACTGGCTAGAAATCAGAGCTTCCCACAACCCCCTCCTTGGGTTTGAGTAATTTGCTACACAGCTCACAAAACTCAGAAAGCAGTGTACTCAGAAGACTACCAGCTTTAGTATGAAAGAAATTGAAGGACACAAACCAATAGCCAGATGAAGAAATGTAAAGGGTAAAATCCTGAACAAGGCCCTTCCATCTTGGTGGAGTCTGGGACCCAGCACAGGGGCACAAGGAAGCATTCTGGTCCATTAACCTGGAGGCTCTCAGAAACCCACCTTTTCTGGGGTTCATTACATAGGCCTCTTTTTTATTAAATCATTGACCATTGGTGACTCATTCAACCTCCACCTCTTTACCCCTCCTTGGAGGTGAGGAGGTAGAACAATTCTAACCCTCTAATTACAGGGCTGGTTCTCCTGGCAACCAGTCCCCATCCTTAGATTAGTTCCAAAAGTTATCCTATTAATATAATAAAAGACACCTTTGTGGCTCTTATCACTTATGAAATTCAAGTTTTAGGAGCTCTGTGGCAGAAAAAGGGGAGAAGACCAAATATATATATTTTATTATAAATCACAATACACTGTGGTCCCAACATGGTTGTCAACAGGCAGTAATATAAAGCAATAGAAAGAAGGTGCAATAAAGTACCAATATCTTCACACTGCCCAGTGCTCAAGGCAATATTTTAAACTCATGATCAGATTTTTCATATATCATATCATCAGATCCTGTTAGCATATGCCACATGAAGTTGAGAATGGTGCACAATAAAACTAAAAGAATAAATTTAGTGGAGGTAATGAATTCAGATGTCTACTTACCAGTTTTAGACTAATAATTTGAGATTTTCAATAGCAAGTGTCCCCAAATGGTATTTTTGTCAAGTCTTTTGACCAATAAAAAAGAAAGAAAAAAAACCCACAAACACAACATTTTAGAAGTTTGCCTTCTTTCATTTTAAATCATTTCCATGAAGGATAAAATACTTAACATTCACTTGAAACTTAATATTTTTCATGAAATATGACATTATGGAAAACAGGGAAGCAATAAAACATTTTGAATGATTATTCATACCCTTAAGATTTATGTAAATACAGCATTTCTTATTACCCACCATAAGTGCTAGGTGTAACATAATTTGCTGGGAATACAGCCCCAGAGAGCTATTATTTCTGAGGCTAGTTACAAAGGTTGTGCCAGTTACTCATGAGCCTATACAGGTAAAATTGAGTTGTGCGCTGTTTTTCTAGTCCCCAGTGACAAGCTTTGCAAGGCTGCTCCTTTAGACACAAAGAATAGAGCAAAAACCAAATAATCTCACTTTTGCTGCTCTGGAGAGAAACCAGAACTTCTGCTGGTTTTTAAAATGGAATTTTTAATGTAAAGTAGAATAATAGAAGAGAGTATAAATTAGAGTCTAGTTGGATGGGACCTCAGAGATAGGCCAGTTCAACCTCCTTATCTAACACGTGAAGAAACAGAGGCTCTGAGAAATCTGACCCCTGCAAAACCACACAACATAGTTAAGCTGAAAATGAAGAGGAAAGAAATAGTTTTCGACTAGAAGTCAAATCCCAACAAAATAAATACTGATGGAACTAAAGCTTTAGCTCCTAAATAATAAACAAGTCCTAGGAAATGGTTTCTTTACTTCAAGTTATATTGATACAATTTCATTTTAATACAACACAAAATTATAGTTTTTCTTATAGGTAATTAACATTTTAGCTGTGTAGGTTGATGTAGTATACAGAATACTATCCCCTAAAGATGTTTGCATCCTCAAACCAGAATCTATAAAGGTATTACCTTACATGGAAAAGGGGATTTTGTAAGTGTTAAGAATCTTGATATGGGGAGGTTATCATAGGTAATTATTATCCGCATGGGCCAGAAGGCAGAAGAGAAGATATGACAATAGTAGCAGAGGAGAGAGGAAGAGAATGAAAGAGGGAGGAAGAGAATGAGAGAAGGAGGAAAGGAGGGAGAAAGGAAGGGGGAGAGAGAGAGAGAGAGACTAGAGACTATACTTCTCGCTACAAGCCAAGGCATGTAGGTGGCCTCTGGGGCTGGAAAAAGCAAGGAAACCAATTCTCTCGAGGACCTCCAGAAAGAATGCAGTCCTGCCAAGCCCGTTTTGGGCTCTCATGTCAAACTTGGGAAGAGGGGTTTTTATTGAAGCTCAAAGCTTTGGGCCTGATGTCCCCCTCCTGGGACACACTTACCTCCTCACCTGGAGCTCTGCTGCTCTCCAAAGCACCTTCACGGAACTGGATCGAAGCACTTTCCTTGTGAGATCCATGTGATCCCTCTCCCAGCTCCCTTTTCAGCCTCAGAGGAAGTTGTCAACTGTTCTCTTCCTTCGGTGGCCTTTTCTCTCCTTTTGCAGCCTTAAAGACCAAGTGTGCAAATCATGAGCGGGCAACGTGAGCTTTTCCTCTCCCTCACCTGTGTATTTTGAAGAGGAGAACGTGTGACATTAACTAGCCCAGGAGGGATTTTATTTTGAACATATTCAAAATCTATATCAAATCAATCCATTCAACACTAATTTCTTATATCAACTGTGGTGGCCATTGAGCCAGAAACTGGGGGTTCAGACCTTTTCTCAAGGCACACCATCCTTTACTTCTCAGCTGCCACTTCCCTGCTCCAGCGTTCCATAGTCCAGCCTCCTGGCCTTTTGACATAACCTCCCTTAGGGCTTTCTCTGCTTAGGTCACCTCTGCAATCTATCCTTCAATGTGGCCAAGGTGGATCTTTCAGAAACTGTGCTGCCCAGTACGATAGCCCCTAGCCGCATGTGGTTATGCACACACATTTAATCAAAACTACCACCTCTTTTTCTAAGTTTATCTAGTCTGGTTTTAAGCATTCAACAGCCACATTGAGTTGAGTGGCCACCATATTAAACAGTGCAGATTTAGAACAATTTCATCATTACAGAAAGTTTTATTGGACAGAAAGCTCTTCACTGGCAATCTGGTCATGTCACTGCTTCTTAGTTTACTGTCCTTAATTGGCTAAAAGCCAGTGTACATACTTTGTGTGCTGGCCCTTCAACCACTTTGTTTAGTGTCACCTCCCTCAATCACATTGCTCAGTTTCTGGACCCTGTCCTCTCTGTCCTGCCCCTGCCCTGCCACTGATCATTCAAGTCTCAGCTCATATTGCATGCTCTGCGAAGCCTTTCCCAAAGTTAACTTTAATGTCTACTCTTTCTCTTTCACTGGGAATTGTACAGGTTAACTTTAAATAACATTTTTAGACTAATCTTTTATGTGTATGTTTATCTCTCAATAGCCTGTAAGGTCCTTAATGACAGGAACATGTCTTATTTATATGTGTTTTATTTGTACGCATATATAATATATATAGCATAAAATAATATATAACATATATGATATATAGACATATATACAGAATGGGATAAAAGTAAGTTTACAGTTGTTTGAATGGAAAATAAGACAATAATGAATAAATGATAATACAAGAATAAACTCTTTTTCACATACACACAACTATAAACCTACTTTTGTCCCACCCTGTATTTTTTTACATGGATATACACACATACACATATCTTTAAAAAATTTTTTTTAATATATTTTATTGATTTTTTTTTAGAGAGAAAGGGAGAGAGATAGAGTTAGAAAATCGATGAGAGAGAGACATCGATCAGCTGCCTCCTGCACAACCCCTAATGCGGATGTGCCCGCAACCAGGATACATGCCCTTGACGGGAATTGAACCTGGGACTTTTCAGTCTGCAGACTGATACTCTATCCACTGAGCCAAACCAGTTCCCGCAGCTCTTTTTAAAGTTAAATGAACAAATTGATGAATCAAGTACCTTAAGGTATTGAGAAATATTCTAAATCTCTTTCTTTAGAATTAAATGCTTTAAATGGATTGCTGTATCTTTGGAATTTTTAAATGTAATTCTTCTAATAACCTGGAATATTGAGCTTGGATTCTAAAGAAAGACTGGAATTATAGTTATATATAGGAAGGTTACATTGACATAGAGTCACTGGCTAGATCACTAGGTTTCCAACTCCATAGAGACACAAGTTTTATACCATTAACATAATTTTATATAGCAGTCATGCAAAAGAACCTGTCAGGAAAAGATTCCAGATAAAAACCACAGGGTTCAATTTTCTGTTCTAATTTATTTTAATAAAATTGCTCCGCTATGTATGAAGAACCCCAGAGTTTAATTTACTAATAACGCAAATATCAGCTTTGCTCACTGAGAAATCTTGGGGAAAGCCCTAGTCTCCAAGGAATGATAATTTCATTATTAACTTTTAGGAGAAACAAGATGCCTTGTACACTGGAGAAAGTGGAGAGGCAGAGCTGATTTTCTTTATAGCCAAGGAATCTAACTTGAACATATCCGGGATTTAGAACTAAGTGCCTGAATGATTGAACCATGCTGGATGTCACGTTTTATGCTAGGTTAATTTGCTATTTGTCTTAATTTAAATGAGATGAAGTTGTATAAAAATAATATGTGCCTCTTATTAGAGGCCTCCCAGGTGTCCGGCAGTCTGCTAGTTGTCTCATTTATCACCTAATCTCCACAAACCATCTTCAACATGGTCTCAGCATCTCCATGTTCACATGGTGGAACTGAGGCTTAGAAGAGAAAAGTAACACAGAGAAGAGTGTGGCATGGATTGCAGTGCACTAGGAGCACTGACAGTTTCCAGCAGGACAGTGACAGGGTTTTCATTTCCAAACTCTCACTGGGGCTGTCTTATGGTGACTTTCTTACCCAGGCAAGAGTAGAAGCAGAGAGGTGTGAGAGTGGCTCCTGCATAGACCAGGCCGGAGGTAACAGCCTGGAGCAGGGCAGTGGTAGAGGAGCATGGGAGGACTAGGGGGATAAAATGCAAGTACCTCTGGCTAAGATGCAAATTTGGGGGGATGCTAGATTTGTGATGGAGCCAGAATTGACAGGCTTCACCATCACCACAAGTTGGCTAGGGAGTGTGAGTGATCAAATGATTGAGTGACTTTCTTGCTTCTTGTTTGAACAACTTAGTGGATAGGGTACCACTGCTAAGATGGAGACAAAGGTGGGAGCAGGGATCTTTGGAGGAAAAGAACAACACTGTGAATACACTATTATTTCCAGGAATAATATATTATTATTTTTCTATGTTATGAATGAAAAACTGGAATCTTAAAGCGATTGCTCAAAGTCACACAGGTAGGTAAAGAGCAGTTCCGTGAAATTAGGCCCAGAGAGGTGGGCTCCAGAGCCGCCCTCCCAATTGCTGCTTCCCTGGCTCACCACTGCCACCGCAGTCCTACTCACCTGGACAGAGATGTGGTCAGAGCGGCAGGACCTAGTGACAATTCTTGGCGCTTATAAGAAGTACATACGCGCCCCAGAAAAGGAGAGAGAATCTGGGAATTCTAACAAAGGAGCTACGAGTCCTTTCCCTGCGAATAATTTTCCAGCAGTAGTTGGGCTACAACACTGCTGATATTAACGGCAGCTGCCTCCCAGCCATCTCTTCATTTTTCTATGAGAGGCAACACTGACGAAATAAGTTGAGTTTCCTGATTATCTATCAAAGAATTCCAGGGAAACCACCGAAGGGGAATGAAAACCACAAGCCATCTGCTTTGTTATTCAATTCAAGTGCTGGTTTTCTGGCTGGACAGTCTTATTACCACGTGGCCAATGCTTTTTTTTTCAACGTAATCCTGGCCCTGGACTTTCCCCTCTACAGGATATTAAACATGACAACCACCCCTGTCCTTCTGCGATAACAGGAGCAGGTGAGAGGCTCAATCAATCAGGCTTTCCCAGAGCTGTGCGCAGGGAAGCTCTGAGGATTGAGAATTATTGTGGGCTGCCCTGAAGATTACGGACATTCACACGGGGCGGGAAGTGATTGCTTATCTTGCTCATTGATGCCCCATGCCCTGGCTTGCAGCTCGGAAGGGATTGTGCTGTGTGACCACACGGGCTGACACTAGCAGCTCCTTTCCCTGGCTGTGGGGGTGGCACTTGACATAAGAACACTTTGCAGAGCAAGAGAAAGTTAACAGCACAATTATCAAACGCCATCTCCTTTTTAAAAGAGTCTATTTTTACATTTATACCTGCGTTGTGAAAAGTTCCTCGTTTGAGATGTTACTATTTCCACTGGTAAAAGACTGAAATCAAATTGCCTGCTTCTCCTGGGAACACGTTTCTCGTATTCTCCTTGGCGATCTATCCGTCCTTTCAAAGTCCAGTCTATGAAGCAGAGCCTCGAAGAACAATGCTAACACGTTCCTGGTGTGAAGTCAACTCGGGATCAGAGGAGTTAGTCGTAGCCCATCAAAGAGTCTCCCTTCTAGCAAATCCTGAGCATACTGGCTTCAGCTCTTTATCCTGCTTCTAAGAGTCTGCACAAAAAGTGGAGAGGTTGGCAGGGATCACCAGAAAATGAGCTTTGTCCCTGCCTGATCTGTACCCTAATAAATCCAGATTAGCTTTTTGCTATTTGGAGCAGCGAATTGCCATCTTTTTGCAGAGACATTAAGTCCCCATACCCGGGAAGACTGCTTTGCCACCCTGTCCTGGAGTCACTGGAAACAGGACTTGGTTAAGTGTTCGTTGTAGGTTTGGTCATTTTTAGCTAAAAGAAGTCCTTTCATTTTCTTTATTTCCTCTGTAAATAAAGGAAGAGGCAGAGCCACGGGAGAAGCCAGATGGAGCGAAGGGCAGCTCACACCAGTGGCTGAGCTGCTGTGGTTTCTCTCCAGGCAGCGAGTGCGCAGGCTCAGCTTGGTGTTGAGCAGAAGAAACACCAGTGACTCCCCTGAGCTATGTAGACAGGGCGACGAGGAGAAATGCACTGAAGACTCCACAGACTTTGTCACTGTGGCAAGAATGGCACCTGGAGAGGGGAAAGATAAATATCTCATGAATGGACCATCTGTCCCTGAAATCCATCCTTCCACCATGGCTGCGGGGGTTCTATTTTGAACACAAGATATTTTCTCTTGGCTCTTTCTCCGGACGGTCTCGGCATACATCCCCACAGATGCAGTGACTAATGTTACCAAAAAGGTTTAGCTACAGCCACCCCCCTTAAGAAGACACCACAGCAGGAGTGATTTCTGACCTTAAAGGAGTAGCAACCGAGGTTCGGCACAAATGAGCTGGCCCTGCATGTGGTAAGAGTGGAGAAGATGAGAACTGTGCCTGAGTTCAAAGGTGGTATAGGCACAGAGTTTCCAAAGACAGAAAGCAGAAGGGGAAATCGGACATTTGAAAAATGGTTAGTTTGGGGTAATGGTTTTGGAAAGTCCACATTCTGGAAGGTCATCTGTGGTCTCAGCCCCTTGGATGGAGATATGGGGAATTCTCCATGTCCAGTAGGAGTGCCTTATGTAAAAATCTCCAAAGCTGTCTTCCCAGAGTCAGTTGCATTGATGGAATGCTGAAAATTCCACTTGCCACCTAGCAATGGAATATGGGCTTAGGTTGAATAAGGCCTGGCTTCCAAATTACTTGTTTGTGACATTTTGCTTATGCTAATTGTCAGATCTCTCCTGATCATTTCATTGACAGCAATCCACTGAAAGAAAAAGAGATACAATCTACATAGGCCTTGGTTCACCTTAACTACAAGGCACACAAAATGGTCCCCACGTAGACTTACCATAATTGTTCTTTTGCAAAACTTGGCAAAAAATGGGGTGATAATAGTCACTTAATTAGCAGCCAGGAATGCCACTACATATTCTACAATGCATAGGACAGACGCCATAACAAAAACATCTATGGCCCCAAATATCAACAGTGCTGAGGTTAAGAGACTCTGCAGTGGAAGAACATAGCAACCAACAGAACAATGGCTGGGCAATGAATGAGAATAGATGACCAGTCTCCCTCTCTTACTATATTTTGATCTCCTGCCAGTACCTCTATTGGCTGGACCTGCTGGGAAGCCAGGTAGCTAGAGGTCCCAGATGATGTGATCCATAGCAACCAGTGTCTGGGGCATTGAAAGGATAGAGAATGGTTCTAAAGAGACACATGGAAAATAACCACATAGCTGTTGGTTAGCTGCTAAGTATTAACTCCTAAAAATGAGAAGAGAGGCAAGGCTCTTAAAACAAACAGAAAACAACTATCATCAATATTCCCTGAGTGCTAAGAGAATATGTGTTTTTTTTTTTCAAGAATCTGGCTAAAATGCTTATAAATAAAAGAGAAAATCTGAACAACAAAAAAAGATGCTTGGAAATTAAAAATGTAATAGAAATGAAAAAAATTTTATGAGTGGTTTTAATTTTTCCCTTAATTTGTCAAATGTTGACTTTCTTTGTCAACATTTTAATGCCGAGGTAGAGCAAATACTTAGCACACAGAACACACCAGATCCAGACATTAGAAGGCAGCGGGGCCACAAGAACAAAATCCCCATTAACAAAATATTGAGTGAGAACATTGGATTAATTCAAGTGATGCAATTGTAAGACTGAAGCAATTTTATCTTCTTCATCAAGCCCTGGTAACCTTACTTCATAAATGGCTAACATCTATTCTTATTTTGTACATGTCTTTTTTACTCTATTTACTTTGTCTCTAAAGTCTTATGAAAGTATATAGTGAGTCTCCCAGAGTAGAGGGCTAAACTACATATTCCTTTCAATTTCAACACCTTTGAGAATGCTCTGACAGCTGGTATATAAGAAGGGTAAAGATTTTCATTGCCTGAGGACCTCATAAACTTCCTAGGAGAGAAAATGACTAGATGAGATGAGATTTCCATGGACTGATATCCTCAATAATGGGGGAGGAAATAGGGGAACAAGCCATTAGCTTCCTTCCCATGGGCAGTATATAAGGGGACAAAATTGAGTTAAACAACTGAATTTACTCAGATTTTCTCTTTATTTGGTCCTACGGAACATAATTCAGTTTCTTAAGGAGATGGAGCTATAATAAATGCACTGACCAAGAGAATGAGAAGATAAGCCACTGACTGGATAAAAATATTTGCAGAAGATATGTATGATAAAGAACTATTACCCCAAATATACAAAGAGCTCTTAAAATTCAATAATAAGAAAACAAACAACTCAATTAAAAAATGGGACAAGGACCTTAACAGATATCTCACCAAAGAAAATATACAGATAGCAAACAAGCATATAAAAAAATGCTCCACATCATATCTCATTAGGGAACTGCAAATTGAAATAACAATGAGGTACCACTACATACCTATTAAAATTGCCAAAATCCGAAACACTGACAACACCAAATACTGATAAGGATGTGGAACAACAGAAATTCTCCTTCACTGATGGTGGGAATGCAAAATGGTACAGCCACTTTGGAAGATAGTTTGGCAATTTCTTAAAAAAAAATACACTGATCCTACACCCCAAAAGAGCTATATCCTTTGAAACTATGCTTGATATCTAGGATGTAGCTTAGCTCTGCCGTGTATTCTTTAAAAAGCACATACTATGAATTGTGGGGGATTTGTTCTTCCATACTTTTAGCATGGAAGCTATTGACATTGAAAGGAGAGCAGCTAGGCCTGACACAGTGGGATACAACAGGAATAGGTTTCACGGGGATGGTCACCATCACAGGCCATCCAGCATTGAGGCCTCAGAGAATGAAGAAGTGAGTTAGCAGGGCTGCCACATACAGATATTCACTGCACAAGGACAAGGGAATTAGGGCAGAGAAACCTAGCCCAGTCTCATTCTTTAAATATATTTTATTGATTTTTTACAGAGAGGAAGGGAGAGGGACAGAGTTAGAAACATCAATGAGAGAAAGACATCGATCAGTTGCCTCTTGCATCCCCCCTACTGGGGATGTGCCTGCAACCAAGGTACATGCCCTTAATGGGAATCGAACCTGGGACCCTTCAGTCCGCAGACAGACACTCTATCCACTGAGCCAAGCTGGTTTTGCACCAGTCTCATTCTTTAAACTGGACTTTATCTCCTTGGAGGAAGGGTGTCTTTTCCTGATTGACAGGAAGATGCTGAATGGAAGAGGAGCACTGATCTTTCATGAGCATCTTTCAATCAGGAATAAGGGATCTGGGGACTGGTGTTCCAGCTGATGGGGAAAAACTAAATCCCAAACCAGAGACTTGGGGTTTGATAACTGTTCCTGTTACTCTGGTATAAAGAAAGCCTGACTGAGGCAGCCTGGGGAATGTAGTACACATGCATTCTATTTAAATTTAGACATATTTTTAAAAATTTGATGAGAGAGAGAGAGAGAGAGAGAGAGAGAGAGAGAGAGAGAAACATCCATTTATTGTTCCACTTATTTACACAGTCCTTGGTTGATTTTTGTTCTAGTATGTGCCTTGACTAGGGATTGAACCCACAACCTTGGCAGATTAGGATGACGCTCTAACCAACTGAGCTACCTGGCCAGGGCTATAAGTCTTTATTTACACTTTTACAAAAGGACTTCAATATGTACAAAACTTAGCCTTTTTTTTTAAGGGTAAAGATTATTTAAGGTGACTTTCCAGATAAGAACATAATTTTTATTTTCCATCCTTAGCCCCCTCACCTTCTTAAAAAGAGTACCATGGTATTAACTGTATGTGGGAGATTATTTAATCTGCCCTCAAAGAGCATTTATAATTTTGTTTTGAAGAGTGGAACAATACACTTTATTTAAAATGTTCAGGATATTATGTAACTGTAGGAGAAGAAAAGAGATTTCTTTTTAAAAAAGAAAAGGTGCTAAATACAGCAATTTACTTTCAATGACATTACATGCTACCTATATTCTGATTGTTTTTGTAAAAACCACATACTTTAAATATTATGTGTTAACCAGCCCCTGTTCAATAGGGCATAAACATTTCACAAAAGGGAGTTATGATTGAAAACTGAGAATGGTATCTCCTGACTTGCTCTGTGGAACAGATAATCAAGTTGTCTTTCAAAGACTGAAATGTCAGTGAATGTTTTACTTGGTAAATAAATGAAATTGATTATATATTCTAGGCACAAAAAAATCCCCATTCCATCATAATTACTTTCAATCTCCCCATATAATATTTTCCCACTAGTGGAGATTTCAAATTTGTTAGAAAATCAAGAGGGTGAGAGCAAGAACAGGTTAATGAGAGGAATTAGAAGTGGAAGAGACCTCTTGATTCAGTCTACCCCATTTGTCATCAAGATGCTGCCTCATCCATTCTGCCCTGTCCATTCTGCCCCGTCCAGCTAAAAGGCACCTAAATCACGAGCTTTCCACTTCCCTCAAGGCAGTTAGGCACTGTTTTCTCCACTGGACTTCAGAAGAGAATAGGGGCTTTAAGCAAGACTTGCAAATCATCCTCTAAAATTACCAGTCTTCAAAATATCTCTTTGGTCTAAAAATCATTTTCATCCAGTTTTTTATTTTTTTACAGTACTGACCCATCTCCACCACTGACCTTCTTCCATTGCCCTCTCTGTCACCAGACCGAAATACAAGTATCTGCTTGTGTCACGTACTGCCTACAGAAACATGTAAACTATCGGTCCTTGGGCCACATGCCTCATTTATTTGGCCCGTGTTAGTCTTTGAGTTTGACAGGTTAGCCTACAGGGTGAGCCAAACCTGTCAGTCCTGCAGCAAGACTGAAGTGCTATGCACTCTAGTGCTGCTCTCTCTACTTCACCCCAAGAAACAATGCACACACCAGGCCAGTCAGGCCACCCATCTTCTCTATGCCTTTCAGCCCCTCACTGCTCTGCCAATCAACATCTCATTGCTAGCCTTTTTCAAAACCTTTCTACTGAATGCTTTGGAAGCAAATTCTCTGCCCCTCAAAGTATTCCTGGAAAGTTTCCTCTTTCTCTTTAAACTGATTAAGTGTTTCTCAATCATAAGTCATTTGTATCCCACCTCCATGAATTGAGCCATACATTCATGCCATTTGTGTTAAAAAGGGACTCTGGCCCTTGCCTGTTTTGTTCAGTGGATAGAGCATCGGCCTGTGGACCAAAGGGTCCTGAGTTTGATTCCCATCAAGTGCACGCACGATAATTGCAGGTTTCTTCCCAGCCCGGGTCCTGGTTGGGGCACGTGCAGGAAACAACCAATTGATGTGTTTATTTCTCACATTGATGTTTCTTTCTGTCTGTCCATCACTCTTGCACTCTCTCTAAAAGATCAATAAAAAAAATATCCTCAGGTGAGGTTTAAAAACAATGGGGAGCTGAGACAGAAAGAGTCCCATTTTGACAAAGGGAATAAAGCAATAGTTGCTGAGAACTTATATCTCAAAAGTGAGGTGCTGCCTAAGACATGACAGGGTATTTTGAAACTACTTCATTCATCCTTCATCTTCAGTCTCTTCAAGGATATAAATAAGTTGAACCAAATGGAATAAGAGATATTTTTTTCTCCCCTCCCTTAGCTTCCATGGGAAGGGTAGATGGAATGAGATGGAAGATGTACTATTAGAAGCACAAACTTCTTGTGGATTGGGAGAGAAGCCTGGACTTGTTTATCTGTTAGTCATGAGGGAAAGAGAGGTCAGGCTTTGTGCTGGATTCCTCTGAGAAGTAGGTGAACAGTGAAACCACAAAAGGACAGGATGCTGACAGAGAAAGCTCGGGAACATAGCGGTTACCAGGCTACACTTGAAATCAGAGGTGGGCTGAGGACATATAACGCAGAGCACAAAATGCATTTGTTAAAACTGTCAGTGTTAGAGAAATTCATCCCACTGCTTATGCTATAACTTCCATACAGAATAAGCACAGATCACCAGAATGATAAATATCAGTAGATAAGGCCTACAACACCAAATACTTATTTTACTTCCAGTGCTGGAAGACAAGGAAGGACAGTATGGTACAATGTACTGATCATAAATTTTGCACCAGACAGATTTGAGTTAATGGGTGTACATTTACCTACCATTTATTGGCTGTATGCCCTTCAAACAAGTTGTTCAATTTGAGCTTTATTTTTTTCATCTATAAAATAGGAGTATTAATAGCTTCTTTATAAGATTCTAATGGAAAGCAAATTAAATACAGTCGGTCCTCGAGTTACTTGGGAGATCCGTTCCTATGGTGACATAATGTGTTTTTGCAGTAAGTTGGAACCCACCTACATAAGCACCTATGTCACTCACATGGAGCACACACACACAGCAGCAATGAAGTGAAACAGTAAGAAAACACTTAAAAGAAAGATAACAATTCCTGACCATTACTTGTCGTAAATAAATAATAAAAAAAACATAAAGCACATATGTACATACATCGAAATGACGGAACTTTTTATATATATAAATAAATGGGAGATGGCAACGTAACTACAAAAAGATGTACATCGAGTCCAATGTAACATGGGGACTGCCTGTAATCAGTATAAGTACCTAGCCCTGTGTCTAGCACAGTGCAGCTGGCCAATGAACATTAGTTCTTTCTCCCACAAAACTTTTCCCCACAAATACTCATTCAGATGAAACACTGCTCATGTCTTCCAAGGTATTACAGCTTGAAAGTAATGTAGGACATTTTTTTTTATATTCTCAGGAATGTTTAGTTTATCTTGTTAATCACAACATTCCAGTATATCTTTCACTGTACCCAAGTTCACGAGATATAAAACTGCCCTAAGTTGATCTAAAGAAGTTTTTCTGCAAGATCTACTCAAGTCTACTCAGCAATGCCCAGCAATTAGTCAGCTTTGGAGTCTCAAAGTTTCAAAGGTGATCAGGATTTATAACAGAACAAGGAGAAAACTGAATAATAAGAAAACTCATTCCAGTGCTCCAGTGTAAGATGGGGCTCCTGATCTAGGAGTTTGTATACACAGCCAGTTTGGGAGCTTCAGCTCAACAAGCTACTTTTATCAAACGCTAAGATTTAAAAGAATCTTAAACACAAATGTTTGGGGCTGAACATTACTGAATTTCTCTACTTTATGTCCTTTAACCCCCACTCTCCTCCTAACCCCCAACTCCCACCAGAATTCCAGGACTGCAAGGAAACAAGACAGGTTTTAGGTACCACCAAACTTCATAGCATTTCCTATATATACTTTATCATTGCATTTTCTAACGAATCCTGTGGAGTTATGATGGGAAACTGAGGCTCAAAAGCATCGACTGACTGATTAGGGTCCATACCAAGTGGCACAGCCAGGAACTCACAAAAGAGATTCCTCTGTCAGGGTTTTCTCTTCTGAATTGAATGGGTTTCGTCAGTGTTTACATTTTCAAGGCTTATTTCTCTTCCTCTCCTATATCCGGAAAGGCCTTGTCAAACATTTCAGCACAAAATAGAAGGGGCAGAATGCTGACATTGAGACAAAATAACATGATTCTTATCTACTTATTCATAAAAAAAGTAAAACAGACTCATATCAAATGTATAAAAAAGTAATCATTCTGCCAGTACATTTGATTTAGGTGGAAAATATTTACTTTGCTGAATGGCTCATTAATCACATCAAATAATTACAACATTAAAATAATAATTTATTTTAAAAGGGGTTGCAGACCTCAAACAGATATAATCTATTGCTTCTCATTAAGTTACACATTAATACAACTCATTTTATTGAGCGAGCTGAAATTTATTACTTATGTTAATTTATGTTTATCTGAGCTTGTAGTTAGTTTAGCATGGATTTTAAATCACTGTTATAAATATTTCAAATCAATCCTCTATATTGCTGACCTTCTAGTCTATGACTACCAAATGAGATTAGATTTCCTTTTTATATCCAAAGCATCATGGCCTGAACCCTCATAGTCTTTCTGGCAGAAATTCAATGGTTGTCTCCTCATTATTTTCCAGAAGTTTCCAGGGTAATGCTTTAAAAATCTCCCATTTTTCTCTGTTCTGGTTTCTCCACTTGCTGGCAGGACCCTCCTCCGGGGCAGATGATTCTGATATTGTCAACTCACTTTAGGTCCATCTGTCTTCCCTGATAGCACCCTTGATCATTCCAATTCCCCTGATTCACATACAACTGAGACTAAACCAGGCTATTCCTAAGTTTCCTAAAACTTGAAGACTGCTGGGAGAGGCTTTATTCTCCAAGGTCATGGGCCTCCCTGCCAGTTTCTTACAGCCTCTGTGGTGGGCCTGTCGGCTCTATTCCACCAACAGGAAGCTTTAGGCGTTTCTCCTGGGAGTCTAGGCCCATCTGCTTCCTATGCAGACAGAAGCAGAAAGTCATTTGTTCCTAAGACTCAGCTTATTTCTTGTCCTAGGATGATTGACACTGGGAATAGTCTTTCCCTTCAGGGAAAATACTCCAAATCCATGACTAAAGTGTAGTCTGGCCCTATGTCTAGTGTAAATTGTCATGACCTAGGGTACATTTCCCACATTGTGGCTCATTCAACCTTAAATTAGAAAATAGACATCAACAGTTCAGAGTAAGTGGTTCCACCCTGGGTGAGACCCATGCCTCTGCAGCCCAAGTTGAAGAGAAAAGAAGAACTGCCAATCCTGTCTGGCAGAATAAAGTCTCTGCTCCTGGGAGAAAACACTTGCACAGGAATGATTCAGATCTCCCAAGAACACACAATGTATTTCAGCTCAGGGCAATTTCTGATTCTATATGGGCTCATTTTTACTATCAACTCAACTTCAGCACTAAACAGAATAGTGAATGCCAGCATCTGCTTTTAGGTGAATTCCCAGGAACATTGGGTAGGTACTTTTTTTATGTCGGCACGACTAGAAGGGCTTGACAATGAAGAATTTCTCCGAGGATGAATTCAGTATTTAGTCTATAATAATTAAATAGACTGTAGTCCCTTAAAGGTCAGTTTTCCATTATAAAATCTCTTAAGATATAACCTTTATTTAAGTAGATGTATTATTTCAGCCATAGTTTCAATGCTGCTATTTTATATAATTTGTCCAACTTATTCAATAGTTATTTAAAATGAGATGGAAACCTTTTTATGCTATCAAGAAAAAATTAAACATAAGGACACATGAGTCAGTAGCGAGAAATATCAACTATTCTTTTCATAGGTTAAAGTAAGAACAGAGAACACATAACTTTAACAGATATAAATAAAACATACTTCAGGTCCATATTGCGGCCAAAGAAGAGAGGGCAATGTGAAATAAAGTGAAAGTAAACACAGAGAGAAAAATGTAAAAGATAGTGAAATTATTAAATAGAGATTGAAGCATAAAACAGGAGAACCTTCCCTTCCATACATTTTACACATTATAGAATTCCCACATGAGTAAAATAAAATGTGGAAAAGGATACATTGAGACCAAGAAATACATACCATGGATACCGAAGACCATGGATAACATGATGGGGATCTTGTATATGTGCACTAAAGACTTATGGAACTCCCATTTGATCCAATGATACCACTTTTAGGAATATATCCCAAGAAATCAGAAACACTAATCAGAAAGAACATATGCACCCATATGTTCTTAGCAGCATAATTTTCAATAGCTAAGATATGGAAACAGCCTAAGTGCCCATCAGCAGATGAGTGGTTTAAAAAACAGTGGTGCATCTACACAATGGAATACTGCACTACACCATTCACAACAGCATGGATAGACATGCAGAGCATTATGCTAAGCGAAATAAGCCAGTCAGAGAAAGATAAATATCACATGGTTTCATTCATTTGTGGAATATAATGAACAACATAAACTGATGAACAAAAACAGATCCAGAGACAGAGAAGCATTAACAGACCATCAAACTTCAGAGGGAAGGCTGGGGGCCAGGGGATAAGAGATCAATTAAAGGATTTGTATGCATGCATATGAGCATAACCAATGGACACATACAGTAGAGGGGTGAGGGCATATGCTGGAGGGTGGGAATGGCCAGGGAGAGGTCAATGGGGGAAAAAGGAAACATATGTAATACTATATGTAATTTCTAAACCAGTGGCCGGCAAACCATGGCTTGCGAGCCACATGTGGTTCTTTGGCCCCTTGACTGTGGCTCTTCTACAAAATACCATGGCTTGGGCCAGTCTATTTTGAAGAAGTGGCATTAGAAGAAGTTTAAGTTTAAAAAATTTGACTCTCAAAAGAAATTTCAAACATTGCACTGTTGATATTTGGCTCTGTTGACTAATGAGTTTGCCAACCACTGCTCTAAACAATAAAGAATTTAAAAAAAAAAAGAATCTGAGCAAAACAACCACAAAGAAAAAAACAACAAAAAACTATAGACACAAATAAAAACAGTAAGCTGTATTAATTTAAATCACCATTGTTATGTTTTCCACACCCCAAACCATTACTCATTCTATTTATAAAACTTCCTTTAAAACCGAAGTTGTATTCTAAATCCCTATTGTAGACTGCTATCTGCCTCAATAAAAAAAAGATAAGATTTCACAATATCCTACAATGGAAACTACTCTTTTCTCCAGAGAGATAATCTACTTATTTTGGGAAACCAAATTGGGTATTCCACTGCCACTTTAACATTTTTAGCACAGAATCCTATAGCTGAACACTTCCTAAACTTCAATTTTCTCTAAGTAGTTCTTTATTTAAACCAGTGGTTCTCAACCTTTCTAATGCTGTGACCCTTTAATACAGTTCCTCATGTTGTGGTAAATATCTGTGTTTTCTGATGGTCTTAGGCTGTATAGCAGCAGTTTTCAACCTGTGAGTCACAACCGCTAGCAGGGTCGCCTAAGACAGATATTTACATTACTATTTGTAACAGTAGCAAAATTACAGTTATGAAGTAGCAATGAAAATAATTTTATGGTTGGGGGTCACCACAACATGAGGAACTGTATTAAAGGGTCACAGCATTAGAAAGGTTGAGAACCAATGACTTAAAGCATTCCAACAAAACAGACTTTAGACTCTGACAAAGCCAGATTTGAAATCTAGCTCTGTCATTTACTATGAGTGGGAATTTACTTGTACTTAACCTGAGATGATTATTATTTTTTTGTTTGTTTTTGTTTTGCTCTTGTTTTGCAAATGGAGATAATGAGAAGATTAAATGAGATAATGTGCTTTATGAGGTCCTTTGTCCTCTGCCTCTCACATTACATGCCATTTAGTACCCCAGTTCCTTTAACAAGTGCATTCTCATGGAATCATAAGCAAAAGACTCCTCAATCTATTACATTAACAATAACTGACACTTGCATTACTCTTCTGTGTGCCAAACTCTATTCTAAGTGCTTTACATATGCAGCTCATTTCATTCACACAGCATACTACGAGGCAGGCATTATTATGATCTGTGTATTATAACTGATGAAACCCAATGAGATAGGCTAACCATCTTGCCAAAACCCTATACGATAGCAAGTGGGGAGCTATAATTTCAACTCAGTTGTCTGGATTCAGAATCTGTGCTCTGTTTTCACAAGCAAAATACATACAGTCTAGTTCAATGAGCTTACCATCTGCTGATTTTAATACATTCTTGAAAAATAAGACTAGAATAACTGTAAGATTTATTTTCCAAAAACCTGCTCAATTCAATACAAAAGACAGTATTTGACCTCTACGTATACATGGAAACATGTATGGAGAAACAGAGTTACAATTATAGAAAGCCTGATTCTTCTCGGGGCTTATCTTTATCCTTCCTTTTCTTTGGAAAAGTGTGGGAGGTTCTGTTGTGGGAAAATATTATATAAACCAAACATCTTAAAGGCTCTATGTCTATGATTTTGAGTAAAAATATACATGAAAATAGACCAGGAAGTTAAGCAAGACTGAAGCAAAGGAGATGCAGAAAGAATTCTCATGTTTATTCATTCAACAAATATACTGTATATTGGTTGCATCTGCTAGTGCTGACGTTATGAACCTGGGAGAGTTGTCTCCTCTGGTAGAACTTACATTCTATTTGGAAGAGACAAATAATCAAGGATTTGTTGTTGGGTTATATGTTGAAGTTTCTATCTTTTTAAAAATACTGCATATTTACTCCTGTCCCATCTCCTCTCTCATGGCACCACAAATGCTGATTTTCTTCCTCACAGCCACGACAAGCAGAAACCAAAGCAGAAGAAATCCCTGACCTACTAGCCAGATGAAGATCCTTAGATGCCTCCCAGAAATCAGATAAGTCTGAACCTTCGGGATGGAGAATGAGAAGGTCTGGCTACTTAAATGAGAGAGAGTAAAGAAGACCTTCAATGGGAAAGGGAAGGGTAACCTTTGGTCATGAGATCCACATGGAAGAAAGATCATAGAAGATATATAAATTCCTGTAAAACCCTCTGAGGACATGTATGCACAGCCCTATATGCATGGCACATAGTAGGTGTGCAATACTAATCAGCTAATATGAGTATTACCTTGCTATTTTATTTATGAACAGTCCCTCTCACACCAGCAGTCTGTGCCAAAAACCCTTCTCCATAGCTGACTCCAGACTGCCAACTGCACGCTCTAGACCTCTTCCAGTTGTCTCACTCTGCCTGTCTTGCCTACCACCTGCCTAGTACTCACTCCGCCAAGCTTCGAGAATAGCTTGCCAAGTCCTAGCCAGTTTATCATGTCTTTTGGCTTCAGTAAGGCCCTCCTTGATCTTCTTTGTCCTACTGTCAACAGAGCTTTTTATCTCTTTTCATCATATGAATGATCTACGCTCATTTCTATACCATAGTAGGTAGTGCATCTTCAGTAGGAATGAGAAGCCTCCATTTTAATATTATGTCTACACAAATTTTAAACCTACTTGTTTTAAGTCAACCTATTATAGGCATGAGACCCGCCACAAAGGTAAGGGCTGTATGATTCACAGATCTGAACTCTGTGTTATAAATAAAACCCAAAATAAGAACTAGCGTTATAAGCATTTGATTTATCCTTGGTGACAGCACTTGGTGTTCTTTGCTGGACTGTGTAAGGGTGAACCATGGAAAATTCTTGAGAAAATTGTCTAATTCTCTGATTATTATCTAAGTGGTTGTTATGAGATGAATTGTATGCTCCTCCCAACTCATATATTGACCCTGAACTTCTAGTATCTCAGAATTTACTGTACTTAGAGATAAGACCCATAAAGAGATAATTAAGTTGAAATAAGGCCATGAGAGAAGGCCCTAATTCCATCTGACTGGTGATCCTACAAGAAGAGAAGATTTGGGCAAAGGCACACCAGGGATGTGCTTGCACAGGGAAAAGACTATATGAGGACATGACAAGGAGGCTACCATGTACAAGTCAAGGAGTAAGGCCTCAGAAGAAATCAAACCTGCTGACACCTGTCGACTTGGTACTTCTAACCTCCAGAACTGTGAGGAAATAAACTTTCATTGTTTAAGCCACCTAGTCTATGGCATTTTGTATGACAGCTCTAGCAAACTAATTCAATGGGTTAGGTGGTGAGTCTGACAAGGCCTATAGAAGTTTCTATGGATGTATATAAGTTTCTGGAAAAGCCATTCAGAAAGGAAGCATACTAAAGTAGTATGGCAGACCCGAACTCAAGGGATGGATCTTCCAATTTTCAGATATAGGGTGGAGGATAATTTATTTACCTTCCATAAATTTCTCCTCCCACATCTTTAAATGTACCTCAAACCTCACAGGGAATTTTATACCTGTGAGAATTAAGTCAGATATAAAAGTGCCCTAAACATTGTTCTACATTTATTAGGCACTCAATGAATAGATCTTCTGTCTTTTCCTTAGGAGAAGAGGCTCAGATATAGTTGGACAATGCCTAAGCCATGATTGACATTGTTCACATGAATCTTGTGACTATAAACTAACTGGAAATGAGTTCATGGTGTTCTATTTCAACCTTTGATAGCTGTTGGAGTCAAAAGTTTTTTCTCCAAGACTTATAAAAGACAAAATATTCAAAGTTAGGAAAACATGTAATGTATCAAAGATGGTTCTGGTTTCCCTGAGTCACTGAAGGGACAGATGCATATCTCTTTTTATTTGTGCTGGGAATTCTTCCAAATTGCATTAGCACTCAATCTCAACCACTTGGAAGCTAATGCACAGCCCCAAGGCATTTGTTTTTGAGTCAATCACACAGCTCTCCATTATGAGCCAATCAATTGGCTCATCCTTATTATTTAACTTCTGTCATGGTCTACAGTGGGCAATCTTCTGTATACCAACTAATTATTGTGGTTTCTACTTAAAATACAAATTCCTTTTCCTTCCAATTTATAGAAAAGGTGAGACAATTTTTTAAAGTGTGATGGCTCTTTGGATTTAAACTTAATGTACTTTGGGTTTGGAGAGAGTACTTGTCAGGAAGTTATTACTGTGCTGAAGTTGACTCACACATCTATTTCTATCCTAATCTCCCATCATGGAACAAAATAAGTCTTATCCTTAGAATGCCAATCAGCCTACCCGCCCCACCCCCTGCCCCAATCCATCAGTCAGGTATTATTTTTCACTTACATCTTTATATGGGATTTCCTGTCACCACTATATGATGGAACCCTAAAATACTGTCTAGAAATACATGTCTCTCTATATGTTGCTTTATATCACTATGATCATTGATAAAAAGTTGATCTTTAAGAAAAAAGGACTTAATCACAAACATCTGACTAAATGAAAACTATTTTAATTATATATTAATGGGTATGCATTTTTTAAAATAAGTTTTGTGGCTCGCATTCTCAGTCTATCCCCAGATTGGAAAAAGCTTAAATAATAACTTTAATTAAAAAAAGTAATGGAAAGCAATAAATATAAGACAAAAAATATTACTGTTCTTCCAAGTTCTAAATCATCAAAATGATGATCATTTCAACATTTGAAATTTTGCATGTATAAATGTCTGTGGCCTTAAGAAATCTCCCCAGTGCTTAATTGAACTTGTGCTAGGGAAGTGAAAATTAAGTAGAAGGGATAAATATAACACTCAAGATGAAGCTTTGTGGAAAGTAGGATGCTGATAAGATATACTAGTAAAAATGCAATATGACAGAAAGACTTGTTTAAAAGATGGCCGCCAAGCCCTAGCTGGTTTGGCTCAATGGGTCTGTGGACCAAATGGTTTTGGGTTGGGTTCGATTCGAGTCAAGGGCACATACCTCGATTGCAAGCTTCTCCTCAGCCCCAGACCTAGTCAGGGCGAGTGCAGGAGGGAACCAATCGATGTGTTTCTCTCACATTGATATTTCTCTCTGTCTTGCCCTTTGTCTTCCATTCTTTCAAAAAATATCAATGGAAAAAATATCCTCAGGTGAGAATTAACAAAAAAAAAAAAAAAAAGATGGCCACCAAGAAGCTCATTGACCCAGAAGATTGATATAGGCCGTACAGTGGAAGGACAAGGTAGCGCTCTAATTAAAGGATACTTTGACTAGCTAATCATTCTTTTAAAGGTGCAAAAAATAAACAAACCCAAAATCCAATTATTTAGATGGCATCAGAATTGAGTGAGATTCCCTTATGTAAACACTTTACAAAAGAAGTCTGCTAAGTGAAACAAAGTTTGGTCACGCTGGTGAAGAGGATCTGATCTTAGAGGATTGGGAAAACATCCTTAAGCTCAGAACTCCTGCTCGCTGTGTGTTCACTGTGAGCACTGGAGGTGTGTATTCATAGATGATGAAGTTATGCCTTAGTATTCAGGATCCAAAGATACATGCACAGCCAAACAGAAAATCCCATTCATGTAGGCAGGGATACTAGCTTTGTGAATATAAAGCCATTTATTTTCATTCTTCCTGTAAATTTTTGTCCATTTGAAGCTTTATATCTCTAAAGTTTATGTCCTCAAGCAAAAATTGAGGAGAGAGAATGAATTTGCTTTAAAGAATTTAAATTTCTTTAAAACCTCCATTAGCAAATTAAGGTCCAAGACTCAGCTTAAAACTTTTGCCCAGCTCAGATTCTGGAGAAAATTCACCTTTAAGCTATAAAACTTACTTTTCACTGATGAAAAAGTAAATATGACCTGGAATGAGAGAGCAAGAATACTTTTTTTCTATTCCTGGTAGTCTGAGGGAAATTAAAAAAAGAGGATGAAAGAAGTGATAAGATACAATCAGAGAGGATGAGGTGAGATAAGATGAGAAAATGAGTTGACAATTGTCAGAAGTGAAGAAAACTGAGGGCGGTGGGGATCTCTCGTCCTGGTTTGCCCTATGAAATTTTTAAATTTAATCTTATTTTTTTCTATCACCATTTATCCCTTCTATCCCCTATGAAATGTAAGGATGCGTCTGTCAATCAGGATCAAAGCAAATCAAATTAAACCAGGTGGTACAGTAGTAGCATTTGACAGAAAAAAAATAAATGCCCTGATATCTGGCTTTCCTGCCCTATTCATGGCAGGGATGGGACCCGAATTCCTGCAGCCCCAGGGTGGAAGCAGTAGGCAGTGGAGGTGAGAGCCAAGAGCCTGTCATGGACGCCACCATAGTGAAGATGTCACAGAATGAGGTGCAATCTGCTGTCTAACACCAGAGAGAGCTGAGGGAGGCTGGGCAGGCAAGGGAGGGCCAGATACTGAGTTATAACAGCCACTCATATCAACTGTAAATGTGAGCAGCACCAACTCTTGCTAGGTAGACAGAGGACACTACGCCCAAGGACCCAAACTCATTATCTCCACTATTAGGTTACATTATCACACTCACTCATATTTACCCAAATATTACCTGGAAAGAAGCTGCAGAAGCAAAAATCAGTATAATTTATTATTATTATTATTATTATTATTATTATTATTATTATTTTAGTGAAAATGAGCATATACTAAATTAATGGCTTAAGTTATTTCAACTTATAGGACTAATTAGTCGGCACAGGCTGCCATGGCAAAATACCACAGATTGGTTGACTTTAATAAGAGAAATTAATTTCTCACAGTTCCAGAGGCTGGATAGTCCAAGACCAAGGTGCTGGACTATTTGGTTCCCGTTGAGAGCTCTCCTCCCAGCTTGCAGATGCCCCTTCTTCCTGGGGACTCACAGGATACAGAGAAAGAGCTCTGATTTCTCTTTAGCCTCTTATAAGGTCACCAAACCAACCGGATTTGGGTCCTACCCTTTATGACCTTATTTAACCTTTATCACCTCCGTACGGGCTCTATCTCCAAATACAGCTTCATTCGGAGTTACGGCTTCAACATATGAATTTGGGAGGACAAAATACAGTCTACAGAAAGGACTAAGAATTTGGTTTCTTCCTTGTACACAGTGGACTGAAGATGGTGAGAAAACAAAATTAATTATAGACAAAATGAAGAAGTCATAACTTCTCTGTATATCAATGTGAAAATAGTTGAAGGTGTGACTGTGTTCTTTTAGTGAGATCCAAACACAGACATAACAATAGGCTGTTCCCTGCAAACAAGACAGGCCCTGGGTCCACAGTGGCTGTGGGTAGCCTGAGACCAACACACTGAAAACAGCACTAGGCTTACTGTGGTTCACTTTCTATACACCCCACCCCCAACCTTCCTATGCCCCCACCCCCCATCCCCTCGCTCCATGCTTTCAAAATTTCAGTCCTGCCCTTCCTATGTTCATGTGTGTATTATAGGTTTCTCAATAGATTTGATTGACTGGTCAATTTTAGCAAATGAGTAGCTACTTTACAAAAGTGTGTTTGCATCCCAAGAAAATGATTCAGGCATTTTCCAAGTTCAAGGTTAAAGGGAAAAAAAACACACACCAAAAAACCGCATGACACAATGTAAGAGCAAGCAGAAAAAAAAAAAAGATTCCTCTGTTTCGGACTAAATATACATGTCCTACAACCCAATTCTTGTTCTCCTGTTCCCTTTTAAAGAAATCCTAGCTTCCCCAAAACATTTTGTCAAAGCTAGTCTATAAATAAATCACTGCTCTCTGCAAAAGGATAAATAAAACCAAGGGCATTATCAGCATGGCTTTCTTTTTGCCTCAGGATGTTGTGGAAGGGGGAAAGGAATGCTTATGGATATCATAGGAAATGCGAGTCAGAAATCAGACTTACTGTGATTCCTCAGATGGAAAATTTGGGGATTTTGTTAAAAATATATTCTGTCTAGATAGTTGGCTACATTGGTAAGAAATGAGAAGTGCTAACTTTCCAAGTTCAGCAATAGTAAGAGGTTTTTTTTTTTTTCCCCCCTTCAAATTCATCCCAGGTATCATTATGTACTTATCAGCAGAGATCCTGAGTCCTTGAAAGAGGCTTCATGTCAAATGGGAAGATATACTATAGTGGGAACAGAGACTTACATTCAAAGCCATCTTTCCACTACTTTCCAGTCACTCTGCTAAGCCTCCTTAATTGTAAATAGGTTATTCTGAGGCTCTAAAGACAAATGAGAACTCAGACACAAATCTAAGTACCTGTTTGGTATCTCTTAGGCTTTCAAAGGTACTTTTTTCAAAGAAAGAACACATATAGATTGAGCTGAATATGTTTAAACTTCTCTCCATTCCTACACTAACAGCCTTCAAAAAGATGATTCTCTTTAGTACTACCTGTATTTATACAGCAAAACATAAAATTAAAAATGTGAAAAATATGAGCAAATGGGAATAGCTAGGAAGTAAGAGAGAGAAAAAGAAATTATCTATCCAGAAGCAATGACATGTTCAATTCTTTAAGAGTTATCTTGACCTTGACACGGTCTCAAAATAATCTGAGAAGCTTGGACTAGAGTTGACAGTCTTACTTAGTTGAGTTTTACTTGGCTCAAATTGCTTTACTTGACTTCTTGCTCAGCATCTGCTTATCTAATACAGAAAAAAAGCCCAAACTCAGCCATTTCCTTGTTTCTTTTCATTCCTATGATACTGACAATTGTATTACATTTTCAAAATATTTCACAGGCAGGAAAATTTAAAACGCTCAATAAAGCCAGCTGCAGAAGAGAGAAAGTCAGCTCATAGCTGTATCAAGGCACAAAGCTTTATTTTGCTTGCAGTGGTCACCTATGGCAACAGCATTTTCTTGCTGATCTGTCCCTCATTGTCCCTTCTGTAAGTAAGTAAATGTGAAGTTCTGAGCCAAGCTATGGAATTACTCCTAGGATTGGGGCCATCTGAAATTACTACCACGCCAGTGATTTAGACAAACTTCAATGTACTGCCTTTCCACAGGGGTGGTGGATATACTTGCCTAGATGAGAACAGAATCTTGTCTGCTTAATTTTCAACTCAGTTCTGCCAAAGATCTAGTAGTAAGCAAACATCGCAGGGTTTCCTCATCTGGAGTCTCTAGAATAGGAAATATATGTATGTATCATTGCACAACTCCAGCGAGGCGTCAATCATATTCTTATCTTCATATATTCTTATATTCATATGCTGTTCTTGTAGTGGACTTATGATGGTGCGTTTTTCTTATGAAGAGGATCCACAGCTTTCATCAGACTTATACAACAGTCCCAGATCCACTAAAGTAAAGGATATTCATCAGGTTTCAAAAATAGAATAGAAAGCATCTTGTCTTTATATCTGATTTCTATTTTTTTCTACATTATGCAAAAGAGCCAACCATGCAAAGTGGTTTCCTAGCATTTAAGTCAAAAGCTTTGATTTTTAGTTAATTGATGATGATTCATAGGCAAATTATCCACATTCTTTACTCGTCAGTCTTCTCTGCCTATTACATGTCTTACCATTTTCCCTAATTGATGATCAGCTTGTCCACAGGAGGGCAATGAGGTGAATTTATTACTTATTCATTCTGCTGAAAAGCTGGATGAAGAAGCTATATTAATTTAATCTATTGATTTTCAATGGGAAACTGTTCTATTCTTTGACACTTTCAATTCTCTGTGTGTTATTCACATCTCCTTTACCACTGATAACTGGACATCAACCTTACCCCACACAAGCCAGGCGCTTTTTCTCTTGCTTACCCAACAATGTGGTATTTTTAAAACCTTTTGGAAAAGAAATCAGTATCAAATGTACAGAAATGGTTATAGAAAGACATTTCATAAAATCAAGTACTAAAACAAATGGATTGCCTGTGTGTGTTTGAAATAAGGGTCAAACATTCAGCCTAGAGAGCAAGTGACCAAGCATTATTCTATAGTAACCATCTTCCTGATGAACACTGAGTGGCCTCCTCTCCACATTCTGGTACAAAAGAAATAGACTTGCTCAATCACACCGGATAGATGCAGCCTGGCATTCAACATACAGTGCTAGTTTCTGCTGCAGCAACTGTAGAGAATCTTGCTGCTCAGGGAAAAGGCATCAAATCACCCAGTAGAGATAATGAAAGAGTTTCACGCTTTTAATCAGATATTGATTGATTATTGTAATATTCTCCTGTAGCATTAGCTGTGGGCATGAGAAATAGGGGGAGAACGGGAGAGATTTTCAGGGGGATATCAAGTAAATAAGTGTTTGAGACTTGAAAACTCTGCAAAACAGCAGCTACTGATAATTTAAAAGCTTGGTTTCACTTTTGCAGCCTATAATAAAGTCTACTCTTATTGATCATTGGGTAGCCACAGAGAATGAGCATTTGTGGATAGTTCTCTAGTGTTGATAATTGTCCTTGTTTCCTAAACTTCCTGCCATCCAACCCAACCAGTTGGAATTATCAGTGGCTCAACAGTAAAGCCCTAAAACTACAGATTCTATTTTATTGTATTTTAGACTGTCTAGGTTGCCATAGAATTGCATTGCTGGATTTTTATGAAATCTACATTTTTTTTTTTTTGCTTTGTAGAACATGCAGCACAGTGTTTATTGACTTATAATGGCTATTTTAGATGAAAAACCCCAGGAATGGTCTTTTGCATCTCGGGATGCTGTCTGTGCTAGGTGGTTCTGTATGATTCAGACTGGTGAACCCACATGGCTGTGTTGATAATAAGAGGACAATTCCATATGCAAACATTCATAGATTCCCACCCTCTGAACAGCACTGTGCCAGGTGCTAGAAGGGATGATAGATGCATTTACTGTTCTCAAAATGATCACTGTGAGCCAAGAAAGGAGAAAATATTCTTTAAAAGAGTAAAAATGGACACAAGAAATTCAGTCATAAGGGATTAATTCAACAAATAGGCACAAAAACATAAATCTGTTAAGGAATTTGGAATTTGAGTAGGAACAGAGAATAGCAGAATTGATGCAAAGAAGAAGGCAATCAATGAGCTAGGATTTGCAGCCTTACCAGAGAAAATGATATACCAGCCATTGGGGTGTAATCAAGTACTCCCTATTTATAACACACTGAAATTAAAACCATAAAGTACTGCTCCAACTGCAGTCAGTAGTATTTTTCTGAGAGCCCAGTGGGCCCAAAGACACAGGTTAAGTGCATGGTGGAAATTTATTGTGTCATACCCAAACACCTAAGTGGGATAAAGAATCAATCACATTATTGGGCTCACTGGTTGGCTTTCCCAAGAGTTCATGATTATTATAGCTCTGAAATAGTTAGGACTCCATCATAAAATGTCAGTATTACTTTTAAACTTGAAGATCTCCATCTTATCTTTGGAATGTCTTTAGCATGCTTCTGAGAAGAAAAATATTGTAATTTTTTAAAATTATAAGTTAGTCTGTGGGATCACTCAATTTAAGTTTCAGATGCACATATACAATTCTTCATTCCTCACCATAAATATTTTAGAATCTGGATGTCACATGAGATGCTCAAGAGGCTGTCCTCATGGGCTATAAAGATAGGGTCAAGTTAGTGGTAACAAGATATAGCAACTTGCACTGACTGGTTTGGCTCAGTGGATAGAGCCTATGGACTAAAGGGTCTTGGGTTCGATTCCAGTCAAGGGCATGTACCTTCGTTGCATGCACATCCCCGGTGGTAGGTGTGCAAGAGGCAGCTGATCGATGTTTCTCTCTCATTGATGTTTCTAACTCTCTAACCCTCTCCCTTCCTCTCTGTAAAAAATCAATAAAATATATTAAAAAGAAAAAAAAAGATATAGCGACTTAAGGGCTCTAGTCTTTTCCAAATATCTCTACACTGGTCTCACAGGCATCATTCCAATTACTCATTCTCTTAAAGAAATCTCATAAAATAGCACACAAATATTTTGATATGAAGTAGAACTAGGTTATGATATCAGCAAGATGGCAGAATAGAAAGTACCAGAAGTCCTACCGAGAGCAATTAAACAAGAAAAAGATATAAAAGGGACCCAAATTGGAAAGAAAGAAGTAAGATCATCTCTGTTCAGAGATTACATAATCCTATGTAGAAACATCTAGAGATTCTAATTAAAAAATCTGTCAGAATTAATAAATGAATTCAGTAAAGGTGCAGGATATAAAATCAAAATGCAAACAACAGTTGGTTTTTTAATACACTTATACAATACTCATACAGTACTAGAAGGAAATCAAGAAAACAATACCATTAATAACAACATCAACAAGAACAATATACTTAGGAATAAATCTAACCCAAGACTTGTACACTAAAAACTACAAAATATTGTTGAAACTGAAGCTAAATAAATGGAAAGACATTCCATGTTGAATTATAAGATTTAATATTACTAAAATGTCCACACTACCCAATCCCTATCAAATTCCCAATTGCATTTTTCACAAAAGCAGCTGGAAAAAAATCCTAAAATTCATGTGGAATCACAAAGGATACCAAATAGCCAAAACAATCTTGAGAAAGAGTAACAACAAAGCTGGAGGCATCACACTTCCTGGTTTTAAATGACATTACAAAGATATGGTGATAAAAGCAGTGTGGTACTGGCATAAGGACAGACAGAATCAGTGAAACAGAAGAGAAAGCCTAGGAGTAAACCCCCATTAGACAGTCAACTGATCTTCAACAAGAAAGCCATGAATACACAATGGGGGAAAAAGCGTCTCCCACGGATAGTGGTGGGAAAATTTGATATCCATGTGCCAAAGAATGAAATAGGATTCCTATCTTACACTATACAACAAAAAACAACTCAAAATGGATTAAAGACTTAAACATAAGACCAGAAATTGTACAATTCCGAGAAGAACCATAGGGGGAAATCTTCATGAAGGTGATCTTGACAATGATTTCTTGGATATGGCATCACAAAGACAGGCAACAAAAGCAAATATAGATAAGTGGGAGTTCATCACACTAAAAACTTCTGCACAGTAAAGAAAACAACAGAGTTAAAAGACAATCAACAGAAAAGGAGAAAATATTTGCAAACATATATCACTGGTAAGGGGTTAATTCCAAAATATATAAAGAATTTGTACAACTCAATAGAAAATAAAATCCTCAAATAACTCAATTTTAAAATAGACAAAGGACTCTAATAGATATTTCTCCAAAGAAGACATACAAATGGCCCACAGATATATGAAAAGATGCTCAACATCACAAATCAAAATCATAGTGAGATATCACCTCACACCTGTCAGGGTGGCCATTAACAATACAACAAACAACAAAACAAAACAGAAAATAACAAGAGTGGTCATGGACATCGTAAAAGGTAGTGTGTTAAAATTTTAATAATTGGTGAATCATTTAAAGGGTTTGTGTGTGTGGTTTTTTGGGGTTTTTTTTGTACAATTTTTAAAATCTTTCCAGAGGTTTAAAGATTTATAAATTAAGAAATTGGAAGAACTTATTAAAAATGGATGAATTCACTTTACTAGAAACTGCTATTGATTTTTTTCTTTTGAAACTTGTTTTTTGCTAAGACCCGTTTGGCTCAGTGGATAGAGTGTTGGCCTGCGGACTGAAAGGTCCCAGGTTCCATTCCAGTCAAGGCCATGTACTTTGGTTGCGAGCACATCTCCAGTAGGGGGCGTGCAGGAGGCAGCTGATCCATGTCTCTCTCTCATGGATGTTTCTAACTCTCTATCCCTCTCTTTTCCTCTCTGTAAAAAAATCAATTAAAAAAAATTAAATAAATAAATAAATAAATAAATAAATAATTTCTTAAATGGCAAAATATTCTTCCTGATTCACTTATCACTGAAAGTATCATTATACAATAAATCAAAACTAAGCTCCTTAAAAATTTTCCAGAAATGATTTATTTAATGAGATAAGGCTATTCTTTTTTCTTTCCATTTAGCCCCTGTATCCATGGATGAATATAATTTATTGCCAGAATGATAGAGTTCAACACCAATTGTTTCTATTCCTGTTTTTATAAATAAGTTAAGAAATCTTGTTAGTAGATGGGAATGGAAAATGTCTTTTTCTTTTTAAAGTCTTGTTACAGCAATGTTATTCAAATAAGTGAATTCCTTTTGAGTTCAATGATAAAAATTGCACAGTGATTCACCCTGTTAGAAACAATTTAGTCCCATCCTTGTCAGTTTGATTAAAAGCAAAATATTAAGAGACACCTGACTTTCAAAAGGATCCTGTTACTCAGTGATTTGAGTCATTCATTTTCTCAGTTTCTGGGAAGAGTACCAAAAAGACTCGTCTAAGACTTATGAAATGATCATCAATTATACATTTTTAAAAAATTGAGGCAAGTCAGTCTTCATGGTCAAGGCAGTTAGCCAAATCGGACTTATTCCTCTCAGAAAAAGTCTGACCTGATTCTATGCTTCAAGGAATGTGATAAACTATACTAAGAAAGAAATTATTAAAAGTTCAGTATTCGTTTTGGTTGTCTCTTGCTACATATCAAATCACCTGAAAGCTTTGTGGTTTGAAATATCAATAATATAATATTTTCTATGATTCTGTGAGTTAATCTGGTGGTTCTTTTGCTTCAGGCACTGGGAGAGCTGAAAGGTATACAGTGGCCTCGTCCACATGCCTTGCAGTTGGCACTGCCCACAGGTGAGGAGGGGGAGGTTAGATGGGGCTGTAGGCCAGGTGCCTCATTTCTTATCTTTTTTTATTTTATGGTTTGATTTGATTAACTAAAGAATCATTGCAGGATTTTGAATAAAATGATACCTTGATCTGATTTATGTTATGAAAGCACCACCTCAGCTGCTCAGTGATGACTGTAGTGTGGGTAGTTGGGCGTGTATGAAAGGAAGAAGGCCATTAGAGTTTCAATCTAGAAAAAGAGACAATGGGTCAGGATGACAATAATGCAGTTGGTAGGAAGAGGTATGATATGGGTTATGTTTTTTTCTTTTTTTAAATTTCTTTATTGATTAAGGTATTACATATGTGTCGGCATTCCTCCATTAATCCCCTCCCTCCCATCCCCTCCATTCATTTCCTGATGTGGGCCTCTCCATGTGTCTGCTTGGCCTTCTCATAGCAAAGCCATTTCCAGAAGAAGCTTCAGGACAATAAACCACACTGTGCAAGCATTGATCAAGCCCTATATTATACCTACTAATGTTTCACTGGCTAACACTAGAGCACCACTAAAACTTAAGCACCACTTCAAAACATCACTAAAACCAATGACCAAACCCTGAGTCAATGAGGAAGGGAACCGTGAAACAGAATACTGGGAAGCATGACTTAACTAGAGGCCCCAGAGGCACAGTGTACCATGCAACTTTTAAGATAGAAAAAGTAGTCAAGAAAGTTTAAAATGATGGAGAAGTAATATTCTTTAACACTTGAAATATTTCACTCCATTCTCTCTTTGCTTGCTTGGCTTCTGAAGAGAAGTCTGATGTCATTCTTAGCTTTGTTCCTCTATAGGTAAGGTGTTTTTTCTCCTTGTTTTTGTCTTTGATTTTTTGAAGTTTGAATATGATATGAGTAGATATGAGTAGGTGTAGATTTGGGAAGGGGGTGTTATTTACCTTGCTTGGTGTTCTCTGAACTTCCTGATATCTGTGGTTTGTGTCTATCCTAAATTTTAGAAAACTCTCAGCCTTTATTACTTAAAATATTTCTTCTTCTCTTTTCTCTGTCTTCTCCTTCTGATATTCACATTACACATATGTTGCATTTTGTATAGTTGCCTCACAGTTCTTGGATATTCTGAGGGTTTTTTTTTATGTCCGTTTTCTCTTTGATATTTGGTTTTGGAAATTTCTCTTGAGATATCCTCAAGCTCAAAAATTCTTTCATCAACTGTGTCTTACTCACAAGCCCATCAAAGGCAGTCTTCGTTGATGTTCTTAATAGCAGAAGCAGACTAATACACTCTTATAATTTTTATGACTTTGGAAAATTCAAACCTTCGTAGACAGATGCTACAAAATAACCACTCCCAATGCTTTATCTGATTATGACAAACATGTTACAATTCAAGTGGCATGTTCATTAATGAATAAGCTGTCATTTATTTCTCCTAAACTAATCAGTCTAAATTAGAGCTTGCCATAAGGATACCAAAGTCATACATTGAAATTTCAAAGCATACTGAAACAGAAAAATAGCTCCTGCAATAAATGTTCTTAGGATTGGGTTCCTTCTATTTTTTGTAGACTTACAAAATACTAACAACAGTTAGATTTCACATCTCTGATATCCCTTGAAGTCAGAATTTCCCTAACAAATGTGTCATTAGTTAATCACATCTTAAGGAAAACACATTATTTATAAATAATACAGATAGAACACATGACTCCATGGTTAAGAGCATGGACTCTGCCGCCTGCTGTCAAATCCTAGGCTTTTGTGGGACTTTGAACAAATTACTATTAAATCCTATAGCCCAGTTTCCTCACTTTTAAAATGAGAATAACAAAAGGGTTGTGTGAGTATTAAATAAGATAGAGACACATAAAATGATTAAAATGGGGCCCAACTTTTAACAAATACCACTGAAATGTCTGTTTTTATTATATCCTAGAAAATTGCACCTATACTGGAAAACACTTAGAATTCATGATGGTCAGTCATTTGTGCTATTAATCAAAAATCCTCCTTCTATCTAGCACAGGGCACTCCCATCGTAGAGTTTGGGTGGGGCCCTGTTTCTATTTCTGGCCAATGAACTAGTCAAATGAATTAGAGTGTTTAAATGGCTATGAGATTCTCCAGAGCACTTTTCCCTCTGGTATGGCCACTCGGAATGCTTGATGTGGTGGAGCCTGGAGGAGGGAGTGATAAAAGCAAACAGAGCCGCAGCTGCCCTGAGATAGATATCTTAAATGAGTGAAAGATAGATCTTTGTTGTCGTAAGCCACTGGCATTTGGAAAGGGGGTGTTTGTCAGGCAGCACAATAACCTTGTCTATCCTGAGTAATGCAGAAAGCAAGGCCAAGTATCTGAGTATTTCAATTAAGTCGTGTCCTTTAGCCTAGCCAGTGTGTTTCAGTAGTTGAACCAGGAGGTCACAGTTTGATTCCTGGTCAAGGGCAAATGCCCAGGATGCAGGCTCAATCCCCAGTGTGGGGTGTACAGGAGGCAGCTGATCAATGATTCTCTTTCATCATTAATTTTTCTATCTCTCCCTCTCCCTTCATCTCCTAAATCAATAAAAAATATATTTTAAAAAATATCCTTTATTCAAGTGAATGACATCTTCAGGAATACCCAAAATTGGATAATACCAGTAAAAAATCATTTGCAGAATGCTGGCCATGATGTTCCAAATATCTGACTTGTATCAGCCTTTCCTTCAGTGCATGAAATTTCATCCTGAATATATTTTGGGAGTCCTTCACAAGTTATCCCTTTAAATAAGGCACAAAACCCTAGAATAAGTAATATATAAGTCATCAAATCTTTATACATCCAAGTGAGTGTGTTTATTCAATTCATTTACAGAAAGAATCTGGGCAGTGGAGGAGTTATATTGGAAGATAAACTTGGGAGGTCTTCCTGATATATAACTCAGAAAAGAATTGTGAGTATGGAGGAAATTATGGAAATAATAATCTTAAGATCCTTGCTCACTTTATAGTAAACAGATGCAGCCAACTACAAAGTCTATTGTAAGTTCAGCCTCAGTGACCTACTCAAGCTACTTGATAAGTTATTGCAAAGGTCATGTCTGACTCCCACATCAGGACTTTAACCATTGTATCTTGTTATTTTACCAGTTCCACTGAAGAGAAAGAAGCCACAAAGCAGACACAGAAAAAGGAGAAGAAAGGAGCATAGAGGTGGAGAGTGAATCCCTTTCAGAGATCCAATTTCATTTTTATCAGTGGGTTATATCAGTGGGCCCTATTCCTTTTTTTTTTTAGGAGATGTAGATTTATTTATTTTATTTACCATTGGGAGGGTCTTACTTAATTTATGTGTTTCATTCCTAGCTCCACCACTTACAATTTACTCAATTCCTTTGTACCTTGGGTTTCTGCTTTGTAGGGTTATAGTAATAAGGGTTACTCTTAGAATTAAATGACAATGAATGCTAAGTGATTAGCCCATGGTATACAGCATGCACACAATAATTGTAAACTGTTTTCAGTATTTTTATCATCTCTTTTTTTTTTTTTACTCTAAAAGAGTCTTTTTGCCAGAATACCCCTAAAGCACTGGTTGCATTGATTCAGGAGTATGTAAAAATTGGTCATGGAAGATTTTTCAAGTAATGAAGAGCAAGTCTCTATGCTTCTTAGAATGCTATTGGAAATGCCAAGGTAACATATCAGATTTTTAGGTTTTCTATCTAGTTAACTTCAGACTTCTCTGACAGTTGAAGACTGCATTTAGCTGGGCCCAGCACAGATAAGCACCTTAACATGCTTCCAATGAGTCTAGAACACTTGGTTTGTTTTGCTCTTTACATTGAAAAGAGCAAAACAACCAACCTATTCTTTACTGCAAGAAAGTTCCCATCTCCCTACATTGTTACAACAATGCTTTTGGTTGTTTTTGTTGGTAAGGAATGAATTTGGACGATGCTATATCCACAGGTGGACCAGAGAGCAGCATCAAGTGGGTAGAAGGTGATTTTTGAGCCAGGAGAAATTTGAATCCACACTTGCTAATCAGCAAAAGACAGAATGCATCCTCTCTTCCTCAGGAATCCCCAAATCCCCGAGAGCAGAACCAGTGCCCTGCAATTACTTGCAATTGGGACTCAAGTCACTTTATTTGGACATAAAAGAAAAGAGTGAGTTCATAAACTAAGGGCTTTAGGACCATTTGTCTAGATTTTTATGAAGGTTTAATTTCCCCTGGGGAAGCCATGCAAGCAACTGAGTTTTACCCTAAAACGAATGAAACTGTAGCTAAGGCTCTTACATTTGTACAGGTGAGTTCAAGACTCTGGAAGAGGTCCTTTCAATGGATTTGTATAGTCACAAGTTTCTGTGAATTCAGCAACAGTGTGATATTGTAACTGTCTTTTCTTAAGACTGTTGACCTTTCCCATTCTAAGTTTTTTTTTTTGTTTTGTTTTGTTTTTTTCAGAGCGGAGGGGAAGGAGCGAGAGAGAGAAATATCTATGTGAGAGAGACACATCTATTGGTTGCCTCCTGCTTGTTCCCTAACAGGGGCTGGGGGTGGACCCTACAACTGAGGTATGTGACCTTGACTGAAATCAAACCCATAACCTTTACTCTGCAGACCAACGCTCTAACCACTGAGCCACTGGCCAGGACCTGACTCAGTTTTGTTTTGTTTTTTTAAATATATTTTATTGATTTTTTTTACAGAGAGGAAGGAAGAGAGATAAGAGTTAGAAACATTGATGGGAGAGAAACATCGATCAGCTGCCTCTTGCACACCTTTTACTGGGGATGTGCCTGCAACCAAGGCACATGCCCTTGATCAGAATTGAACCTGGGACCCTTCAGTCCACAGGCCGATGCTCTATCCACTGAGCCAAACTGGTTAGGGCCTGACTCAGTTTTGAGTCCCACTTCCTCTAGTGTCATGTGGCATTGAAGTGGTGACAGGGCTCAGCAATGCTACTCCAAAATATGCCACTGTGGCATAGTGAATATTTTAAGCTGAAGGAGTTTGAGCAAATGGCAGAAGCATAGAGGTTACTCTGACCTTCCCTTGCCCTTGTTCCCTAAAATTTGTCATAAAACCCTCATGTGGGAGATGCCTCCCTCTATCTGGAAGGAAGGAGCATCTTTATCTCCAAAAACAAAGGGAAAACCAATAAGAATTCTAAGAAACAGGCCTTGCTCATTTACCCCCAGTTCACTACAATAACCTCATATTCCAGCTCTCATACTCATCCATGACTGCCCATTCTTTTTCAAACCTAGCATAAAATACTCAGGCCTAACTGCCTCCTTGGTCTTCATTTCCTTATGAAGACTCCCAAGTCACATAAAGCTTATCTATAATAAGAAAAGCACAATATGCTAATTAGACTAGAGGTCCTTCAGACAACTTCCAGACAAAGCTGTGGCAGTGGAGGCTGAGTCCCCTGCATCAGGCCTCTAGTATTAAATAAATTTGTATGTTTTTCTCCTCTTAAACTGTCTTTGCCAGTTTAATTTTCAGATACAGCCTGGGACCCTAAGAGAGCTGAGAAAACTTTTTCTTCCCCTGCAGGGGCCATGGGCACTTTTAGGGTCCAGATGGGGATACATTTAGTTTGTCTGTGGTGGGACGTGTTCATGTGGTTCACAATTGCCTCCACACAGAGAGGAGTCATTGTTTTCAGAAACACTTCTACCTGCCTCTTTACTCAGCTTCAGGTAACAGAAATGAGGGGTTAGGTCACATGGTAACCATAATGCTACCCACAGTACCCAGAGGACATAGTAGGGAGAAGAAATAAGGTGTAACGCATAGTCACACATGGAAAATTGTAAACAGTGTCCTTGATAAAATAGAAATTCTCTCCTATTAGGAATATACACAGTGATGTAGCAGAAAAGCACAAGATTTTTTAATGGAAATTTCAGAACATACAATTGACCAGCATTCCTTTCTTTAGAATAAGGCACAACCTAGAGCAGCCCTATGAAAAGTGAGTACAGTTGAGTGGAGTCACATGTCTCTGCATCTCAACCTCCAATAATTAAAAAACAAACTTTGATCAACCCTATAAAGAAAAGATTGAATAATACTTCTATTCTCTCTGAAAAAAATTACAGGGTTATTTTCATAAAGTGATAAAAAATATTGAGGCAGTAGAAAGAAATATCAAGAAGTTCATCTTTGGGGGTTTTGGTCTGTTGTTTTCATTGTTGTAGTATTTATCAGCTTTTTAAAAAATGGTATCTTGTTGTGATTTCTTTTATCATTCTAAATATTCATGTTTATGTCTACTTTTGTATTAATTTCCTTGAAGAACTTGCTTCAGATTGAGCTTCGGATCCTACAAAGCTTAAGTCAGTCCCTGAATAGGAGATAAAGACACAAGTTAAAAGACTGCCCTCCTTTTCTCTCAAGTACAGTTTGAGACTGTTTCCTATTCTGTGTTTGGTATAAATGTCTAATTGATGGCTTTTTCTTTCAAATGTGTTGCTGTTGAAGAAAATAAAATTAATAAAATTAAATCAAAAGGAAAGTCTAAGTAAGACTCCTGCTTGAATTGAAAATCAATTACTGATCTTGAAACAGAACCACAAGAAGTCTTGTGTGTATGTAGATTATTTAGTGCAAAGGGTAATTTTTAAAAACACATATTATGCATAGATGTAGATAGAGAAATGTATGTTTATGATTGCTCGTGGTTCTGTTTTGAAGCCAATAATTAGTTTTAATTTCATATTCAAACTAATGAATGGCAATGTGTTTGAAGTGTACTTGGCCTATTTCCCCATACACTGCAATGATAGGTAGTGCGTTCTGCTGGTTCTGATCAGTAATATTTATTATTTTTATCAGTTTACTCTTCAGGTGTATACCAATGAATGGGTGACTTTTAAGAGATATGAAATAAAAGAAAACCTACATGTAGCAGCTACATAAATCAAATAATTAATCCTATTATTCATTCTAGGAAACATGTCATTATCATTTACTTGATAAAAATACCTGAGCTTCCAGAAATAATATTTTCACATGGCATTGACACAATTTCAAGCCAGAATGAAGACTTTTCATAGAGTATGCAGATGATCCCTAAGGAAGCACCATTTGTTCAAAATATTACAAAACTAGAAAAGGTTCTTTTAAAGCTCCAGGGATAAAACAATGGCCAAGACATTCATTCATTTTTGAAAAGTACCTGGCACCCAGTAGGTGCTCAATAAAACACCATGTGGTTGTACAACAGCAATGAAGTACATTGTTGTTTATGTGAATCATATCCCCTAAAATCGTGTTGTATTCAACCTATGTGACCAAGCTTGGTAGCCCTAAAAATTATTTGTTGAATGAATGAATGAAATATGGTGAGAGTCTTCCATTTGTCACCCCAGGACCAGGCACTGGAGATAGGCAAAGGAATAAGACTGTTTCCCAATTCAAAGACTGTCATATTGTTACCCCTGCTAATATAGATATGACAAATTTCATGGTAGTGATTTAATCTGCCTAAGGAGGCTGAGGAATCTTCTCAGAGGCAGTGATAGTTGAGTTGGGGAAAGGATTTTACTAGGCAAAAAGGGGAAGGAAATGCATTTTCCAATAGAGAACAAGCCTGAATCAAAAACTTGTAGCTTTAAACAGATGGACATATTGGGAATCAGTGTACAGTGAGTGTGACATGGTTCAGGGATATACTTTATCAGAAGTAGCATGAAAGACATCTAGAAAGGGTGATTCTGAAATGTAAAGAGCCTGTAATCTTATTCATCTCTGAATTCCCCAAAGCACCACATACAGTGCCTAATAGAGAATCGGTGCCCAGAGATAGTAGGATGGATGGATGCATGGATGCAAAACCTGAACTAGCTTGTTCCACCTGGATCAACATTGCTACAATCAGTAAAAACTCTACTCAGTGTTAAGGAATTGCTTTCTGTAATGCTCAGACATAATGTGCCCTCCAATATGCTGAAATACAAACATCTTTGAATTGTATGTCAGTACCTGACTTGATGGAAGAGTCTGCCATTCCTAAATGAATAATAAATGCTCACTGAAACTAGAGCAAAATTCATAATACCTCCCTTGTGAGAATTTGTATTGAATCTTTTCTTTGTTAATGTCTAAAGAGGAATGTTTTCTCTGGTTTAAAATCTTGTTAATCATAAAAAATACTAGTAAATTCTTAGATTCCTTCTCATATCTGTGATACCAACTAGTTCATTAACATGTTACACAGCTCATGTTAAAACTCAAATGCAGTGTGAGACTTTGGTAATAAAATGTGAAGGCTATGACAAAACAGAAATTTGCCTAAGTTGTAACTGAAAAAAAAAAAGAAAGAAAAGAAAATAGAAGGGGCAACTGCAAGGAAGTCACACCACATGTCAAGTTCTTGGTCTTTTAACTCTCTTTCCGGATTAGCTCTATCTCTGCTAACTTGTGTTGGATTCCCAGTCTGCTCTGGGAAATCCAACTACCCAACCACCCAACTACCAGGAAATACCAAGCCCCCTTTTTTCCAAATTACCTCTGTCTACCAAAAGAATAACAGTGTAGTTGTGGATACTGAAAACTAAAATATGAGTTCTGAAAAGTGAGGCAAAAATCAAACTATGGCCTTTATACTATATTAAGCAACCCCATGAGACATAAAGGCCTTGTCAGTGTATGTATGGGGTCACTTTCTTCTTGGATTTTCATTGTGAGAACAAAAACAATCTTAGCTCTGATTGAAGTTGGATGACAGCCACCTGTGTTAAGTGGGATGGAAGAAAAATGCTATTTCATTACTGGCTGTTGTGTGTCTTAGTTCCACAGTTAGTATGACTGGCTTCCGCTGTTGACTTCTTTTTAAAAAACACTAAATTATTTCAGATAACCATCCAGCAGCTGCTCTGTGTCTACAGGGAACAAGTGAGAGCAAGCTGGCCACTGGTTGGATTCTGCTGCTGCTTCCGCTCAAATCCCTGTTATGATGTAGATGGACTGGGCCCAGCTCCAGAAGGCCAGAGGCAGAGAACTTAGAATATGAAACAAACAAACAAAAAAGAGGCAGAGAAAAGGAAAAGAGGGAAAAGATAGATGACTTGACTTCAACCTCTAAATGACTCACATCATTTCATGATATATGAATGATAAACTGACTCAGATATCAACATAATTTCGTGTTTCATTGGTATAATGCTCCCAAACATTTTACTGCCCATATAGTCTTTATTATTTTCCTCAAGAGTCTCAAATGTGAAAAGATTATTTCTCAACTAATGAAACTGCATTGATCAGATAACAATCCTCTCATTCTCCATTTGAATTAAACAACGCCATATGATCGCAAGCTATTTCAGGTCAGCACCAGTATCTGACCTAATAATAGACAAACATGTAAATTGACTGTACCTGTGCTACACCCATAGCCAATTAGCAATGAGTATGCAAATTAACCCAACAAAGAAGGTGGGTTAATTTGCATATGCAGCATGGAGTGGCTGGTAGGGCCGGGACATCTGCTATGAAGAGGAGGGGAGCAGTGGAAAAAGTTATAGGAGCAGTGCTCTGGCAGGGAGCAAGGACTTTTGGGGTCCTGACTGGCTGTGAGTGAGGACTTGCAAGCTCCTGGGTGGCCAGGAGCAAAGCCAGAGGAAGAAAGGCCTATTCTTGCACAAATATCATGCCACAGAAAGGCCTCTAGTTAAAATATAAAATCAATGTAGGAATAAGTGTGTTATTTTGTTCACCTCTGCTGTGTTATCATAGGAAAATAATAAATTTCCATGTTGTTGTTTTTTTAAATAATGAAACTAATACAAGGACCACAGGTTAAAAATCACAGGGTTCTTCCAGAAATGTTATTTTGGTACAAGACACTCACAATAATAAACTCACAGCTTTCAAAGAGGCCATCTTAGAGCCATGGGTATAAGATGCTTAATATGAGCACCTCTGGAATATTTGAAATAGTTGAAATATTAGTTCAGATCCCAAACTCAGTATTTATGTCTTGTGTCATCAAGGGATTTATCCTCTGTAATCTTAATATCCTAATCTACAAAACCAGAACTGTTATAGCTGTATCTTATAATAGATGCTCAAAAATTACAGTTAAGCTTACTGGTAGATGATCAAAAATATAAATAACAAATGAGAATCCTAAAAATATATATCTAGGTGGGATTAATACCTAGTTGTTCAGCTTTTCCACATATTCTGGGGTTTACCCAGTGGCTGTTCAATCTATTTCTACCATCATTGTCCATTTTGTCTTCTTAGGATAGCCAGAGTCTTCTCCTTCTTCCCTGCATACAGAAACAAGCTGGGGAGAAAGAAGAAGAAATAAAAACTTCCAGAATTCTGCTTTATGTGACTGAATTGAATTATCCTTTAAAATAATAGAAAAACAGATAGCTTAGAATTCCTAGAAATATTAGTGGATTATGAAATTAGCTTACCTGGACAGCCAATCCATTGTTGTTGTTGGTTTTTTACCATTTATTATTATTATTATTATTATTATTATTATTATTATTATTATTCAATTGGCCTAATTGGTTTCTTTTAGGATTTATATACCTAAGTGTCTTCTCTCTAAGCCCTTAAAAGCCTGTTGTAATCCAATGTATTAAAATCATTGCTCCAATATGGTTAATGACACTTTATAAAGATGTAATAACCCAAATCATAAATTCAAATATATAATTATATCGGAAGCATAAAAAAACTGTCTATTTGCATTTTGTGATGCTTCACCATATAAATGTCAATTCTCTCAAGTAAATTTATATAAGCAGTATCTACTTTTTATCTGTGAAGAAAACCCATTTGAAAGGCAATTACTTCATACTCTGTTAAGTCACAGTATGACTATAGCTAACAACCCTCCAGGTCATGATATCCCAGGAAAAAAATTATAAGTAGAACCCAGCTTCCAATCATCTACAGTCAAAACTGGCTTCTGATCTGAAATCCAACACCACTCTAAGCTGTCACAGGACTCTCTTGGGGATTCTGTAAATGTCACTGGACAGAAAAGCCGCCTGGTGTTATAAAATGTGAGGACTCTGATGCCACCCAAAGGTCTGGGGCAGAAACCAGGAATCAAAATGCTTACAAGTACACCATGGGGTTCTGTTGCAAACATCAAAGTTTAAAACTTGTTTCTGTGGGCACTTTAGAAAAAAAAGGGTAAGGGGTGACAACATCACAAAAGCTTCCTAGAGTAGTGTGTGTGTGTGTGTGTGTGTGTGTGTAAGAGAGAGAAAGAGAGAGAGAGAGAAAGAGGGATTCACATTAACCCCTAAAACAGTGACTGTAAGAATCCTATATAATAAAGAGGTAATATGCAAATTAACCTTCACAAGATGACTGCCTACTACCAGGCCAACTGGGGAGTTAGTGAAGGACGACCAACCGACTGAACAAGCAAACTGCGTGGGGCGACCAGGCCAGCAGGGGGGTTAGTGAGGGATAGCCAAACAACTGAACAAGCAGGCTGCGTGGGGCAACCAGGCTGGCAGAAGGGGGCAGTTTGGGGCTACCAGGCTGGCAGGGGGGGCAGTAATGGGTGACCAGGCTGGTGGGGAGGGCAGTTAGGAGCGACCAGGCAGGCAGGGAGGGGGCAATTGGGGGCAACCTGGTTGGCAGCTGGGCTAATCAAGCTGGCATGCAGAGATAGTGAGACGCCAGTAAAGCGGGTGGGGGGGGCAATTAGGGATGACCAGGAAGGCAAGCAGATGAGTGATTAGAAACCAGCAGTCCAAGATTGTGAGAGGGATGTCTGGCTGCTGGAAATGGGGCCTAAACCATCAGTTGGACATCCCCCAAGGGGTCTAGGATTCGAGAGGGTGCAGGCTGGGCTGAGGAGTCCCCCTTACCCCTCCCATGCACATATCTCATGCACCGAGCCTCTAGTGAGAAAATAGTACTGGTCTCAGACTGTTTCTAGTTTCAAATCTACTGTCAACACATGAAAAGGGATTTCACATATAATCTCTTAACCTTTGGAAAGTCTCCTCAATGGAAAAATGAACAAAATATATGCTACCTAATTCAAGTGTTGTAAACATTTTGTGAGGTAATAGATGTGAAAATACTCTGAAAACAAGAAAGTATCTTACCTTTGTTTCATTATTTAAAAACTAGGGGCCCAGTGCATGAATTTGTGCACCTTGAAAGGAATTGTGGACCGTGAGGTTGCAGTGGGCACAGGGGTGGGTCTGGGCTCATCCTCCACACTCTCGCCTGGTTCCCCCCACCACAGCCCCAGGTTCCCTGCCAATAGCCCTGCTCCCACCACCGCCCCTCCCACGTGCTGACAGTGTCGGCCCCACTCATATCCGCTGATGGCACGAAGTGGCTGGGGTGAGCGGGGCTGGTGCCATCAGCAGGTGCAAGTGGCAGCTGCTGCCCCAGTTGCTCCTCAGGAGCAGGAGGAGGTGGAGAAGCCCTGAGGTGCAATTGGGGTTGACACTGGCAGCAAGTATGGGCACTGGCAGCAGGTGTGAGCACCTGGTGGGACCAAGTTACACAGGAGCAAAGAATTTTCAATAACCATCAAAGGCTCGCCCTGATGACATCAACTGGCCCCCTGCCTTGGTCTGGCACCCCTACTCACCTGCTCCACCATCATGCCAGGCCAATGCCCATCATGTTCTGTGCTCTGCTGCCTGCTGCTGATGCCCGCCATGTCTCACGCACCCCTTGGTGGTCAGTGGATGTCATAGTGACCAGTTGTTTGGTTGTTCCACTGTTTGGTCTATTTGCATGTTAGCGTTTTATATTTATAGATTAAAGATAAGAGTTTTGTGAGGAACAGATCTTGCTCTTGTCTGCTGACGTTTGTGGCCAGGAGGCAGGGGTGAAGGGATGACCTTCTAGACCTTCTCTTTCTCCTCTCTCCTTCTTCTAAGTTCAACACCTCTAATTTCCTTTCTCTGGTGCCTGCCAGAGGAAAATTGAACTTCTCTATTATTTTACAGACCGATCTGATACTCCCGTCCTCATTCCAGATAAGCATGACTCTACATAAATAGTCATTAAAGTGTTTTTCCAGAACCAACAAAGCCTTTAACAGAATACTCACTCTTAATAACACAAACAACATGAGAAGCTTTGTCTTAAGAGGGTTTTTTTGGTTAGCTAATCCCAGATTAATACATTTGGTGGATCTTCTTTCACTACAAAGATTCTCTATAAGAAAGAGAGTTCACAAGAAATTTTATCTTCTCTATTTTCAGAACAAGGTTTGTTTTGTTCGAAAATGTATATCATGTTAAAGTAACCAGATTAGGGTCAAGATGGAGCCGCTCATGCTAACCCCTCATCAGCAAACCAACACTTAAGTGTCTTTGCTTGGTTCTCCCTGAAAAGGAAGGCCTGCATCAAGCAACCAATGCTTGCATGCTCAGCACAAGTCACCTAACCCAGCTGCAATACCTCTTTGCTACATGTAAGGAAAGTAACTTTGCTTTAAGCAATCTGAAAATGCCCTGTATGGTTCCCTTGTTCCTGCTCACTTAGGTCTGTAAAAATCTCATGCCATGTACAGCTCTTTGTAGCTACTTTCTATTTTCTAGACTGGATGTTTTCTGATTCATGAACCATTTAGTAAAATCCAATTAGATCAATAAATTATCTGTGGACACTTTTTCAACAGCCATGAGTTCAAATTTCATGATCACATAGTCCATAAGCCTTCGTATGATATATTAATATTAATATAATTATATCATAAAGCATATATATGTATCATATCTCATGCCAAAGTTTATGGACTATGTGATGACGAAACCTTACATACACACACATACATACTAGAGGCCCAGTGCATAAAATCCATGCATGGCGGGGTGTCCTTCAGCCTAGCCTGCATTCTCTCCAATCTGGGACCCACACCAGGATTGGGACTAAACTGGCAGTAGAACATCCCTCTCACAATCCAGGACTGCTGGCTCCCAACTACTCACCTGCCTGCTTTCCTGATTGCCCCTAACCAATTCTGCCTGCCAGCTTGATCACCCCCTAACTACTCCCTTGCCAGCCTGATAGATGCCTAACTGCTCCCCTGCCAGCCTGTTTGCCCCTAATTGCCCTCCCCTGCAGGCCTGGTCCCCCCCAACTGTTCTTCCCTGCAGGCCTTGGTCCCCTCCAACTTCCCTTCCCTGCAGGCCTGGTCACCCCCAACTTTCCTCCTCCGCCGGCCTGATCATCCCTAGCTGCCCTACCCTGCAGGCTTGATCACTCCCAACTGCCCTCCCTTGCAATCCTGGTCCCTCCCAACTGTCCTCCCTGCTGGCCTGGTCCCTCCCAACTGTCCTCCCCTGCTGGCCATCTTGTGTCCACATGGGGGCAGCCATCTTGTGTGTTGGAGTGATGGTCAATCTGCATATTACTCTTTTATTAGATAGGATAGAGGCCTGGTGCATGCGTGGTGGCCAGCTGGTTTGCCCTGAAGAGTGTCCCAGATCAGACTGGGGGTTCCCTTAGGGCATGAGGTGGCCTGGGCAAGGAGCCTGTGGTGGTTAACAGGCCGGCCATGCCCCCTGGCCACCCAAGTGGAGGCCTTGGTATCTGGGATTTATTTATCTCCTACAATTGAAACTTTGTAGCCTGGAGCGGAGCTAAGCTTTCTGCTTGCTCCTTGGTGGCAGCCATTTCTGTTGGAATTTTTTTTTATCTTCTATAATTGAAACTTTGTAGCCTTAAGTGGAAGCCTGGGCCTGCTAGGGTGTGTGGAAAGCTTGGCTTCCTCCATTGCCAGGGCAACCCAATCCTCCCTCTTGCTCTCTCTGTGACCTTAGCCATCTTGGTTGGGTTAATTTTCATACTTGCTCCTGATTGGCTAGTGGGCATGGCTCGTGGGCATGACTTGTAGGTGTAGTGGAAGTAGGTCAATTTGCATATTACTCTTTTATTAGATAGGACTAGAGGCCTCTTTCACAAAGATTTGTCCAATAGGCCTTCCTTCACCTTGCTGCTGGCACCGTTTTTCTCCGGTACCCAGTACCAAGGTCTTTGTTCTGGACAGAGTCTTCTCTCTGGCCAGAGTCTGCAGGCTTCACTGCACTCCAGACAGAGCACTGCTCCTGTAGCTCCCTCTACACCCCACCCTCCCTCTCATAGCAGGTGTCCTGGCCTGCCCTCCCTCTCATAGCAGGTGTCTGTGCCTGGAGTGGCTGGAGGGCAGAGCCACCACCATCTTTATCCTGCTAATTTGCATATTACCTCCCGATTGGCTGGTGGGCATCATGGAGGTATGGTCAATTTACATATTTCTCTTTTATTAGTGTAGATCTACAATTTCATAATCATACCTTGTATATATCACAATTATCATGTAATCATGTTTATATTCATAAATGTACATTTTTGTAAATATTTCTATCTGACTATTTTTGGCTTAAACCTTTCTTCTGCCTAATATAGAAATGTGAATTTAGTTGCTTCTAGGTGATCTCTGTCAATGTCTGGGCAGCCAATTTTGGGTGTAGGCTGGAAGGCTATCTGCTCACCACCACAAGGGAATTCTAAGCCTATCTTGGGAGATGTACAACCATCCTCATGTTCTCAGCTCTGCCCCTTCCACCACAGTTAGGTGAAGGCAGAGAGCCAGAGCAGACTGAAATCTGACCCCCCTTCTCCTCCCCAGCCCTTGGAAATTTTGTCCAATCTGCAGACAGAGGTATGAGGTGGAGCAGAAGCTTCTAACCACTGACATGATTTTTTCAAGCTCCCTGTGTTCAAAGATTACAAAGCATTTTTGTATTTCTTTTGGTGGTAATCCCTAAATAGAGAAATGTCATTGGATAAGCATAGAGTATGAGAAAGAGCATATCAAATAGTAATATTTGACATAGTCAGCCACTATAAGTATGTGCATATGTGTGTGTACTCCGAAATACATCCGTGTGTATTATATTATTACATGATATAGAAACTGTAATTCTACTTTAATAAAAAATAATGTAGCCCTAGCTGATTTGGTTCAGTGGATAGAGCATTGGCCTGCAGTCTGAAAGGTCCCAGGTTCCATTCCAGTCAAGGGTATATGACCTGGTTGTGGGCTCAATTCCCAGGGTGGGGTGTGCAGGAGGCAGCCGATCAATGATTCTCTCTCATCATTGATGTTTCTATCTCTCTCTCCCTTCCTCTCTAAAATCAATAAAAACATTTAAAAAATAATGTAATAAGTAATAAATTAGAATGTAAGTCTAACTTAATAAATAAATAGATATGCATAGAGAAATGTTTGTTATCAGGAAGTGCACCTAAATATTAGCCACTGGGTCATGATTTTTATTTGCTTCTTTATGTTTCTTTAAAGTTCCTAAATTCTCTTCTCATAGTATATATTTCTTTATAACCATAAAATAAGTAAATGATAATAGTTTTAAAAGTTAATTTGTTGGACATAGAAAAAGACCACTATATTTATATAACATGATGTTTGTTTGCATTTGTAATAAAAATTGAAAGAATAATTAAGTAATAAAAATGCAGAGCTATATTAAGCAATTTCTTCTGAAAACCAAAACAAAACAAACCCCACACATATTTGTTTCTTTCTGACATAGCAAACAGAAACTACTTGGGTTACAAGCACAGATTGTTTTTATATAACATTTTGAGGTATTCATGACACAGGCTTATATTGCAATTCTATTTGGGAATTCAGGCAAATTAGCTACAGTATGATGGGTTTGTTCCGTACTTAATTGTTTCTGAATTCAGTAAATGTCTTGTTCCCGTAAATGAAAGCCTTCACATTAACTTTGACTATATACGTTCTGATCCACTCTTCGTTGTGAGCAGAAAGGGTGCTAAGGAGACCTTCTTACCAGGGCAGGGAGTAGTTACAAATGAAACAAGAGGAGCCGGGCACCCAGGAAGTCATGGGGAGAAGGACAACAGGAACTGGGTACCTTCCGCCTTGTCAGAATGCTTCTCACACCCACCTGCCCTTCATGTCTTGGCTCACATTGTTTTTGGTAAAAAATTAAGAGAAAATAAAAGCTGTTACATTTAAATGAAAAATTTCCCCGTAGGCTGCAGTTTGAAAACAAAACAGCAATCTGGTCATTTGGCAAGAGGCTGGGGTAAACACTGGATTGAGCCCAGGAAGCTTATCTTTGTGTTCAAAAGACTGATGAACTGCTGGGGACTAGTAATCAATTGATCGACTTCAGTCCGGAGCTTCCAAAGACCTTCTGACAGGGGAAGAATAAGGAGTTTACATCTTATTCCAAATGAGGTTTCTGACAGGGATCCTGGTTGTAAAAGGAAGTCATTCTTTCCAGGCTTTTTCTTTTTTAAAAAAAATAAATCTTTATTGTTGAAAGTATTACATATGTCCCTTTTATAGCCACATTGCTCTCTCCCATCCCCCTTTACCCCAAACCTTCACCACTCACTGCCTGTGTCCTTGGGTTATGCATATATGCATATGAGTTCATTGGTTGATCTCTTCCCCTCCTCAATCCTCCCCTGCCTTCCCATTGGGGTTTGACAGTCTATTCCTTGTTTCTCTGTCTCTGGGTCTATTTTTGTTCATCAGTTTATGCTGGTCATTAGATTCCATATACGACTGATATCATGTGATATTTATCTTTCTCTGACTGGCTTATTTTGCTTACCATAATATTCTCCAGGTCCATCCATGCTGTTGCAAAATGTAAAAGTTCTTTTTAACAGCTGTGTAGTATTCCATTGTGTAGGTAGATGTACCAGAGTTTTTTAATCCTCTCATCTGGTGATGGGCACTTAGGCTGTTTCCAAATCTTAGCTATGGTAAATTGTGCTGCTGTGAACATAGGGGTGCATATATTCTTTCTGATAAGTGTTTCTGAGTTCTTGGGATAGAGTCTTAGAAGTGGAATCACTGGGTCAAATGGCAGTTTCATTTTTTAAATGTTTGAGGAAACTCCATATTGTTCTCCACAGTCGCTGGACCAGTATGCTTTCCCACCAGCAATGCACGAGGGTTCCTTTTTCTCTGCATCCTCACCAGCACTTGTCTTTTGTTGATTTGTTGATTATAGCCATTCTGACAGGTGTGAGATGGAACCTCATTGTTTTGATTTGCATCTCTCAGATGATCAGTGATTTTGAGCACTTTTTCATATGCCTTTTGGCCTTCTGTATGTCCATTTTGGAGAAGTTTCTATTGAGGTCCTTTGCCCATTTTTTAATTGGGTTATCTTCTTTTTGTTAAGTTGTATGAGTTTCCTGTCAATTTTGGAGATTAATCTTTTATTAGATGTTTTACCATTGGCAAACATGTTCTTCCATGGAATGGGCATTCTTGTAATTTTATTGATCATTTCTTTTGCTGTGCAGAAGCTCTTTATTTTGACATAGTCCCATTTGTTTTATTTTCTCCTTAATTTCCATTAATCTAGGAGATGTATTTGTAAACATGTTGCCATGAGATATGTCTGAGATTTTTCTGCCAATGGTTTCTCTAGAATTTTCATGGTTTCCCATCTTACGTTTAAGTCCTTTATCCATTTTGAATTTATTTTTATGTATGGTATAAGTTGGTGGTCTAATTTCACTTTTCTTCCATGTATCTGTCCAATTTTCCCAACACTATTTATTGAAGAGACTGTTTTGACTCCATTGTATGTTCTTGCCTCCTTTGTCAAATATTAAATGAGCATAATGACTTGGGTGGATTTATGGGTTCTCTGTTATGTCCCATTGGTCTATATCCTTCTTCTTGTGCCAGTACCAGACTGTTTTGAGTACAGTGGCTTTATGGTGCAACTTGAAATCTGGTATTGTGATTCCTCCAACTTGTTTTTTTCTTTGTCAAGATTGCTGCAGCTATTTTGGGTCTTTTTTTTTAATTCCATATAAATTTTTGGAGAACTTGTTCTAGCTCTGTGAAATATGCTGTTGGTATTTTAATAGTGATTGCATTGAATATGTAGATTGGGTAGTATGGACATTTTAATGATGTTGATGCTACCAATCCATGAGCACAGTATATTCTTTCACTTGTATATATATTCCTCTATCTCTTTTTTCAATGTCTTATAGTTTTCCAAATACAGGTCTTTTAACTCCTTAGTTAAGTATATTGCTAAGTATCTAAATTTTTTAGTGCAATGGTAAATAGGGGTGTTTGTTTGGTTTCCCTTTCCGAGAGTTCAATAATGGTGTATAAAAATGCCATAGATTTCTGGGTGTTAATTTTATATACTGCTATGTTGCCAAATTCATTTATTAAATCTAGTAGTTTTCTGATGGAGTCTTTATGGTTTTCTATGTTCCTTTCCAGGGTTTATTACTGATCTTGGTACACAAAATCCATGATATTTTGGGTGGCAGAACACCAAGTATACTATCATGTCTTAGTCTGTTCAAGCTGCTAAGAATTGATGCCTTAAAAACAACAGAAATTTGTTTCTCACAGTTCTGGAAGCTGCGAAGTCTAAGATCAGAGTGCTGGCAGATTCAGTGGCTGGACAAGGACTGCTTCCTCACCAATGGCTGACTTCTCACTGTAACCTCACATGACAAGAGGGACAAGCAAGCTCCCTGGTGTTTTTAAAAATAAAGGCATTAATTCCATTCAGTGGGTTCAGCCCTTATGACTTAATCATCTCTCGAAGGCCCCACATTTGAATACCATAAGATTTTAACACATTAATTTTGAAGAGACACAAACATTCAGACCATAACACATGGCAAGTTAAGATGAGAAAGTGACCAATGATAGCAGAATCAGCTTAGCCCTCGTTGGGTAGAGAATAGGCAAACTCCATTGAGCATGAATACAGTATTATCAGTGTTCTGCGGGTGGTTCCAACAGAAGAGAGAAGATGTTGAGGTAAATGCCCAAACTATGTATTTATCTAAAAGTAACTCTAATTCCTGGCTGGTAAAACTTACCATGTTTGATATGCTGATATAGTGAGTGCAAGTAGCTTAGCACCACTTCAGCATAGATACCACCATATTGGTGAACGAGTATATTTTGTTCCTTGTTTCTCTGAGGTGTCCTAAGCATAAATGCACACACCAGAGGTGGGTAACCAGCCTTTGAAATGCCCTCATCAGAAGTCCTAACCCGGTGATTGGCAAATTCAATAGTCAACAGAGCCAAATATCAACAGTACAACCATTGAAATTTCTTTTGAGAGCCGAAAACCAACTTCTGCGCATGGGCCACGAAGTTTCAACTGCACTGTATGTGCACATGGTATTTTGTGGAAGAGCCACACTCAAGGAGCCAAAGAGCCGCATGTGGCTTGTGAGCTGCAGTTTGCTGACCACTATCCTAACCCAACTATGATTAGTGCTTCAAATACTGCTTCCTGGGTCCTCATTGCCAACTTTGTAAAATAATACAGAGAATTAATATTTCATTGGTGAAATGGACTATGTTTAAGGTACATGGGTTTGTTTAAGATACTGTCCTGATACTTCCACTATCGCATGAAAGTATAAACTTCACATGGTGAAGTCGGCCGGCCCTCTAAGTTAGGAGTAACCCTGTAGGTCCAGAATTCCATTTGGTCTATGTCAACCCTTATAATCATTCTGATGAACTCTGTACCTAGTAGTTTGCTTGTATTCATTTTGTTTAGTTCTTTTTTTGGAGTTTTGTTCTGTTCTTTCATTTGGGATATGTTTCTTTGTCTCCTCATTTGGGCAGCATCCTTGTGTTTGTTTCTATGAATTAGGTAGATTTGCTAAGTCTTTTGGGCTTGGTAGAGTGGCCCTATATAGTGGGTATTCTATAGAGTCCAGGGCACAGCCTTTTCAATTACCCAGATTGGGCACTCCAGGTTCACCCCTCCTGAGTAGGCTGTGCAACCCTCCTGTTGCAGTTGAGGCTTGATTGCTGTTGGCATATCAATGGGAGGAATTTATCCTCACACCAATTGATCTGATGCAAGCACTGCCTATGACCACCAACTACTATGGAGGATTTTTTTTTTCTTTTTTTCTTCTTTTTTTTATTAATTTTTATTAATTTTTTATACATATCTCCCCATTGCCCCCCCTCCCTCCCAGGCGTACCCCGACCCCCCAGTGTCTGTGATCATTGGTTATGTTTATAAGCATGCATACAAGTCCTTTGATTGATCACTTATTTACCTCACCTAACTTTAATCTTTCTGCTATAATTTCACAGTCTGTTTGATGCTTTATGATTTTTGTCCTCCTGAGAATTATCAGTCTACTCCCTTTCTGTGCTCCTGATTCTATTATATTCACCAGTTTATTCTGTTGATCAGATTTTTAATTCACTTAATTTTTAGATTCACTTGTTGACAGATGTGTATTTGTTGTTCATAATTTTTTGTCTTTTACCTTTTTCTTCTTCCTCTTCTCAAAGGGTACCTTTCAGCATTTCATATAATACTGGTTTGGAGTTGATGAACTCCTTTAGCTTATTCTTCTCTGTGAAGGTCTTTATCTGCCCTTCAATTCTGAATGATAGCTTTGCTGGATAGATTATTCTTGGTTGTAGGTTCTTGTTGTTCATCACGTTGAATATTTCTTGCCACTCCCGTCTGGCCTGCATCGTTTCTGTTGAGAAATCAGCTGACAGTCGTATGGGTGCTCCCTTGTAGGTAATAAACTGTTTTTCTCTTGCTGCTTTTAATATTCTCTCTTTCTCTTTTGCTCTTGGCATTTTAATTATGATGTGTCTTGGTGTAGTCCTCTTTGGGTTCCTTTTCTTTGGGGTTCTGTGTGCTTCCTCGACTTGTAAGTCTATTTCTTTTACCAGATGTGGGAAGTTTTCAGTCATTATTTCTTTAAACAGGTTTTCAGTATCTTGCTCTCTCTCTTCTTCTGGCACCCCCACAATTCTGATGTTGGTACGCTTGAAGCTGTCCCAGAGGCTCCTTACATTATCTTCACATTTTTGGATTCTTTTCTCTTCTTGCTTTTCCAGTTGAATGTTTTCTGCTTCTTTATATTTCAAATTTTTGACTTGATCCTTGCCTTTCTCTAGTCTGCTGTTAGTACTCTGCATAATAGTTTTCATTTCAGTCAGTGTCTTTATCATCTTCTCTTGGGTCTCACTAAATTTATCCATCTTTTCTAGCATATTCTTGCAAAACCTTATAAGCGTGGTTTTGAACTCTATATCCAGTCGTTTTTTTTTCCTCCATTTCTTTTGCTTGTAATCCCTTCCCTTGTCTCGGCATTTTCACTGTGCCGGGGAAACTTCTGTGCTGGATTCAGCCGCAGAAGCCTCTCTGCTGAGCTTGGGAGGGGTGGAGTCTCAGGGCTTAAGGGACCGCCTTGCCTTCCAGTCAGCCCCGCCCTCCACGGCCCCTGAGTCTCACGTGACTGGGTAATGGCTGGAGCGGTCCTTGTGCGCGCGCACCCGCAGCGCCTCTGACCGCTGCCTTTCCAGCTCCCCTGCGAACCAGGACCACACGAGTCTAGGTCCCCAGGGTTTCGCCCAAAACAGGGGCCCAGTGGACTCAGAAGTGGTGCAGTTGGGAGGGTCTGTCTCCCGCCCACTCGCGAAAGCCAGCGGCACAATCAGCAATCGGTCCTCCGCGTGGTGCCGTGCGTGACCAGACCTCCGATCCTTTGCAACTCCCCTAAATTTCCGTGCACTTCTCCCTTTTCACAGTCCAAGCTCCCCCGTATGAGTTTCGGCTGGATCTGGGGTTTAGTGTCGTAAGATAAGGGGTTCAATGCTGTTGGGAGTCTCCGTTTCCCTCCCGCCAGAGAAAGCCAGCCAGGTACTCCGGCACCCGCTCTCTCAGCGCGCGTCTCCGTACCTCAGCTTTTTGCAGCTCCTCTGGGTCTCCGCGAGCCCCTCTCTTTCCCTCTAGTTGTAGAACTTCCACTCAGCCAGCTTTCGTGTGGTTCTGGATGATGTCCGTTCTGTCTTTTAGTTGTAGTTTTGAAATTGTTGTGCGAGGCAGCAGTATAGGTGTTTACCTATGCCGCCATCTTGGATTCTCCTCACTATGGAGGATTTTTTGAAGAGGGCTCATCCCACAGAGCAGGACTTACTTAGGCTGGTCTCTGGTGCCTACTGAGATTGGCTCTTGAATGTGTCACTTGTGGAGGTGGTTGGGTGGTGATGCAACATGGCCTGAAGCTGTCCATGAATGCCCTGGCTCTGGGCCTCCTGGGAGGTGCAGGCCAAGATCATTCACTGCCTGTGTTCTGCCAAGGGCCATCCAGCATGAGCTGCAAAGTAATCTGCAGATGGCTACTACTTTTGCTGGCCTTGAAGATATCCCTGGAAGGCCAAGCTGCAAACCAAGGCTGGCTGCTATCAGTGCTGGGACTGGGGCCACTTAGCAAGATACAGTACACAGTATACTGAGACCAGATGCTAGTTGTTTGCAAGATTTTTAGAAAAGTCTGAAGTATGAACCGAGACAGGCCATTTGTATGGAAAAGGCACTGGAAACAGCTTGGGCGGTCCCAGAAGTTAGATGGAGTGGGGTCTTAGGGAATCATCAGAGTGGGGTGAACAATGTGAGCTAGGTTGATGATGACTCAAGTTTGGCGCCTGCCTGCCAGCTCCAATGTGTGTGTGTGTGGAGGGAGAGGGGAGGGAAGGGATGGTCTCAGAAAAGGAACAATGGTCTCTGCCAGCACTTCTGTCTGGCAGTTTGCTGCCTACCCTCCTCCCCCGCAACACATACACAAACAGTAGAGCTGATGTTAGAAAATTCAGTTCCTCCAGATATGCCCCAGCACTGGAGGTCCTAAGGAGGGAGTCTGCAGTAAGTCCATATGCAGACCCTTTAAGAAAAACTGGCTAGGACTCCAGCAGCCCTCTGTCTTACACAGCAACAATCCCCACTGGGTTTTACAGTGAGAAGTTATGGGGATTTCTCTTCTTGGTGCTAGGATCCTGGGATGAGGGCCCCAGTATGGGAGTGGGATCCCTCACTTCTGATAGGGGACTTCACAGCAGAAGTGGTTAGGGGTGATCAGGCAGGCAGGTGAGCAGTTATGGGCATCATGAAGGCAAAGGGGTTAGGGGCAATCAGGCAGGCAGGCAGAGGAATTAGGGGTGATCAGGCAGTACAGTATTTTAAGCAAATCCATGTAACTTTTCAATTTTTCTCCATCAAATATGGATGTGGGACTAGCTCACTCTGTGTCTCCACCCTTCCTACCAAGTCTCTATGTAACTTCTGTTTTAAATCCCTAGTTGTAGGATTTCCACTCAGCCAGATTTCAGGTGGATCTAAATGACGGTTGTTGTAGAGTTTAGGTATAATTTTGATGTGATTATGGGATGATTTGAATACCACATTTTGACACTGTACTTTCTATGATTTACATTCAAATATATTAGAGAATCATTTCTTCCACAGTCTATTTCTACCAGGGGATATTTTTTTTCAATTTATACTTTTTTGTGTGATATCCATTGATATTTTGTATTTCATTTGCTATTTTGTACTAAAAAGTAATTAAAGTATTCATTTATATTGTATCTTTGAAGAAAACACTTGGCCTATTTCCTAATTCCCCTTCACAGGAGATTTCTCTTTAAAAAAGTCACAATGATCATCTCTCCTGCCAACTGCCCCACCCTACCCCAGCCTTTTCGGTCTTTCATATGATTAACACTTCACATGTTCTCAGTTCATTGGATACATTTTAGAATATGAGATAGGACCATGTGATTCCAAATGCATAACAAATGCTGCCTTCGTTATTAATTTCTTTCATGTGTTTATACTATCTCTTCTCCAGTAGATAGTAAACTCCTTGTCTACTAATGATTCTGCAAATTCAAGTAGAAGCTGTGTCCTTGTGCATTTTACTTATCAAAAACTCTGAAGTTGAATTGCCCCTGCTCAGTGATATTTAATTGCCGGTCGTTTTGCAAGTAAACAGAGAAAAAGGAGTCATTTTCTGAATTCATTACTTACAGCCACAAATTTTCAGTTTTTTGCCAGGTATGAGAAGTTGCTATATACATCCTGTCACTTCCAAGAAGTGTGTGTATAAAACTACAGCTGACTTATTCTGTACCCACTTAAAATAAAATCAAACCTCCCAACTATATGCAATTTTTTGTAGTACATTTTCACAAGTCATAGGAAAACTTGGCTTTAGAGTGATCTCTAAAACCCATTACTGGAACATTTTGAGAAATGCTCTTTCAAGATGATTGATTCCATTAGGAACTTGGTGACTTAGTTCTTTGTGTGGTTAATTAGAGACAATGCAGCATCAATCAAGGACTACATTGTTTTATGATATTCTTTTTCCTTGGGATTTTTAAAAGGCATTTTATTGTTTCATTTGGGACTTCTATATGAATGTTTCCCTTGGGAGGAAAGTTATATAATTGCATGTGTCCAAAAAGAATTTTTTGAAACCCAGTGAGTTGATGACTCAAGCATTTTGTTTTATCTACGCTCTCCACCCCACATAGATAAGCTTCAATAAATTCTAGATAATAAGTAGAAAAAGCACCTGTTACTTAAAAACAACTATAATAATAAAAGCATATTATGCTAATTAGACCGGACAGCTGAACGACCTTCCCGATGAAGCCAAGGAGGCAGGGCCAAGGCAGAGGTGGTTAGGGGCAATCAGGCAGGCAGGCAGAGTGGTTAGAGGTGATCAGACAGGCAAAGGTGGTTAGGGGCAATCAGGCAGTCAAGCAGAAGTGTTAGAGGTGATCAGGCAGGCAGGCAACTGGTTGGGAGTGATTAGGGAGGCAGGCAGAGTGATTAGGGTCAATCAGGCAGGCAGGCAAGTGGTTAGGAGCCAGCAGTCCGGGATTGTGAGAGGGATTGGGCCTACACCAGCAGTCGGACATCTCCCATGGGGTCCCAGATTGTGAGAGGGTGCAGGCTGGGTTGAGGGGACCTGCCCATGCATGAATTTCACACACAAAAAGGGAAGGAATAAATTGGTTAACAGTTAACAGAATGTAACATTTCAGTGAATGCTACATTTTTTGTAAAAACTGTTGGGGTTTACAATAAAGAAAATTAGGTGTTAATTGAGCTTCCCAGGGAAATATTTATGGAAATATTTAATATTTTCTGGAGAATAATACAAAAATGTGGTACCTGCTGAAGAGAACCAATAAAGAGAATTACATTCTCAAACTATGGAATTTTATCTCTCCTGATCATTCAATGATTTCATAATCACTTCAAGAAAACTGGATTAGATACTTTGAAACAAGCACAGACTTCCTTCTGCAGGGTTATCAACGACAGGGACAATGTCAGACAAAAATTGCAGAAGAGCTCTCATCAGCTACAATATGCTCAATTTAAAACTTCAGCACAGACATACTGTAACCATGACAGCAAAGAGGCCCTTCCTCCAGCTGTACAATAGAGAGATAGGATCACTTCACAAGATATCCATCGAAACAATTAAGTAATGAAACAAGACACGTTTCTGTCACTTCTACATCAGCCTGCTGTGCAAGTACATGGAGAAAGGAGCCATCCATTTGAGCAGCATTTTCCAATCTGGGAGCTTTTAGGAAAATTACAGGGTGCTGAACAATTAGCGTTCACATTAGAACTTATTGGTGTCACAGTCAAAGGGGGAAGATTTTCTTGTCCTTTTGCAATAGGGATTTGTCTTCCATGAGCAAAGATAATCACCCCCTGTGCCCACAAAACTCATGTTATAGCTAACTGAAGAAATCATCCATAGAGGTGAAGGCTTCCTGGCTTCTGAGTTAGTACTTAACTGATTTTGGTTTTCATGAATGCCAGGCACCTTTGTGCTGTCAACATCTGCACAAGTAATAATGATACTGGACTAATTTAGAACCTGGACAGATTGGACTCCTGTTAATATTGGTAGGTGCTCTGATTCTAAATAAAGTATAATTTCCATTATCCAGGGAAGCTTCATTAGGGTGCTATTAAACAGGATTGAATTCCCTATTAGGGGCGATCAGGCAGGCAGGCAGTCAAGAAAGAAATGTTTGACAACAGCAGCCTCTTCACTAGGAACCACTAATCACAGTTCTTGGCATTTCTTCCTTCTGAATTTTAGCTTAGAGCTAACAGAAAACTATAAACACAACTGTTAATCAGCAAAAGAAAGAGAAAAATTGGACAATTTAATATATTAACAGTATCTGAATTGATTGTTTACTGAGTATAAGAGGCTTTAACAGGGCACATTTATTCAAGAAAGATTTGAGGAAATCTGACTAACCCAGAAATTGTAAAGTTATGCCTAACAAACACATTTAAGAAAGTCCAGTGCCACCTGTTAGTTTGATATAAATAAAAAATACCGGTGTACCTATCAAATTATGCAGCCAAAATTTTATGAAAGTGCTAAATGCTAAATACATAAACTTACAGAGCTTCTTGGATCACAGAACTGAGTTCCTTATTACATCAGTAAAGAAAGAGAAAAAAAAAAGTCAAAGTTGCAATTAAAACAGCCCAAAGAGCTGTACAAAATATGTTTGAATGATTAGTTTGAATTCCTTTTAATACTGGAAGTCCCATTATTGTTCTAAAGAAAGCCTGACACTGGCATAGAACAGACATATAGATCAATGGACTAGAATAGAGAATCCAGAAATCGACCCAAACCTCTATGTTCAATTAATATTCAACAAAGGAGGCATGAACATGCAATGGAGTCAAGACAGTCTCTTTAATAAATGGTGTTAGGAAAATTGGACAGATACATGCAAAAAAAATGAAACTAGACTACCAACTTACACCATACACAAAAATAAACTCAAAATGTATAAAGGACTTAAACATAAAACAGGAAACCATAAAAATACTAGAGGAATACACAGGCAACAAAATCTCAGATATAGCCAAAGTAATTTCTTCACTGATACCTCTCCTAAGGCAATGGAAACTAAAGAGAAAATAAACAAATGGTTTGCACAGCAAAAGAAAACATCAACAAAACAACAAGAAAATCCACTACATGGGAGAACATATTTGCCAATGTTATCACCAATAAGGGTTTAATCTCCAACATCTAAAGGGAACTTATGCAACTTAACAAAAAGAAGATAAACAACCCAATTTAAAAAATGGGCAACAGACCTAAACAGATACTTTTTGAAATAAGACAAAAGGAAGGCCAAGAGGCATATGAAAACATGCTCAAATTCACTAATCATCCAAGAGATGCAAATCAAAAAGACAATGAGACACCATCCCATACCTGTCAGAATGGCAATCATCAACAAATCAACCAATGACAAGTGCTGGCGAGGATGTGGAGAAAAAGGAACCCTCATGCACTGCTGGTGGGAATGCATACTGGTGCAGGCACTGTGGAGAACAGTATGGAGTTTTCTCAAAAAAAACTAAAAATGGAACTTCCATTGACCCAGTGATCCCACGTCTAGGACTATATCTCAAGAAACTAGAAACACCAATCAGAAAGGATATATGCACCCCTATGTTCATAGCAGCACAATTCACCATAGCTAAGATTTAGAAACAGCTTAAGTGCCTATCAGCAGATGAGTGGATTAAAAAAGTGTGGTACATCTACACAATGGAATACTACACTGTGGTAAAAAGGAATTCTTACCATTTCCAACAGCACAGATGGGAGAGCATTATGCTAAGTGAAATAAGCCAGTCAGAGAAAGATAAATACCACATGACCTCATTCATTTAAGGAATATAATGAACAACATAAATTGATGAACAAAAACAGATCCAGAGACAGAGAAACATCAATAAGACCATCAAACCTCAGAGTGTAGGTAGGGGAGGATGGGGGTAAAGGACTTGTATGCATGCATATAAGCCTAACTAATGGACACAGATAACAGGGCATGAGTGAGGAGGGATATGCGGAGGGGCGTGGGGGGGTTAATAGGGTAACGAGGACACATATTAACACCTTAATAAAGAAATTTTTAAAAAATGAATTAAATTAAAAAAATAAAGATATTCTCAAAAACAGTAAAAAATAAAATATCTATAGGAAGTCTATGTACTAGTAAATTGCTTGATGGAAAATGGTCAAATGATAGCAACTAGAAAAGCTGTTTTCAGATGTTTCACCTAATTAATTCTGTCTTGGTTGCTTTAATATTAGTAAGGTAAAACTGTTGTATGCAATTGCAAATATTGAAGAAAGACCAGGATGAATCTGTATTGGCAGAAAATAGCATTTTATTCCAATGAAGTAATTCAAGAGACTCAATTCAAATCAAAAGACACACATACACTGAATTGAAGGTAAGAAAAAACATGTCCTATGCAAATACAAATGAAAAGAAAGCTGGGGTAGCAATATTCATGCCACACAAAGTAGACTTTAACCCCAAAACTGTAAAAAGAGACAAAGAGGAGTTTACATAATGATGAAAGGGTGAATCAAAGAAGAGGATATAAAATTAATAAATATTAACATGCCCAATATAGGCACACCTATCTATTAAGCAAATATGAATGACATAAAGGGAGAAATTGACACTATACAATAATAAAAGGAGATTTTGATACCCTACTTTGATATATGAATCCCAGAGAGAAAATCAATATGGAAACATTGGCCTTAAATGAACACTATACCAAATAGATTTAATAAATATTTTCATAACATTTTATCCAAAAACCACAGAGTACATTTCTTTTCAAGGGCACATGGAACATTCTCCAGGATAAAAAATAAAAAAAAAATCTCAATAATTCAAAATCATATATAGTATATTTTTCAACCACAACAGTGTGAGACTAGGGATCAATTACAGAAACAAACAAAGAAACTGGAGAGAACACAGACACATGGAGAAAACAGTGTGTGTGCTACCATCCAACCAGTGGGTCAAAGAAGCAAACAAAGAGAAAATAAAAAAAAAATTCTTGAGACAACGAAAATGGAAATACAACTCACCAAAATCTGTGGGCTGCAGCAAAAGCAATTCTAAGAGGGACGTGTTGGTGAGGATGTAGAGAAATGGGAGCTGTCATGTGCTTTTGGTGGGGTTGTAAATTGGTGCAGCCACTATAGAAAACAGATGGAACTTCCTGAAAAAATTAAAAATAGGAACTACAATATAATGCAGCAGTTCTATTGCTGCTCATTTATCCAAAGAAAATGAAAACATTTGAAAAGCTATGTTCATTGCAGCATCCTATCTAATAAAAGAGTAATATGCAAATTGACTGTACCTCAACTACACCTTCAAGCCATGCCTACCAGCCTATCAGGAGCAAGTATGCAAATTAACCCAACCAAGATGACTATGGCCACAGAGAGAGCAGGAGGGAGGCTTGGGTTACCCTGGCAATGGAGGAAGTCAAGCTTTCCACACACCCTGGCTAGCCCAGGCCTCTGCTTAAGGCTACAACGTTTCAATTATAGAGATAAATAAATTCCAACAGAAATGGCTGCCACCATGGAGTGAGCAGAAGGCTTGTCTCTGCTCCAGGTTACAAAGTTTCAATTGTATAAGAAAAATAAATCCCAGATACCAGGGCCTCCACATGGGTTGCCGGGGGGGCATGGCCAGCCTGCAAACCACCACTGGTTCCCTTGCTCAGGCTGCCCCATGCCCCAAGGGAACCCCCACCCTGATCTGGGACACCCTTCAGGGCAAACCAGATGACCCCCACCCATGCACCAGGCCTCTATCCTATCTAATAAAAGATTAATATGCAGATTGACCATAACTCCAACACACAAGGTGACTGCCCCCCTGTGGTCAAAGATCCTGCCCCCATGTGGACATAAGATGGCCACCACAAGATAGCCAGCAGGGGAAGCCAGTTGGGAAAGACCAGGCCTGCAAGAGAGGGCAGTTGTGGGTGATCAGGCCAGCAGGGGAGGGCAGTTGGGGGTGACTAGGCCTACAGGGGAGGGAAGTTAGGGGCAAACAGTTTGGCAGGGGAGCAGTTAGGCATCAATCAGGCTGGCAAAGGTGTGATTAGGGGGTGATCAGGCAAGCAGGCAGAATTGGTTAGGGGCAATCAGGAAGGCAGACAGGCAAGCAGTTGGGAGCCAGCAGTTCTGGATTGTGAGAGGGATCCCAGATTGGAGAGGGTGCAGGCTGGGCTGAAGGACACCCCCCAATGCACGAATTTCATGCACCAGGCCTCTATTTGTTTATAATAGTCAAGATATGGAAGCAACTTAGGTACCCACCAATAGATGAAGGGATAAAGAAGACTTTATATGTAAATGAAAATGGGCAGATGACTTGAAGATGACATATATATAATAACATATGTAAGATGGAATATTATTCAACAATAAAAAAAGCTTACCATTTGCTACAACATGGATAAATCTAGAGGGCATTATGCTAAGTAAAATAAGTCAGACAAAGACAAATATCACCTGATTTCACTTACATATGGAGTCTAAAACATAAAAAAGAAATGAATATACAAAATAAAACTAAAATAGACTCAAAGATACAGAGAACAAAATGATGGTTGCCAGAGGAGTGGGGGGATGGGTGAAAAAGATGAAGGGGAATAAGAGTACAAATTTATAGTTATAAAATAAATACATCACAAGGATATAGAGTACAGCACAGGGAATGTAGTCAATAATATTGTAATAATTTTGTATGATGAGAGATGGTTACAAGACATCATATAGTAAGGTATATAAATGCACAATCACTATGTTGTACACCTGAAATTAATATAATATTGGATGTTAACTATACTTTAATCAAAATTAAATATAAGTAAAATAAAATGATAAATGACAAACTGAGAAAAATATTTATATCCTATCTATCACAAAAATTTATATCCTTAAACTATAAAGCACGCTTAAAAATTAAGAGACAAAATACAAATAATGGCTATATAGGTTAGAGAAATGAAGAAATATTGCACACAAAAAAAGACATAAATAACTTTTAACTATATAAGAAGAGATTCAAATTTGTTTATAATAAGAAAAATGCAAATTAAAACTGCACAGTGAGTACACTGTGATTGCCACAGTATTTTAATCATGGTAGTTTTCAAAGAAAAAGGAGATTCAGAAGAAGGAGGGAGAAATATAGCCTTTAAGAGTTGTCATAAAAACCAATTAAACCATATAAGCTGCTGTTATATAATTAACAAAGCCGAGGATTTCTCAAATTTTCTCACTCTTTCTTTGCTGTTCCTCATGCAAAGAAGAAGGAAAGAAGATGGGGTAGGAGAAAGAGGGTAAGGAAGGAAGGATAAAAGTACAGAAGTTGGATTAGAGGTTCTCTAAAGACTCTCAGTTCTGACACATTGTGTGTTGATGATGCAATAACTCTAAACTTTTAAATTGTCCTCTATCACAGCCCTTGGAATGACAGAGGAACAGTCATCTCTTTCTGATGAAGTAATTTGCTTGTCATGTGGAAGTGAGGCTGTGTGGTTTGCCATCTGGGCTGAGTCCTCTGAGTTCAGTTGTTATATATAAATCTTTTCGGTGCAGAAGTCATTTATGTTCCTGATATCTGTGATTACATTTTCTTGGCCTTTAAATCCCAGATCATTTGGTTTCTGTTGTGTTTTTTCCTGAACCAATGATTCAAACCAATCATCTTTTCAAACTTGCATACAGACAAGTAAAAGTGCTTAATGTAAGCATTTAATGTTCTTGCAAAAAGAGAACTATATTAAAAAAGGACAAATTAATTAATTTCTCAGTTGTAGCATTCCATGTCACAATTATAACTTTTAGGATTAAAGGATATAAGGTGTTAAAGAGCCGAAACCGGATTGGCTCAGTGGATATGGCTCAGTGGATAGAGCGTCAGTCTGCGGACTGAAAGGTCCCAGGTTCCATTCCTGTCAAGGGCATGTACCTTGGTTGCAGGCACATTCCCAGTAGGGGGCGTGCAAGAGGCAGCTGATCAATGTCTCTCTCATCGATGTTTCTAACTCTCTATCCCTCTCTCTTCCTCTCTGTAAAAAAATCAATAAAATATTTTTTAAAAGATGTTAAAGAATTTTTGATGCTTGTTTCACTTAAAGTTTTTATAATTATATTAGACACCCAATTTTCACCTCCATTTAATATTGGTTCAAGTTACATATATGTATGCCAATGGGTTTTCCTAAGCACTTGAAGGCAAAGACATTTTCCCTTTAAAGTACAAAATAGAGCTTTAAAGAAACATAGGCCAAAGAGCTTCTGAAGCAACCAGCTGCATAATATTCCATATACAATCTCTCTTGTAGATTGAGTTCAAATGTCTCTTGATTTTCAAATGGCTAGGATGTCCTGCCCTCTGTAGAGGCTGGCAGCAATCTAATCCCAGTGGGAAATGGCCAAAACTCATCCATGGTGGCTGGGCGCTGGTGCCTCGGGGACCTGTGCACACAGGCTGACAGAGTCCTTGAAAGGTGCTCTTCTCTGCTGGTGCTGGGGGAGGAGGGTCTCCATCCACACCAATCACTCCAAACTCAATGACTTCCCATGCCTCTATGATTCCATTCACCCTAGCATTTCATGGTCTAAGGAAGTCACTGGAAATACAGTTACCTCCTAACTTCTCCTTCCTCATTCTCCTTGAAAACTTCTTTAATTTCACAAAGCAAACCTAACCATGGTTCACATTGTCTCATTTTAAAGACTTAACTGCCCCTCAGAAGGCAGGCTTCATGGATTAAGCATACTAAATATAATTACTTTGTAGGTTTCCTTTGATGAAGCAAATATTTTATGTAATACACTTTCTGTTTAGTTCAATATGTTAGTCCATTAGTGCTTAAAGTATGAAGATTTTGTGGGAAATTATTCTACTTTCACTGCCAACATTCTCTATATTCAATTGCATTATAGTCCAAACTGGCAGAGTTTCCTTCCCCCCACATATAAAACCTGCTGTTCCCAGCTGGTATGCCTTCATGGATAGAGCATCAACCCGAGAACTGAAGGGTCTCAGGTTCGATTTTGGTCAAGGCACATACCTTGGTTGTAGGCTTGACCTCAGTTGCAGGCGGTTGCAGGCTTGATCCCCAGGCCCAGTTGGGGTGAGTGCGGGAGACAACCAGTTGTGAGAGACACAATGAATGTTTCTCTCTGTGTGTCTCTCTCCCTCCCACTCTCTCTAAAATCCAATGGAAAAATATCTTCAGGGGAGGATTAACAACAACAACAACAAAAAGTGGCACCTGCTTATTGTAGGACATTTGGAAAATACGAAAAAGATAAGAAAACATTTTTGAAAAGTGCTTGTAATTCCTCTGTCAAGAGGTAGTAAATTTTAGCATATTTCTTACTTTAATAGTCTATCATTTTACAAAGTTTCACATACATTCTTTAGAGCAATCATGGTTTCCAAAACCTCCCTCATCAGTTGTCAAGTGTGTACCAGGAAACAATACATTTTTCTTGGCTGAAGTGGACTGAGGAGTTGAGGCATAATGAATGAGAGGAGAGAAAAAACAGAGCTCAGAATCTCATTTTCAGTCATGAACTTAGTACAGTAAGGAATTAAATGGCCCTCTTCAAAGTCATCCCCAGGAGGTTCTGATCTCATAGCCTCATTACTGCCTGGATCATCTCTTTAATCATAAGAGTTCAACTATTAATACCATTGTCAAAGTTTAGCACAGTGGTTCTTTTGTCTGGCATTTGAATTAAATGCCACCTTCCATTTTATTTTGTGGTACCCAAGGTAACCTCGCATTACTTTCCCTGACTCTGAGCCCTCTGGGCATCCTCTCTTTGCCACTCGTATCTCCTCCCACATTAGTGATTAATATTTCAGCTTTGGGTGGCCCAGGAGACACAAGGTAATATGACTGATGCTTGCTAAAAGAATAATTGAATGCAAAATACACTCCAGGTAGAGACTACTCTCAACTATAAAAATGTAGTTTTAAAGAGTGTAACGCTAGCATAGTTATACATGTTTTATGCAATCCATATTTTCAAGAACTAAAGAACAAGCTGTATAACAAATATCATGGTAAATTTCACTATATTAAGCAAACTAATTCTGATTGTCTTTACTTTTAACCTGATGGTGAGTTTCTTATCACTTGAGAAATTTCAGTAATAGACAAATTTCACCTACCAATGGGCATAGACATCAGCAATTGTCAATTGGATCATGACAAATACTCAAAGAGTCTGCCAAAATATAGAAAAATGTGACCAATTCAGTAAGATTTTATTTCAATAAAGGTTTGGTATAAAAATGTCTTTTACTTTAAGAACTCAATTTAATAGTAAATGATAGTAGCTATTTGATATTTTTATCTTCTAATATAAATAAATGAAGAATTGCTTATTGTATGTCAGTCTCTCTCTTTCTCTCTCTGTCTTTTTTTCTCTCTCTTTTATTGAAAATTTACTGGCCTATGAAATTCCAAAGTCTGGGAACCACTTGACTGGCTGACATCTATGGTTTCTCTAAATTCTCAGAGTATATAATTATATATATAGTAAATGAAATGGAGATATAACTTTAATTTTTTAAAAACTCAACATTATTAAAATAGTCTTAACATTCTTTAAAAGTTGCTTGCTAGCCATGGCTGGTGTGGTTCAGTTGGTTGGAGTATCATCCTATATACCAGAAGGTGGTGGGTTTGACTCCCAGTCAGGGCACATAACCAGTTTGGGGGGCGGGGGGTGAGGCTCTATCCCTTTCGGGATGCGTGCAGGAGGTGGCCAATTGATGTTTCTTTCTCACATCAATGTTTCTTTATCTCTTCCTCTCCCTTCCTCTCTCTAAAAATAAAAAAGTAAAATAAAAGTTGTTTGCTAAATAGCCAATAGGTATATAAAAGGCATTCGACATCACTAATAAGAGAAATGCAAATTAAAACTACAATGAGATATCACTGATACTTATTAGAATATATGTTATCAAAATGATAGATAAGTATTGACAAGGATGTGAAGGAAATAGAACTCTTGTATACTTTTGGCAGGAATGTGCATTGATACAGCCATTATGGAGAACAGTATGGAAGTTCCTAAAAAATTAAAAATAGAACTATCATATGACCCAGCAAATATAGTTATAAGTATACATTCAAAAAATGAAATCATTATCTTGAAGAGCTATTTGTACTTCCATGTTCATTGCAGCATTTTTCAAAATAGCCAAGATACAGAAACAATCTAAGTGTCCATTTATAGACAAATGGATAAAGATTATCACACACACACACACACACACGAATATTAATCAATCAAGAGGAAGAAGAAAATCTTGCCATTTGCAACAACATGGATGAATCTGGAGGACATTATGCTAAGTGAAATAAGACAAAGAAAGGTAACTACAGTATGATCTCACTTATATGAGGGATCTTAAATAAAAGTTAAACTTATAGAAATAGAATAGAATGGAGTTACCAGGAGAGGTGGGAGAGGGGAGGGGAATGGAGAGATGCTGGTCAAAGGGTAGAAGCCTTCAGTTATAAGATGATTAAGTTCCAGAAACCTAATATATAGCATGGTATATTTATTTAATAATACTGTTTTATATACTTGAAATTTGCTAAGACAGTAAATCTTTAACATTCTTACCTCCTCATACATGAGGGTAATATGAAAGGTGATATGTTAACTAACCTGACTGTGATAATTAGTTCACAAAGTATATGTATATCATCACATTGCACATTTTACATATATACAAGTTTGTCAATTATACTTCAATAAGGCTGAAAAAGAAAGTTGATTGCTTTCATAGGTAGTCAAAATATTTACCCTGCAATCTGGTTTATTCTACTAATTTGTTTAAAAGACTAACTAGATTAAAATTGGCTTTATAACTAGATTAAGTTTTTCAGGCCACATCACAGAAAACCAATACTTCTACTCATATAGCAGACTGTGATATGTGTTTTAGACATTATTTTATTTAACCTTATGCTATCAATTGGACTTCACCACCTTTTAGGAGTTAGGATCTTGGAGAAGTTAAATAATTTTTAAAGTTTATTGTAGCCTCCCCAGATGATTCCCATGGTTCTGTCACATGTAAGATTCTATTAATTTTAACATTAAAATATATTTCATTTTGTTTAACTTTTGCATAATAGATTTAAGTTTCAATACTTGTACAGAGAAATTCTTTCAATGTGGAATGAAATACTCATTAAACTGATCTTTTGTTTCTGTTATATATAATTTTTCATTTGTACTCTTCCCATTCAAAATTGGGCTTTCCTTCATGGATCATTTAACCATAAAATATTTATGATAACATATATTGTAGAATAAGTAAGTTATAACACGATATACCTTCTGCTTCATAAACATTATAAATCTAAAAACGTACTCCTTCTTTAATAGCTTCCAAATAACAAAATATTACAAATAACTACAATTGAGGCATGCATATATTTTTATCCCATTAACTTTGGTGTATGTTTATAATCTAATAATCTAAATTAAGTTCTTAAGCTGTTGAAAAACATCGTTTTATTTTCTTTATGAACTGACACATTCTTCAAATTGCATAATTATCTCTTCCATAAAACTTCCCAGGCTTCTGACCACCCGGATACTCTTTTATCCCACACCCCCAATATCCATTTCTGCTACTCTCCATCTGCAATGCATCCCATTGCATCCTTTTCTGTCCATCTCCAGTCTACCACCTTCAGGATCATCACCACACACCTGCATTCAGGCCCAGGTTTCTTAACTGGTCTCCTTTGTTTGCAGTCTATATTTCACACTGAACCTAGAGAGACCTTATTGTAATGTGTGTTAAATCCTGTCCTTCCTCTCTTTTAATATCTCCAGTTGTACTTAACACCAGACCCAAATACCCTTAAAGAGCCTTAAGTCTCTGTGCACTGGTCCCTCCTCTATTCTAATCTCTTCTGCTCTTCTCTCCTCTCCTTTCCCTCCTCAGGTCAGCCCACTGGCTCCTCCACTCGACCAAGCTCACTCCTGACTCAGCACCTTTGCTCATGCTCTGCCTTCTCTAGGGCAAGCTCTTCCTCCAGAACTTTATACAGGACCGGTTTTTTCTCATCATTCAGAGCTCAACTTCCTCAGATAGGCCTTTTTTGGGGGGGGAACATCCTCACATCATCCCTCTCTATCAAACTGTTTTACTTCCTTACACAGCCTTTTCTTTATCACTGTCTGAAATGGCTTATTGATTTTCTAATTAGCTTATTAACAGTCTCTCCAGCCAAATGAATGCAAGTTCCATTCACCATTTTATCTTTCTTCAGTGTCTGGAAGAGGCAGAGCCTATATGACTTTCATGGGATGGCACTTTTGCCTTCCTTGGCCCTTTCCTCCATAAAAAAATATTACAATTGTATTTTATGAATGTATTGATATAAATATAGATACATTAATAGCATATTTTAAAAGTTTTCTTCGACCTAAAATTTATTTATTTTTCTTCTTTTTTAGAACAAATTAAAACTTGTGGTGGGTCTTTGACACGGATGCTCCAAATGGAGAAGTCACCCTGAGAACAGCATCCAACAAGATAGGTGCTGGGGATTGAGTAGGTGGCCTGGGGGTTAGGATAGTTGGACCCTACCTCTCGGTCACATAACTGGTTAATAATCACTCACTAATCATCTCTGGAGTCCTGTATTTGTAAAGCGAGAGGGTAAAATCAGATGGCCTTCCTTCTGTTTTCTCAACTTCTTCTCTGAAGTTCACTGACAGTTTCGATCTGTGCCATGTCACTTCCTCTTTTATTACACACACTTACTATCCTCTATTGCTTTTGTGATTGTTTGAAGTGTTAGTTTTATCTCTGTAACTGGATTATAGACTCATTCAGGACTGGAATTTTATTGTATTCTTCCTTATTATATCCCCAGATTCTGTAGCACATGATATAGGATTAATATTTGCTGCTTATTTGTCTTTTGCACTTTTAGACTATTATAAACATAAAAAAAAAACATAGGAAAAGATAAACTTTAGTGAATATGCAGTTGGACACTGGCTCATGAGAGACATGGCTTAAAAGGAGGCAGTGGGTATCCTGAAGCAGTGCTCTCTCAGGTCACCTCATGGCACAATAGGAAATGGCCCCCTGTGCACAGCAGACAGCTAAATGAATGAGGCTGCATGAAGCCCGCGGTGACTGGTTAAGGGCTCTGGATGTCCAGGGCCCTACCACACCCTGGATGAGATCAACATCTCTGTACGATGGCGTCACACTTGTGGTGTGGGGGAGGAAACAAAGTTTTCCTCTACCCTTCTAGGTTCCCGACGCATACCACCCACCCCATAATAAAAGACACACAAACAAGAGAAAAACAACCGGAAGTTTAACATGTACACCACCTCCTAGACCCATAGGAAAGACACAGGAAAAAATAGTAACTCTCTCAAATGGTCCAAGACACCATCTTCAATGCCATTTCTAGTTAAAGACCAAAGATGTTGGGGGTGGGGAAGGCCAGTTCTGGGAGGTTACCGGGAAAAGCACAATAAACAAAAATAAGGATGTTACAGGGATTTAAGTCACTCGCTTTCTCCCTTGATAAGAGTTTCCAGAGATTTAGTCATCCCCCTCTTTCTAGTACAGTGAGGGGGAAAACACCCCGACATGGAGAGTTCCCTGATAAATATAACTGTCTCTTACACAAGAGTAACTTCCACTCAGTTTTCGGAACTTTTCTTCTGTCTGCTGTTTCTTAAAAACAATTAGCCTGAAATAATCCTTATGCCAAAGAGACATGTTTTGGGGTGTCTGACCCTGCTCCCCTTCAGTGTCCTAATTGCTGAAAAGCCTTCTCTGCAGTCTGCTGTAACTGCTTCTGTGGAACTACTAACCACCCTCCAGGGATGTCCTGGGTATGTCTTCCAACGGCTGGGGAGAGCCAATTGCTAAATTTTTGGAATTTTGCCAGACATTGGTCAAATATAGCCACTATTAAAAATTACATACTTGTAAATAGTAAAATGAAGATAATATATTCTCAACACAGCACATTTTAGTATTGTACATTTTATTGTTAACTATGCTTTGAGGTTATTCACACCTGTTACATTTATCTGATGGAAACAGTATACTGGAGCGTGACTGCCACTCAGCACTTCGCAGCTCTGTGCTCAGGGATGTCACTCTGGCAGCTTGAAATTGGCCAGGGTGGGAGTATTTACCCCACAGAAATCAGAAAATGCTATAAATCATGGCCTTTTTCACTCCTAAAGGGCTGGGTACTAAATGTTTATCACTACATTACTCCCTGTTTTCCTTCCTTCTTAGAGGGAAGGGGAGAGAGAGAGAGAGAGCAGGTCCCAGTGTGTGGACATTCCGAGGTGCTGTGCACCTTGGGAATCAACAGGGAATTTTGGTAAATGTACCGGGATCTATGAAACTGGAGAGATCCTATGGGCAAATGGGCGGTGGGGAAGAAGGTGTACTTTCTTATTTTCCTTACTCTCTAATCCCCACAAACATGGGATCAGTCACAGAGACAACCTGAGCTTTCCGCAAAGAGTGTGACGATCTGAAGAAGGGGTTTTAGTCTGGATTCTTTCAGAGACCTCACTTAGTCATATTACGTCTCTAAGAGGTTTTTAATTCAAAGAGAGATGATTTAACTACAGGACATTTAAAATCCCTTTCTAATCTGTATTTTTAGCCTATTTTCTTCCATTATTTTAGAAAAAGTCATTAATAGTGATGTGGTGGGATGTTCCCCAAAAAAGCCTTTCTGAGGATGTTGAGCTCTGAACGGGGAGAAAAAACCAGTCCAATATAAAGACCTGAAGGAAGAGCTTCCTAGGCAGAAGAAGCCTATGGGCAAAGGTGCCAAGAATAGCTTATGAGGTTGGGCAGTTACACATAAGGTATTTTTTAATGTATTTTTATTGATTTCAGAGAGGAAGGGAGAGGGAGAGATAGAAACATCAATGAAGAAAGAGAATCATTGATTGGCTGCCTCTTGCATACCCCTCACTGGGGATTGAGCCCACAACCCTGGCATGTGCCCTGACTGAGAATCAAACCTCTGCCCTCCTGTTTCATAGGTTGGCATTCAACCACTGAGCCACACCAGCTGGGCACACATGAAACATTTTTTAACAGATACGGTGCCCGAATTATGTAAAGACATGTATAAAGATGATCATTGTGGCACTGATTTTTATACAGTACCTAAATAGTGTTAGCATTATGTATATATATGTATATCTTAATAAGGATATGGTTAAACTATTATGATTTAGCCATGTGATGTAATACTTTATATTTTTTAAAAAGAATAAGGGAGAGTTGTATATGCTAATGGTAATATCTCCAAGGTATGTTATTAAATGAAAAAGCAAAGCTGCCAGCATTAAAACGATATACAATTGTACAATTGACTTTTGTTTGTGGTATAGTGTATTTATGTAAGAATATACATGATGGTATACATATGGAAAATTACTGGAAGCATACACAAAAACTGGCAACAGGGTGATTTTGTGGAATGGAGTAGTAATGAAAGATGTGCAGAGAGGAATTTTTTTTTACTTTAATTTCTTCATCCTTTTGTATTGCTTAAATTTTTTAAAAAAGATAAATATGTATTACTTTTGTAGTGAAAATAATTAAAAATGGTCTTTAAAAGCCATTTAGCAGAGAGAGCGGGGGCGGGGAGGGGAGGAAGAAAAACTAGCCCAGGGGGAGTGAGAAATATTTAAGAACTTAAAATCCTGCAGGGCATTTACACTCTGCATTTGCAGCAGAGGGTTCTTAGGACATATTAACATTTGTACTGAATGCAGACAGAAAGCAGGATAACAAAAATTATGTAAATGACCTGGAGAAGCCCACAGGTAAGATGTTTAGCAAAATGTCTTGATGTTTTTTTATACTTAAGTGTTGGCCAATAGATGAATGGATAAAGAAAATATGCTACAAATATACAATGGAATATTACACAGCCATGAGAAACACAGAAATCCTGTCATTTGCAACAACATGGATGGACCATGGAGGCATTTTAGTAAGTGAAATAAGTCAGACAGAGAAAGACTAATACTGTATGATCTTGCTTATGTGTGGAATCCAAAAAAAGCCAAACTCACAGAAGCAGTGAGGGAGTAGAATGATGGTTTCCAGGGGCTGGAGGGGGAGAAAATGGGAAGGTATTGCTCAAAGAGTACAAACTCTCTGTTATAAAATGAATAAATTCTGGGGATCTAATGCAGAGCAAGATGATCATAGTTAACAATGCTGTGTTATATATTTTAAAGCTACCAAAAGAGTAAATCTTAAATGTTTTCACCACAAAAGAAGAAATGGTAATTATGTAATTGGATGACAATGGGTCCGGGCTGCCTGTCACTACTTGAGCCAGTTAAACAGAGACAGGGTTGAATCACATATGAGTGTTTATGCCTATTCTGCCAGCGGTATGAGAGACCAGCAGGTTACCCATAGAAATCTGCTCTGCTCCCCACCATAAGCCAGCTGCTTCTACTGGGTAGAAGGACAAAGACTACAGGGGGAAGTAGGCAAAAGGGTATGCCAAATGTGTAGTTCACAGTTAATGCAAGCTGGAGATTTGCAAAGGCCTATGGGTATGCAAAGACTAGGGGTCTTCAAAGAGCTGGCAATATGCAAAAGGATGGAAGTTTTCAAAGGGTGAGCAGCTCTGGATTGGGGAGGATGGGCTGCATTTCCAAGTGAGCTCCCCGGTCCCATATGCAACTCCCAGCCAGGTTACAATGTGCCTTCTTTAATCAGAACAAAACAATCATGGTTAACAGAGCATGATGAATATTTTTTACAATTATAGCTGGCCCCCAATATTCTATTTCTGCTCCTATCAATTATGTGACTTGATGAAGGTGTTATTTGAAGCTACAGTGGTAATAATTTTGTAATCTACAATTATATAAAGTCAACACATTGTACATCTTAAATTTATACAATGTTATATGTCCATTATCTATACTAATAATAGGGTAATATGCTAATTAGACTGGGAGACCTTCTGGACAAAGCCATGGTGGCAGAGCCAAGGCAGAGGCAGTTAGGGGTGATCAGGCAGGCAGGGGAGGGCAGTTTGAGGGTGAGCAGGCTGACAGTTGGGGGTGATCAGACCAGCAGAGGGGAGGAAGCTGGGGGCGAGCAGGATGGCAAGGGGAGTAGATGGGGGTGAAGCAGGCTGGCAGACAGAGTGGTTAGGGGCGATTAGGCAGGCAAGCAGGTGAGTGGTTAGGAGCCAGCAATCCCAGATTTAGCAGTTGGATATTCCCCGAGGGTTCCCAGATTGGAGAGGGTGCAGGCTGGGCTGAGGTACACTCCCTCCCTCCCATGCACGAATTTTGTGCACTGGACAACTAGTATCTCAATAAAGCTGGATAAATAAACAAATCTCCACGTCTTCTCCTCCCAACCCCCCGAAAAAAAAAATAATTCAGGCCAAATGACAAGGATACTTGTATTTAATATTTTTTATTTTTTATGTAACGGTGTAATTTGTGGATGACACATGGAAAATTAATTTTAAAATAAAAAGTGGTATGTAAAATAATATGTATTCTGTTTTCATTATCTTTTCCATAATAACAATTACCTGAAGAGCTTGCCTAGTACCTGAACCACTTCACCACAGTATGGTCCATGGGCAGGGACATTATCTCTGGGAACTAGTTTGAAATGTAGAATCTCCAACTCCAGGCAAACCTACTAAATCAGAATTAATATCAAACAAGCTCTCTGGGTAAATTCATGGGCACATTAAAGATTAAGAAGCTCCTAGAAGTGGGATCACTGGGTCAAATGGGAGTTCCACTTTTAGTTTTTTGAGGAAACTCCATACTGTTCTCCACAGTGGCTGCACCAGTCTGCATTCCCATCAGCAGTGCTCAAAGGTTCTTTTTTCTCCACATATTCACCAACACTTGTCATTTGTCGATGATAGCCAGTGTGACAGGTATGAGATGGTATTGCATTGTTGTTTTGATTTGCATCCCTGGGATGATTAGTGACTTTGAGCATGTTTTCATATGTCTCTTGGCCTTCCTTATGTCCTCTTTCAAAAAGTATCTATTTAGGTTCGTTCCCCATTTTTTGATTGGGTTGTTTATCTTCCTTTTGTTAAGTTGTATGAGTTCCCTTTGACCCAGTGATCGTACTTCTAGGAATATATTCCAAGAAACTGGAAATACTAATCAGAAAGGATATATGCACCCTGTTCACAGCAGCAGAATTTACTATAGCTAAGATTTGGAAACAGCCCAAGTCTCATCAGTAGATGAGTGGGTTAAAAAAGTGTAGTACATCTACACAATGGAATACTACTCTGCTGTAAAAAAGAAGGAATTCTTACCATTTGCAACAGCATGGATGGAACTGGAGAGGATTATGCTAAGCGAAATAAGTCAGTCAGAGGAAGATAAATATCACACAATCTCACTCATTTATGGAATATAATGAACAACAGAAACTGATGACAAAAACAGACCCAGAAACACAGAAGTATTGATCAGACCATCAAATCTCAGAGGGAAGGTGGGGGGAGGAGAGTGGGTAAAGGGGGAGAGATCAACCAAAGGACATATGCATGCCTATAAGCCTAACCAATGGACACAGACATCAGGGGGGTGAGAGCATGAGGGTGGGGGTCTATGGTGGGATAAAGACACATACGCAATACCTTAATCAATTAAAAAGAGAAAAAAGAAACATCAGAACTGATTTTAAGAAAAGAAAGATTGAGAAGCTCTGTGTTAGTTCTTAGAAGGACTTAAAATCTTAAACCCTTTTGGCCAACCCCTGTTTAACTAATATTAACTACAGCTTTGGTTCTCCTGAAATTGAATGACTTGCTTTACAGAGAATCATAATGGCTTACATCCCAACCACTTTTATAACAACATCAATAGATTTCACTTTTTTTTAGCAGTTAAAATATTCTGGGAACAATAGATAAACTTATAAATACTATTTTCACAAAAATTGTAAAGACATATGCATCATGGTTTTTCCTATGTATTGATGTCATTGGAGATTCAGAGAGATTAAAGTTTCATAGCTGATAAATGACACAAGTAAAATTTAAATCTAGGTCTGATTAAGAAATTGATTATTCCCCTATGTTCCACTGGCTTTTTAATGCTTATCTGAATTGTGATACCATGGTAGAATATTTATTATAATTTGAATAACTCATTAAAGAAGAGATTAAAATAATACCTAATTGAAAGTTATAGTCTTGCAGAACTACATACTAATGAAAATAAAAGGGAGGGAAAGTTAGGTCATAATCGGGAGTCAACCAAACATATATTTTGTTTTCAAGGGCACGTGCGCACACACACACACACACACACGGTTTTAATTTGCATAGTAAATGTGATCAGTATATTAAAAAAAACTTTACAGTAAAAATTTTCAGGCCCTGAAATGCAGCCAAGAGGAGCATTTTGTTCAAATAGCAATTAAACATTAATAAAATAGGTTCATATAAAACAGAAAGTGTGCAAATGTACATAGAGTAGCTTCTAATTGGATCTCATCTTTCCTGAAAAGATGCCAAGTAGAAAATCAGTCTGAGATGAAAAAAATATTTTCATCATCTATCATAAGAAGATGACTTTTAATCCATTTCTTTGAATACTAATTAAACTTCAGATGAAATTTAGTTAATAAATGAATATGAGCAAAATACATCCCCAAGACATATCTTTCCCAATTACAAATCTTTTCCCACTAATCTGTGTGAGTTCTTATCTTGGAGTTCAGATTTGAATTCTAACAATTTTTATTGGGAACAATTGTCCTTTTGACCAATTTCTGCCTTTTCTTATTGCTCCTAAAAGAAGCAATAGAAGACTGACCACTGACCACAGAAGCTTTATATTTTCAGGATGGATATGCAGATGTCCAGTCATGGTGAAAATATGAAAATTGGGAACTATATGAATGTGAATATGAAGAATTTAATATAATATTGTCTCTCTAATGCCTATCTTAGACTCTGCTCCTGTGGTTTCTGGAGCAAAGTTAATGGAATTTTGCCTTTGTGTTCAATCAGTGGCCACACTTTTTTTTAATTCTCTGTGTGGTTGAGCATATAAATTAATTAAAAATGGAAGAATAAGAAAAATTGTAAAAAAATAAGTAGATTTATCTGATAAGGGACGTTATGTATGACTATCGCATTGATTACTAAAAACATTACTCATCCTAAGTGTATAAGCTGTCAAAATTTCATCCAATATTAACATTTCCCTGCAGATAAACAGAGTAAACTTAAATTTCAGATAACTGAGAAATACTTGATTTTCTATTAAAAAATGAGGGTGAAATTAGCAAGTAACTGATATGAGATCACTGGGGAAATATCATTAAAAACAAGATCTCCCAATCCAGAAAACCTCTCCACAGAGGAAGTAGAGAAAGAAAAGACTATCACTGAGTAAGCATTAACCAAAGTAGCTGAGCTTCACTAAGAGATTGCAAGAACAGAAATACAAACCCTCCCATACATGTTCTCAAGATAAACAATAGCTAGTCCTCAAGTAAGAGGACCTGACAGAATCTATGTTGCACGTAGACCCTCCTAACTGTACTGACACAATTGCATATTGGCTTTATCCAGAGGAAGAGCAAACTCAGATATTTATGACAGGAGATAGTTTTGCAACTTGGAGCAAAGCGCCCATGAAGACAGGCTGCTAGTTCCCCCCAGAAACTGGGAGATGGATATGCTATCTCCCCGAATGTTCACATTTCAAAGAGATGACTCCCAGGTCCTTACCAAGACATTACCGGGTAATAAAGCTGATAAAAGGCCCAGTTAGCCTTCAAAAGGATTTATATACATTCCAAAGACAGGGGAAAATACAGACAGCCACGTGTTTTCTAAATATTTTTAAAATAAATGCTCCAAAGAAAAGGACAGGGAAATCTCTTCCTTCATGTTCCACAATGAGAATTAAGTCTCTTACTTTTAAACATATGTGTTCTTATAGGTAGCATAGCATATCCAGAAAGTCTCCATTTCCCATCTGCCCAAAGGAATAGTAAGAACATCTAATCAGGAGCTGAACGGCCTCTGTGAGGTCAGAACAAAGTGTTGGCTTCATAATTTGGACCAAACCACTTGAATGTTCTGGGCCTCGATTTCCTCATCAATAAACTGAGGAAACTGATGCATATCTCCCAGGACTGCTACAGAGATTAAGTGAAATATTAAACATTATATACATCAAAAAACTATGGTACATCTACACAATGGAATTCTATGCTGCCATAAAAAAGAAGGAATTCTTACCATTTGCAGCAACCTGGTTGGAACTGGAGAGCCTTATGCTAAGTGAAACAAGCCAGTCAATGAAGAATAAACACCACATGATCTCACTCATTTGTGGATAATAAAGAACATTAAAAACTGATGAACAAAAGGATAGATACAAAGGCAGCAAAGCATCAAACAGACTGTCAAATTACAGCAGGGTTAAGGAGAGGTGGGGTAGATAAGAGATCAACCAAAGGACTTGTATGCATGCATGTAAGCATAACCAATGAACACAAGACACTGAGAGGGTTAGGGTATGCCTGGGAGGGGGGAGCAATGGCAAGATATGTATACATGTAACACATTAAAAAAAAACATTACATACATTGGAAGCAGTTTATGAGCCCTACGTCCTATCCCAGTAAGCATGTGCACCTGACCATGTGCTTTCAGGGAACCTAGAAAGGCCTCTGCTCAAGGCCCTCCCATTATTTCCTGTTGGTAACATCCCACTACCAGGGACTAATGAAAGAATTTCCCCAAAATGGAGATGCTCTCAGATAACCAACACATTAGCATCATGTCCAAGTCAACGAGAATCTGCTGCCCCCGGGAAAGCTCCAGAGAACAGGCTATGCTAGGGCCAGCCAGCGTGGAACTCAAAGGCACTGGGACCTGCTGAATTTGAGGTGGAGAGAGAAGAGAAAGTGTGTCAAAAACAGCCCAAGGACTCCCTCCTAGTTCTCTTCAAAGCTGGCCCTGCCCCAAGGTCATACAGAAAAGGAGTGATGGACGTGAACTCCCAATTACTTTCTCTTTTTTAGAAGACACAGGACATACATTTGAAAACGTTACCACTGTTTAGATTCTCTCTATCCAAATGTCAAAGCCTGTTTCCATTGTTTCTAAATTCTGAAATTCAAGTTCATTAAGGAGAGGCACGATGATAACATCATGTACGAGAAGTAAACGTACCCTTTTGGTCCTTGCACGAAGGGAAGCAAGGTCCTGAAAAAAGGAGGACTTGGTGGGACACCACCATTTCCTCTGCTTTCGGTCTTCGCACGGTTCACAGCGCTGAGCAGGGACAGAGCATCCGGAGGCTCCCAAGCTCTGTGGTATGTAGGGGCACTCTGAGGGAAACCCGGGAAGACTTGACCATTTTCAGGGGAAAACAAATTTCGGTTACCAGCTATGATGACTTTGTACCTTGCCGCACCTTTCTTCATAGTAAGATACCAACTGCTTAAGAAATAAGGATTTAATTGATCCATGAAACAGATAGAAGAGGAGCATTTAGGAGGTGCAGTCTCTTTGAAAAATGAATCAAACTGTTGAACTCAACATACTAGATGTGTTTGTAAATAAACTTCTGGCATGGAAAAAAAAAAGTGAACCTAGGATTATCCAATGCTCAAGAAAGGATATCATTGCTGTTTTATTAGGCTCAAGAGAACATACATTGTTTTCATAGACATGTAACTTAACAAGATTCTTTACCAGAAAGGCTAAAACACTGTGCACATTTGGAGTTTTTTTCGAAAGTCCTGGATACCCCCCATAAAAGTAAAGTCCCAGCCTGAAGCCTAACCACTCATGATAGGAGGGAATTTTAGAGTGAGGCGGATCTGGCATAGAGCTCTGTTGCAAACATACTAGGAGGTTTGCCAACATGTGGAAAACTGGCTGGCATAAGAAAACAGAGACAACTACTCAATGACATTGTAATCCAATTTCTGTAGGTTTATTCATAGGGGGCTGTCAGGATCAGGCTCTGCTGATATGCTTCACTGGGTTGTCCTGCCTGATTTGGAATGTACATGTGTGCTCACACGTACTAATTCCTAAGGTGGCGAAGAGAAAACTGTAAATTCATTTATCTTTAATAATGATTGGGAACCTATAAAAAGAAAGAGTTGCCTGTGTCTAAACTTAAAAATAACAAGTTGACAAAAATAGCTGACATTTATACGAACATAAAGGATCAGGCATATGATTAATTCGTTCAATCATTATAGCACTCCTGTAAGGTCGATGCTATTACAACTTCCTTTTAAAGAGGAGGAAATGAACCTGAGAGAGGTCAAGTATTTTCTTAAGGTCACACAGCCAGGAGGGATAGAGTTGGGATTCAAACTTAGGCAGTCTGACTCCAGAGTCCAGGGTTCTTTTTTCTTTTTTAAAAATATATTTTTAGTGACTTCAGAGAAGACGGAGAAGGAGAGAGAAATGGAAACATCGGTGATAAGAGAGAATCATTGATCAGCTGCCTTCTGCATGCCCCATGCTGGGGAGCCCACAACTCAGGCATGTGCCCTGACCAGGAATTGAACCATGGCCACCTGGTTCATACATCAACACTTAACCACTGAGCCATGCTGGCTGGACAGAGTCCAGGATTCTTACCACTCCAATGTATTTCTTTGCAGAGATCTTATAAGTAGACTGCTACAAATTAAGTACAGTGGTACCTCGAGATACGAGTTTAATTTGTTTCGTAACCTTGAGGCGTGAGAAACTATGAGACGCTCGAGTCGCGGTAAACTGGTGGGTCGTGTGCAGCCGGCCGATCCACGCGATTACTTCTATCTCAAATGTTGCTCGTATTGTATTTCAAAGCAAAAATCGCTCGCTCGACGGCTTATATCTCAAAAATCTCGTATGTTAGGGCACTCGTATCTCGAGGTACCACTGTACTTACATCTCAACTCACTTCTTCATTTTCTACTTGAGGTGTTTCAGAGCATAAGCCTTTTCTGTCCTACAATATGAGAAGATCTGTGTTCCCTAGCTCACAGCGGGGTACTGGTGTCCATACAGAGCCTGTTCACACAGGTGAAAATACACATACAATCAGTAAGATGTTTTATCTGCACAGAATACAAGACAAATTTGATGTTTTTGTTACCTAAGTAAAGTTATTAATTGAGCCTATGATAGTTTTTGTAATTTTGTCTTAATGGGTTTTGATTAACACCAAAATATCACCATATTGATTTAAACAAGTTTACTAGATTCATAAATTAGGTTCAAAACAATTCTTTCTCTCCTATCAAATTAGCTCAGTCCTAAACCAGGCTAAGAACAAGCAAGAGTTAAAATTGTACTGACTGCAGCATCAATAATGTTGCGCTTATTTTAAATGTTTCATATTAAATATCATTTAAAGTAAAACATGTACATTACAATTTATCCCATCCTGCATCTCAATTCTCTAATCTATTCCTGAGCCAATACAATACTGTTTTCACAGTTTAAAGAGAAAGGAAACATCTTTACATATGAATGCCGATTTACAAGTCTCTATTTTGCCAAATTCAAAACTCATGATAAAAAATACTAAGTTGGGAAAATAAGGAGTTATCTTTAGGCAGATGAGAAGCATAGCCTCTTTAAATCAGAAGCTAAACAGGGATGCCTACTATTGTGATCACTCTCAGTGTCATAGTGTGACCCAAATCAATTAGATAAGACAAGAAAAACTAATAAGAGAGAATTCCTGGAGAGAAAAAGATAAAACTCACTGCTTTTCAATGATATTAGTTTCTTCTTATACAATCTGAGACTATCAATTTCCCTGTTTTTCATCACTTTGTTGGTGATGCTACTGTTTCTGTTTTCTTGGAGATTTCCTCATTTATATCTGCGACCACAGTTTTAATTTCCAGGAGCTTTTCTTCTTCTCTGATAGTCCCCCTTTTCATCTTACCCTGTTCCTCTTTCATAAATGCAATCTCTTCTTATCTCTTTGGCAATATTAGATTTTCTCCCCCTAATGCTTTCTTAAGCTGCTTGCATTTTTTCTGTTTCCTATGAATTTTCCTCTCCCCAGGTCTGCCCACTTTGCTTCAGCCTGTGTTTTTCACGCCAGAGGCATTGATCATATGCCTGGTGGTTCTTGGTAAATCCATTTATATTTAAAAATCATGATTGGAAGCTCCCTGGGTGGAGGCAGAGTTTGTAGAATGGTGGGCTTTCCTGTGGGCCAACCACGCAGAAACTGACCATTTCTCTGGGTCATCTATAAGTGCGACTCTCAACATCTTTCTCTTGGACTCATTTCTCACATCTTCTGTTTAAGAGGTGTCAATCTGACTTCTAGAGATGCTGACACTAAGCAGGAGAGAAGGGCTAAGGCATTCCTCATTCTGTAGTCAGACCTTCACTTAATCATGGGTTTTCTGGATATACCTCTCCTCTGCCTTTGTTCTCAAGGTGCCAGATCACCTTGAGGTCATATCCTGCGTGACTCAACTTCTGCAGAGGAGAAGAAGAGTTAGCTGGCTATAAAGTGTGGGAGAGGTCCTTATATACTTTCCATCTTCCAAAATTCTCAAGACATCTCTCATTTGCTATTTTCTATTCCCATTTGAATCAGATCTGGCTTTAAGGAGGCAGTGGAATAAATGGCTTTGTTGATCTGCCAAGTTTAGCCAGCAACCCATGCTTAAATATTAGTCCAAGGAGCCAATTCCCAGCCCATTTCCTTGCAGCAGTTGCTCAGTATGAATGGATGATAAGTTTTTGAATACCAGAAGCTCAAATCCACAATGTTGTGAAGGGACTAAGAACAAAAGATTGCACCAGCAAGTGTTAAACACTGAGAAGCCACTGCAGCTACTACACAACTCTGGCATCTCTCAACTTCAGCAGCAACAAATCTGCTCGAGAACCTGGGAAACAGGCCAAGAAAGAGAATTTCAAAGTCAGGTGTTCTTGAATTCTTGCACCTAAACAGCAAGGGGCTACTTTAAAGAAATCTCCTTAATTTGTCCCTAGTTCGTTAAATTGTGGATGCTTATCCTAAAGATAAGAAACCAGGCAGAGTCATCTTATGGAAAAGGAAAAGTTTTTTCTTTAAATCCATTATAATATCAGTTATGTTAGATGACATGCAAGGCTCTATGCTTAGTCTATCTGCTTCAGACCAACTTGAAGGATTTTTAAATAGAAGTCCAGAGATAACCCTAATTCCAGATAGTCACAATTGAATGAGAGGGACTGCTTTAATTATCAGGGACCATGGAGGAACAAGTAGCAAATGAGAGAAGTTACCAGGTGCTGCAAAACTTACACAGAGAATCATTCATTCCCTGCGGTCATTTGATTGTACTATCGGAACTGATGCTGGGCCTTCAGCTTTCAGAGTAGAAGAAATGGCTAGGACTCCAAGATGGTTATCTCTAGGTCTCTAGCAGTAAAGAGGGAAGAATTCGGATAGTATGTAGTTTGCACTAAATCAGTTATTCGTTTGCAGTACATCTAAAATCAAATTCCCTGGCTGACGGAATTCAGACTGCGCAAGAAAAGACTAATTGCTACACGCTCACACGAAAACAAACAAACCCTGGAAGCTACTTGTTTAATTCAATAGATATTTTATAAATAAAACTCACTGCAGGGTTTCTTTAAATATAAAAATACTCTTGAGTAAATAAGAAAGAATTCAGATTATAGACCTGGAAGCAAACATGATTTACAGTAATCATCTATTTCACAAGAGTGAATGAGACACTCCTGGCCTGTGTTCTGCGGGGAGTTTGGAAAGAAAAAGAAAACAGTCCTCCAGGCAACACAACAGATGGAGCGGAATGAAGCAGAACAGCAACAAGCCACAACTGAAAGAAACAGAGAATTTAAGCGAATAAATACTAGCATACACCCCCATATCAATTCTACATGGAAGAAGCGGTATTAAAAAAAGGATAATGGCTTCTAGGATGATGAAATGTATGCATTTTCGCCCTCCTCCTTCATTCTTCAGACCTGAAATTGAGAGCATGCCTCTTCTGTATCCCCATCCCCTATTAAGTGATCCATCTAGACACGATTCCTTAGAGTAATTCAATCTCAATCATGACATTTTGGCCTCTTGAATCAGATTTCTCTTTTCCCCGTAGCCATCAAGAACTGGAGCCCCCACCCCTAATATTCAGTCTGCTACATGCCTGCTGGGCAAGCACCGGGAAGCAAGGGAGGCAACTCCCGTTACTATGGTGGTTGCTGCGTGGCTGTGTGGGCCATTGCACAGACCAATTTTAAATGGATTATTGGCAGGATCCATAAAGACTATCCTGTCAGAAATCAACAGAAGTTTCATCTATGTTATTTGCTCAACAAGAAAGGTCATCTTTTTGTATCTCCTTGAGCTCATGTGCTTTTAACTAAAACATAACCTGGGGAAAAATCTAATGTGGTGCTTAATCTAGATGTGAAGTAGGATATATTTATCCCCTGAAATCTATTCTTTTAGGTGCACTCAGTGGCATTGCTATCACTCTTTTATTTCCACAGAGCAGCAGACATAAGCAGAATTATAAATTGTGACGTGCATAACAGCTTCTCTTGCTTAAAAATGAAATATCACTTCTTTTAATTTCTTGTACACAAAGGGGATGGTGTGGGAGTGTTTCTTCCCAGTTTATGGGGTAATAGCTTAAATCAGATTCTCCCTTGAGCAGACCCTGAGCCAGGGATTTGAATACAGGTGACTTACTAAGGCTGTGTGACCCAAAGGGAGCAGTGGGAATGAGAAGGAGCAGGACTGGGAAGGAGACCAAAGCAGGAAAGGGTGTACTTCTGGGAGGAAGTTCTAGGCCCAGCCTGAGCTTGAGAGAAGCTGGAGAGCAGAAATTATACCTCACAGTTTCCGAGCTATTGTTCTCTCCCTCATCATTCAGTTGTTGGATGGAAGGTGCCCAGGAGGAAGGACTCACTTAAGCTCTTCCAGCTCTTAACCCTGGCTCCATGGACAATCCTCTGAGGGTCACAGGAATGAGTTATGAGTAGTGACAAACCTAGAAGCTAGGGGTTGGAGCCAAAGGTACCTGGGCATCACTGTATCTGCTATAAAGGATATTCATATTATCATTTTCACCTGGAAAGTTCCCTTCTTCCCACTTCACTGCCTATGACCCATATGCTACTTATAATCTCCCTTTGAGGATCCCCTACTTTTGAGATCTGCTACTTGACCATCTCCAAGCTCCAAGTCTTTCTCCCACAGTGAGCCATCTCTGATCCTGCAGCACATACAGCAGAAAGCATTTTTTATTATCAGCCTGTGTCAGAGGACAACAGTCAAAACATTCTCCAATCCCAGGGTGAAGGGCTAGTTGTGCAACCTGAAGATGAAACTCGTTAGTCGTTTTACTGGAAGAAGGACTGAGAGGGAAGAAGAATATTGAATTCTTGGGACTTTGGACCAGATGTATCACACCTAAGTACTGCTGCGTTTGGAGAGCATCCAGACAGCTTCATGACGTTCTCACAGGGACTTCTTTTTATCGCTCCCCGAGCCTCCACTTAGTGCCTGCATGGTTCAGGCTCAGAATAGAAGATGGGACAAAAGGTGGAGTGAGTCTTCTTTCCTGACTATCAAAAACCACAGTTCCATCAGGAATGGAAAAGTTCAAGGGATGTTGGCTTCTGGGTCAAAGTTTGACATTTCATGTTCATATCACATTCTTTGTTTTGTTAAATAATGAGTCAAATTAAAAACACACACACAAATTCTACACATTTGACTTATACCAAGCAGAAAGATCATCCCAACCTGCCTCATTTCTTATCTGAAAAGGCTGAAAGGAAGGCAATGGTTAATGTGCCATGATGTGTTTTCAAAACCCAGGGAAAACTCAAAGATGAAGATAACACTTAGGAATAATGCATTATTTATTAGATTTTTGCTTGAACTCTGAAATCTGATGAAAGAGAAACTCCTGATACTTACTCTATTAATTATGAATGGCAAGCCTTCATGCTTTCTGCTAAGAGTATTAGAATATCAGCCCAATTCCCTTGATCCTTCCCTCGGCATAGTAGTGGGCAAGGAAGCTCTCCTCCTCTGAGCTTGGCTCACAGCTCACAAGACTACCTGCAAGCTTCCACCTGCCCCAAATTTCCCCACCCTTAAGATTTTTCCCATTAAAACTAATCTTTCCTCCAACAAGTCCTCAGCATCTCCATGATCTCTCTTTTGTACTGATCTACATAGTTGTTTTCCCAACTCTCAAAATAGATTTTAAATTCATGTTCATTTGCCATGTTGCATTGCACCTAGAGCAGTGGTCGGCAAACTGCGGCTTGCAAGGCACATGTGGCTCTTTGGCCCCTTGAGTGTGGCTCTTCCACAAAATACCACATGTGGGAGCACACATACGGTGTGATTGAAACTTCTTGGCCCATGCGCAGAAGTCGGTTTTCGGCTCTCAAAAGAAATTTCAATCATTGTACTGTTGATATTTGGTTCTGTTGACTAATGAGTTTACCAGCCACTGATGTAGAGAATGGCTCTACATAAAGATCTCAATAGATGGTTTTGACTTGAATTTTCTTAATTAGAACAGGTTTTGAGTCCCTGCAATGTGCTTGCATTGTAATAGATACTGCGAGAATGTACACAAAATGATGAAAATAACAGTTCTTGAACTTCAAGTCAATGTTTAAAGAAAACCACACTTTAAAAATTACAACAGAATTACTAAGTACTATACAAGAGATGAGCACAAAGTGCCAGGGGCATATATGCCATGCTGCCTGTGAGAGAAGGTCGAGGAGTATCATCTCCATTAAAAAGATGAGGAAACTGGAGTTGATGGATGCCATTTGGTAGCCAGGGTGAGTCAGGACATGAATGGTGCTAGTCAGGCTCCCAGATCAGTGCTCCTTCTAACTCTGTGTGGGAACCCCACCTTAGGCAAGGGTCAGAGGGCTTGCCCCTGGAGGAGAGGACACAGCATACTATTCTCATGCAGTTTGTCCATTAAGTGTTTAAGAAAATGAACCGAGTCTCTGGATATAACCAGGTTTAACTCTGAATATAGGCAGAACATTCAGTCTGGAAAAATCACAGGAAACAAATTCAGGGGCCAAAGTACATAAAATGCCACCAATTATTGATTGCCGTGAATTCCTTTCAATATGTTTACCTTTATAAAAGCACGTGCTCTTAATATTTTAACATATTAACCTTGCTCATATGCAAGTGTTTTAAGATGCTTTTCTTTCTGTGGAGGAGCCATGGTCTTGGAGAAAGCACTGGGTAGAAGTTTTAGTGTTTCAGGACCTGTGTGAGCAATTAAAGGAGTGAAAAAAACAATGAGTGACTGGGCCCATCGAGAATAACAAACACAGATCCTACAGATATTAAGAAAAGCAAATGCTGGAGTTTTCTGGAAAACAGACAGACAGATGGTAACTTTTGGGACTCCACATCAAATAAAAGGCAAATAAAATTCTATTGGAAAATGAAAAATAACACAAAAACTAGATCCCACCCCCCTCTCTTACCTTAGTGTGGCAAGAAGGGAGTAGTGGAAGAAAAACAAAAATAACTAGAAAGGACAGATTTATTCACTATCACTTGAGTAGTTTCCCATGAATTCACCTTCAGTAAATGAAGTCCTGTTCTTTCTCTTTGGAATTGCTACAGAGCTCACAGCACCAAAGCACCTGTGTTTTTTGTTTTCTTCCAGAATACCTTCCATGACATTTCATTCTACAAACCCTAAGAGGGCTCTTCCTCATGTTTAAATAGCAGATTGTGATTCTGAACCCCACCAGGGGCAGCTCGAGAGAAAAGAGGAAACCGTCCCACACCACAGCCTCATGCCAGCACTGACATATTTCAACCTCCTGGTGAGCATGAAGAATTAGCCACTGTGGACTCTTCATTACAACACAGCTAATGAGTAAATAAAATCAAGAGGGAAAAAGATAACTCAGTTAAATATGCACTAGGGATGGAAAAACAGACAGGGACATTAATTCTACTTACAGCAGAGTTGGGCTTCAAATCAAGTCACAGCATGACTAGGTACGAGCAGCTGCTAAACATAACCAGCAAAGGTTTCACAATAAAATTCTCCGCTTGAGAAGGTGCTGAGAGAACCAATCCACAAGGATTGGGCATTTATGTATCATTGGCACCAACTTTTCAAAAAATTTTCATTGGAGGGAAGTCCTTTATAGGTTTCTCCATAGCTCTCTATCTAAATGGAATTCAACAATTATCGTCAGCAAAGATAGGTTGGCCCACACTGCCCACTTCTAAGCCTTCAATGGGCCTTCTGCAAGCATGCCTTCCTCCTTGGTCTAAGCTCAAAGGTCCCTTTCTTAGGGCAAGTATGTTCAGCAAGAATAGAGCCATAATGCTCACACAGAATGGACTTCTCAGCAACATAAAATCCAGTGTGTTATGACCCTGAAGTGTCATGGAAGGTATTCTAGTTAGCATATTTGGAATTTTTTTAAAAAAATATGAGACCTATAAACATTTGAGAATACTAGACCAAATCAACATGAACCTTTCAAATCCATCTCTACCAGGGTCGCTATAGACACAAGCTGTCATGGTGCTGGGCTGTCCCGAGGAGGAGCTGGCAGCCACCTGGGAAAAGGCAAAATGGGAGTGCTGGCACGTGTCCACAAAAAGCACTGCATCTCAATCCTCTCTCCTCTCCTCAAACCTTTTATTTCACTTCCATCTTCCTTAATCTCAGCAGACCATCTTGCCTCTGACTTCAGAGAGGAAACAAAAGACATTAAATAGTCCTAACTGCCTACCCAAAAAGAAGCCTTCTAAATCCACGTGCATCTTCATTAACTTCCCCTCCTTTCCTCTTTCATATTGGCAAAATGGCCTTCTCTCAAAGGCCAGCCCTCCCCATGTTGTCTGATCCCCCATTCTCAGCAAATGTTCCCCATTTCTGCTTACTTCTAAGGTGAGTCCATCTAATTTCATGACTTCAGCAAATCTGTGTCTCCATTCATGAGTCTTCTGGAGTCCTTGATTACTTAGCTCCCCATGGATGACACCCTCTCAACAGGAGCAAATAGTGTGAGCTTCCTACCTGAACACTACATCCCCTTAGTAAAATACACGGCCCTTCATTCAGTTGCTCAAGCCAGGAACTCAGAGAATGTCACATTTCCCTGGATCTTGCCTCCATGTCCAATAAATTACCAACTTCTAAACTATGTCTCAGATACACTCTTTGATTCCATTATCATCCCATAGAGCCATTCACAATTGTTGCTCATCTGGACTTTTGCAATGGCTTCCTATCATCTCCTGCATTCACTTTTGCTAATCTTCCCCTATCAGTCAATTCTCCATATAGCAGCTTATCTGTTTATTGGTCCTTTCTGAAAGAAAACATTTTCCATTATTCTTCACCTTAAACCTGCTCAGTGGTGTTTCACTGGGCACAAGTGTTAGCATAATGCACAAGGTTCCAGGGCTGAAATCATGTACCACTCCTGTACCAATTTCTTCAGTGGCCTTCACTCTGGTCTTTGAACAGTCCTGATTTTTTCTTCTCACATCAAGCACTCAAAAGAAGATTTCATTCTCCCTGTTAGCCTAATTTCATCTTCAGGATCAAAACTTAAATGTCTCTACATCAGGGAATCCTCAAAAAAAAATACTGTCCAGTGTTCATTTTTTCACTCTACCCACCACCTTCTAAGCTAAATCCTATCTCTTGGAATAATTTCTATTTTTTTATCCCTTGTAGCCATCAAAATTACATTGTCATTTTTGTTCATGGTGTTTTTTTTAGCACATTGTTTGGCTCAATAAATATTTGAATGATGAATGATGAATGAATAGATAAAAAGCATTATGTTCCTAAGTACCATTTTTGTAGTCAAGTTGCAATACATCAAAAAACAACAGGGAGGGCAAGAGGAAAATAAACAAACAAACAAACAAACAACAACAACAAAAATACCACCAACCAAAAATTCAAATAGAAATTTGATATTAGGGTTAAAGTTAAAAAATAAGTATCATAGTCAGGAACTAAATGTCTTACACCAGTCCATGTGAGATACCAAACAATGCCTAGTATCACTCTGGGAAGCTGCTTTTTCCCTCCCTTGATCAGTTTTTGATCAATAAAAAATAGAGACAAGTCTCAATCAGATAGTTTTCTGTCTTAAACACTAGAAAGAGCAATGGTGGACTTCTCTAACTCATCACAGTAATTTATTTCAATATGTGGCCCCCAGAACACCTGCATCAAAATATCAAGGAAACGTAACACAGGTGCACCTCACAGATACTGCAGGTTCAATTCCAGGCCACCACAATATAGTAAGTACCCCAGTAAAGCAAGTAGTAATCTTTTTGCTGTGGAGGATCATGATGTCAACTTATAAATACCCAGCATCTGTGAAGCACTATAAAGCAACGCACAATAAAATTAGGTATGCCTGGATAAAAGGAAGACCTCACCTCCCACCCACACTTTGAAGCCAGTTAACAAACTCTCAGGTGATGCTTGTGTCCTCAAAAATCTGAGAGCAAGTGATCGAAGATTATCAGTCTCTGCAGAAGGAGAAATACAAGTTGTATCATTTGGGCAGCTTCTCAATTCAATTTCTTTTGTCCCTTCAAAAGAAAATCAATTCAGAGCCACACAACTACAAAAAGCAACTAAATTTAGTTTTTATTTTGGGTTTTATTGAAAGAGAAATATACCATTTTTCTCCTATCATGAGCAGACCTAATCCCAGTGACTATAGTATTGAGTTGAAAGACTGGACATGGGGAGCTGGGACATGGGGTTGGACACATACTTGGAGGAGGAAATTCAATGGCAGGGCAGGAAGGAAATGGATATAGAACCTATCACAAGGGGTAGTTGATAGTACAATAAACAATAGGAAGTAATACAGAAGAGCTTAAGGTCTCAATAGATAGTAAAGCTCAGTGACAGAAAATGACAAGTAGGAACTATCTGAATATGGAGATCCAAAAATGGGCAGGGAATCACATGGAAGATCACAGTATCACATATTTATTAGAGAATCTACCACAGCCCTTAATCTCCAGCAGTCCTCAAGAAGGCCTGATTAACAAGCTAACCTACATGATCTTTATAGAGTAGCGGTTAGTCAACTTACATAAAATAGTGGGTTCATCAATGGAGTTTTGGATTCATTACTACAAGGTGGTGTATTTATAGCTTAAGTAAAAAAAAATATATTTATCTACAATACAACCTATGGATTGTTCAAGGATACACAATTAATTACAACAAAAATATCTATAAGACTAGTATTTATGGCAACCTTATACAGTTTACATTCCTGTGGGATTAAACATCAATGAGTCAACATGAAAGAGAAGTAATTCACAATGACAGGAAACAAACCATGAATAGACTTAAACCTGAAGACCCAGTCTACCCCTCTGTTAAGATGCTCTTTGTTGATGTGCTTTCAAGGCCACTGCTTTTTTTTTACTTTAAATCTTTATTATTCAGATTATTACATTTGTTTCCTTTTTCCCCTCCATAGCACCCCTCCACCCAGCTCCCACCCTTCCTTCTGCCCTTACCTCCCTCCCATTGATCTCATCCATGGGTGTATGATTTTTGTCCAGTCACTCCCTGTATACCCCTCACCCCTTTTCCCCTGAGAATGATCACTCCACTCCCTTTCTGTGCTCCTGATTCTATTATATTCACCAGTTTATTCTATTGATCAAATTTTTAATTCACTTAATTTTTAGATTCACTTGTTGATAGATATGTATTTGTTGTTCATAATTTTTTGGCTTTTACCTTTTTCTTCTTCCTCTTCTAAAAGAGTACCTTTCAGCATTTCATATAATACTGGTTTGGAGTTGATGAACTCCTTTAGCTTTTTCTTCTCTGTGAAGCTCTTTATCTGCCCTTCAATTCTGAATGTTAGCTTTGCTGGATAGATTATTCTTGGTTGTAGGTTCTTGTTATTCATCATGTTGAATATTTCTTGCCACTCCTGTCTGGCCTGCATCGTTTCTGTTGAGAAATCAGCTGACAGTCGTATGGCTGTTCCCTTGTAGGTAATGAACTGTTTTTCTCTTGCTGCTTTTAATATTCTCTCTTTCTCTTTTGCTCTTGGTATTTTCATTATGATGTGTCTTGGTGTGGTCCTCTTTGGATTCCTTTTATATGGGGTTCTGTGTGCGTCCTGGACTTGTAAGTCTATTTCTTTTACCAGATGTGGGAAGTTTTCAGTCATTATTTCTTTAAATAGGTTTTCAGTATCTTGCTCTCTCTCTTCCTCTGGCACCCCCACAATTCTGATGTTGGTATGCTTGAAGCTGTCCCAGAGGCTCCTTACATTATCTTCACATTTTTGGATTCTTTTCTCTTCTTGCTTTTCCAGTTGAATGTTTTCTGCTTCTTTATATTTCACATTTTTGACTTGATTCTTGCCATCCTCTAGTCTGCTGTTAGGACTCTGTATAATATTTTTTATTTCAGTCAGTGTCTCTAGTATGTCCTTTTTCATCTCCTCTTGGGTCTCACTAAATTTATCCATCTTTTCTAGCATATTCTTGAAAAACCTTATAAGCGTGGTTTTGAACTCTCTAACCAGTCTTTTTTCCCCTCTATTTCTTTTGTTTGTGATCCCTTCCCTTGTCTCGGCATTTTCACTGTGCCAGGGAAACTTCTGTGTTAGATTCAGCCTTATGATACCAGACTTGCAAAACCGAAGAGGCCTCTGTTGAGCTTGGGATGGGTGGAGTCTCAGGGCTTAAGGGACCACCATGCCTTTCAGTCGGCCCTGCCCTCCATGGCCCCTGAGTCTCACATGACTGGGTAATTGCTGGAGTGGTCCTTGTGTGCGCGTGCTGCCTTTCCGGCTCCCCTGCGCACCAGGACCACACGAGTCTAGATCCCCAGGGTTTTGCCCAAAACAGGGGCTTAGTGGAGTCAGAAGTGGCACAGTTGGGAGGGTCTGTCTATCCTCCCACTCGCAAAAGCCAGCAGCACAATCAGCAATCTGTCCTCTGCGCAGTGCCGTGCATGCCACCAGACTTCTGATCTTTTGCGACTACCCTAAATTTCCATGTACCTCTCCCTTTTCACAGTCCAAACTCCCCCCGTATGAGTTTCGGTTGGATCTGGGGTTTAGTGTCATAAGATAAGGGGTTCAATGCCATTGGGAGTCTCCGTTTCCCTCCCGCCAGAGAAAGCCAATCAGGTACTCCGGCACCCGCTCTCTCAGCGCGCTCGTCTCCATACCTCAGCTTTTTGTAGCTCCTCTGGGTTTCTGTGAGCCCCCCTTTTTCCTTCTAGCTGTAGAACTTCCACTCAGCCAGCTTTCCTGTGGTTCTGGATGATGTCCGTTCTGTCTTTTAGTTGTAGTTTTGAAATTGTTGTGCGAGGCAGCAGTGTAGGTGTTTACCTATGCCGCCATCTTGGATTCTCTCCCTCAAGGCCACTGCTTTATTGTCACAGGTGCCTGGTCCTTATTTTACTAAGAGTGCACGTGGCCTTCCAAAGGACATCACTACCATAAGGAAAGCAGAAGTGGTGTCTGAACCATTTAGTCTAAGCCAGCTCTGCTCCATTGGGTTGAATGCCAGCTATTGTCCTAGGTCATTTCTGTAGTTGCCAAAACATGAATATGCTGTAGTCTTCTCCTCCTCATTTTAACAATTTCCCCTTCATTTTTTCCAATGTGTCCCTTGAAGTCAGTGAACGTAACCTACATTCCCCCCTCCTGATATGGTAAATGACCTTCTAGTCTCTACCTTTCAATAGGTAGCATGTGTGAAAGCCCCCAAGGTAAAACGGAGTTTGACTTTCAAGGATCTGGAAAGGTCAGTGTTCCAGTGGGCAATGAGACTAAAGAGACTGGCACATACTGACCTGGCTTAGAGACCACATGAAGAGTTCTGCATATTGCCCTGGCCAGGTGGCTCAGTTGGTTGGAGAGTCATCCCATACACAAAATGGCTGCAGATTTGATCCCGGGTCAGGGTGCCTACAGGAGGCAACCGGTCAATGTTTCTCTCACATTGTGTTTTCTCTTTCTCTCTCTCCCTCCCTCTCTCTCTAAAGTCAATAAAAAAAATGCCCTTGGATGAGTATTAAAAACATATTTTTAATTTTAAGAAAGAATTCTGCATATCATCCAATGCCAATAGGAAGCCATTAAATAAAGGTTGTCAAATAGGGAATAAGGCAAACAAACTTGCCTTTAAGAAGAAATCACTGATGCAGTTCTTCTGCAAAATGAAAAACCAGCCAGGGTTTGTTTCCTGTGAGCTTCTCTGAGAGATGATGCATTGCTTACACAAACCAAAGTGAGGAGTACAGGCCCAGAAATGGGAAGATGTTCCTTGCAGCTTTAAAAAATTGAAAAGTGAAGAGTGTACTTTATTTTTCAGGGAAAAAAAACAGTCTGTTTGGTCACTTTGTAAGGAACATCGCCACAAAAGACCCAAAGTTCCTCTGCAGTTTTACAACCAGTACAAGCACCAATCTTTCCACTCCTGGCCCTTGTCATGTGACAAGTAACAGTAAGTAGAGAATAAGATCGAGTGGACAAATCAGAACTTGCCGCACACATCTCAAAGCAAAGGTCAGGCATATGTCACTTTTCATGGGTAGGGTAGTCCTAGACTTGAGGAAGTACAATTTAATCCAAGAATTATTTTCTAAATGTCACTTTTCATTGTCTAGTCCATTTTATTGCTACAGGCACAAATCATTTTTAATAATGAGTAATATGCAGGGTAAAGGACAATTAGAGTCCAGAGGTCTTACAAATCAAAGGAATTACACAGATAAAATCCCTGAAGCAAGTCCACGAATCCATAAGATATGAAATTCAATTTGCTTAAAATGTCACCAATTCATCATCTCCATTGTCTGAACTAAGTCGGAGCATCTCCAGAGAGCATAATTCTGACCCGGGCACCCATCCACCCAGCGTGTGATGCTGAGACCTTTTCCCTCCAAGTTGGAATTCATTGTCCTACAAAGTTCTAGGTCCCAGCTAAATGTGTTAGTCACAAGCCAATCTTGTTTGAAGTGCAACAGACTTCATTACTTCAAAGTCTTAAACCAATTTTACTTAATTTCTGGGCCATAATACAGAAGGTAGAAACTCTGATTGAGGCACTTTTCTACTGACTATTCAGGGAGCCTAATGTTTTCAACCACAGCCCTTTAGATTCATGTAGATCCATTACTGCACTTCAAAATAACAAAGACCATCCATGGAATCATCATTAAAATGCCTCCTTTTGAAGAAGATTACTGAAATCCATTACCATAATGTTTTCTATTACTTCTTTCCTGGTAGGGATTGCTGTCCCATGGGCCAGAATTAAAGATTATTGCATTAAAAATTCTGATTTAATGAATTAATCTTCTTTTTTAAAGGAAAATGGTTAATACCATGATTAAAAAAAAATAAATGTTATGCCTTACAAGAATATAACCAGTTATATACCATAGGTTTTAGAGGTAAATGTCTTTCCTATTTCCTAAAACAAGGACATCTAGAAATCCATCAGGGACTAGAGTCAACTGTTGCTGATTTTTCCCACTGATCTGTAGCCTCACAGGATGCCAGTGTGCCAGATGTGCTAACAAGAGATACATCTGTTAAGGAAAAACACATCTCTATTTTGTGTGCGGGTAGTTATTTCCCCATTTTGGAGACATGGGCCTCATTATTACTTTAACTATTGTCAACCTACAGAATACAGGCATACATTGGAGATTATTGTGTGCTTGGTTACAGACCACGTGTAATCTTTCTGTTGCTGGAGGGAGGGTCTTGCCTTCAGTTTGTAAAACACATAACATTTGTGAAGCTCAATAAAGCGAGGTGTGCCTGTGCATCGTAGGATCTGTGTTTCTTATGCATGTTCCTAATGTTCCTGTTTCTTTTATCCCAAGCACATTCTGCCTCGTGCATAAGATAAGAGATCTCCTCTGGAGACCCCAGGGTCTCTTTTAGTCACCAGTTTCTGAGATGAATCCAAAACATCCCATAACATTAGGATTTCTAATTGTTTCTCTCAAAATCCCCAATAATCATAAACTTAATCATACATTGTAATCACAAATTAACTTTGACTACTTTCTAACATTGGCCAAAAATGTTCATAAATGTCAGAAATATTTGGATTACACTTTTATTTTAGCTTTTTAATTAAACGACAATGTGATTCAGGATACTGTAGAAGAAAGAAGGGGATAGAATGGTGCAGAGACACACAGGGGGTTTCAAACATACTAAGAATGCACTATTTCTTAAACTGGGCATGAGGTACATGGTTGTTTATTTTACCATTAACCTTTATTTATAAAAATTATTTTGTACCTACTCAATATTGTATATAATCAGTTTTGAACACAAAGCCAAGTACATGAAAATAGTCCCTGTTGTCAATGTCCACACTTAAACGATTGCAACCTAATTGAAGCAAAGCAAAGACATCTGTGGCATTAGACAAGTTTATTGATACATTCAGGAAAGCCCTATAAGAATAAAGTTACCTATGAAAAGACTTTTACTCAAAGTTGCAGTAAGATACTATTTGAACATAAAATAATACCATCAACATTAGAAGGAAAAAAATATTATGCTTCACAAAAAACAACTTTAAAAGTAACCAGGCACCATCTACCCCACACAGCAAGCGTCTGTCTATTGCACACCAAGGGTAGTGGACCTTGTATTTGTACTGCTCCAAGTGCAGAGACAAATATAATCTTTACCTTCAGGGAGTTTACAGTCTAACAGGGAAGGAAGACAGACATAGAAGCCATTGATCTAATGCAAGATAACATTACATAAGTGATAAACGGGAGTGGAAATAGCATGCTGTGAAGTTGAATTAAAGAAGTGGCTTGAGGCCTCTCTTGGCAAACAGCCTCTACTATAACTAATTCACACTGGTCCCGATCAGCCCCTCACCTGTACCAGCTCCAGAATTGGATTTTACCAATCCCCAGAGTTGATCAGATTCAGAGATGATGATTCACACTCACCACTCCCAAAAGCCTAAAGAATATAAATCAAATGCCAATTTATAAATTTACAATAAAAATTATAACAGCTGGGAAGAGCGGATGTCCATGTTGCCCAACCAGCACACATCTCTCCTCATAGACAAACTGTGTATTCACAGGTGCACCCCTTTAGTGAGAGAGGTGATTGGGATGGACATAAGAAGCCAGGAAAAGGGAAGTGAGTGATATGGTTAGAATGTTTTTAGAACCTGTTCATTTTGCTAACTTGATATGTCCAGCCTGAGCTTTTTCTGATATCAGAATTTTATGACACCTATTCTCACCTGTAAGTATTTTTGCTGTTTTTCATTTTTATCCAGGTAGTGAAAATGACTACATAGCAGATCTTCAATAAACAAGATGTTGCCATTATTATTCAGCAAAATAATCTTTTATCATTTTTTATTACCCTATTTTAAGATGCTAAGTCTGTTATTCATGGTAAACTGCCAGAAATACTCTGGGGATGAACATCGGGTATGTATATTAATGAGAGTTAGTCATTCACATTTCATAGTAATATATCCTAATAAGCTAAAAGGAAATTGTTAAACACGATTCCCAAGAAGTGATTTGTTCTGGTTAATTTACTTTAATTTATATAAGATGCTCAGCATTTTCTTACCATAATAAACAGAGCAGACTGGGGAGGACAGCTTTGATGCCCAAAGATGTTTTATTAGAAACATCTGCTTCATGACGCAGGTCAGTTGCCATAGATGAAAGAGGATTAGGAGGTGGGGCTGGAGGTGTATCAGCATCATATCTCTAGGAGGCCATAAATAATGTTAAAATAAATCCCTTCCAGCAGATGGTTTATTAACAATCTTTTTCATAGGAGGAATTTGCTCATTCTGGTTTTTGTTTGCGTTATTTTAGTTCAGGCAAATCAAGGTTTTACTGTAACAGAAAATAAGCCAATATATTCTCTAGGTCCCATGAAAGGCAGAGTGAATCTTATTGGTAGACAAATTAAAGTTAGACAAAGTTTGCTTTGGTGCACTAATTTGGGAGAGAATAAGGGTTTATGGAAGAGGGGAAGTTATTCACACTACCAATAAATTCTCTGTTATCTACTCGGTGAGTTGACAGAATATGTTTATATCAGTGTCCCCAGATTTTTTTCAGCCATAGAATCAAAGTTAATAATTTTCTGCTTTAACTGTTAACATGAGAAATTGTATGCACAGATATTTTAGTACTAGAGGCCCGGTGCATGAATTCGTGCATGAGTGGGGTCCATCTGGTGGGGCTGGCAGGAGGGAAGAAGCCATGGGTGATTGGCTGCCAGCCCCACCCATGATTGGGGTTAGAGGGTAGTGATCAGGGGTTATAGCGACCATTCTGGTTGCTTGGTTTTTATATAATCACCTTTGATTTCCTTGATCATAATGCATTTTTAAATACTTGGCTAGTTTCTATGTGCTATAATGGAATTAAGACTTTTGCAATTATGTTCATAAGTGATATTGACTTGCAATATTATTTTCTTATACTTTTTTGTTTCAACATATAAGATTCTAGTCTCATAAAATTGGGGAATCACCCAACTTTTGTTATTCTTTGTAGTTAGTTGCAGAAGATAGAAATTCTCTGTTCCTTCAATATTTATATAAATCATCTATAAAACTATTTAGGTTGTTTTTTGACTCATAATTTAATTTCTTTAATGGTTATAGGTCTAATATGTTTACTTTCTTGGTTTAGTTTTTGTGAATTTTGCTCAGAAAAAAAGTTTGTTTTGTCTAAATTTTATAATTTATGTGCATAAAACTTTTCATAACATTATTTTATTATTTCTCAGTCTCTGCTGTATTTGTGATTATCATTTTCATTGCTAATAATGTTCACTTGAATCCTCTTTATTTTGTTTTGGGTAATTTTGCTAGTTTTAGTTATTCTTTATTCTTTCAATTAACCAACTGTTAGCCATCTCTTGACCTTTATGTTGTTCTCAGTTTCCTTTTTGCTGTCATTATCTTAATTAAATCTTTATTTTCACTCTCATTTTTTTTCAGACATTAATATAACTGCATCAACCTTCTCTGGTTATTGTGTGCCTAGTTTATCTTTTCTTCCTTTAAAAAATATATAAAATTTTTTGTTCTTAAATTTGGGGATTTTTCTACAGTTTTTTGTTTGATTTCTGTGGACATTTATTTTCTTTTACATTTTTTTTTTACCTTTCCAAAATTATTCTAGCTTAATTAAACCTTTTCTCTCATTTCTCTCTACTGGTTAATACAAATCATATTTTTATTTTTTAGTGATTATTCTTAAACTTCTTATGTATAATTAGAGTCTATGTTTTATCAATATCTTTACTCTAAATTAAAAATCATGTGTGTGTTTTTTTAAAAATATAAGGACCTACTACTTTAACTTAGATCATCTCTTTGTGTATTGTAATTGTTTCTTGTTTAGTTTTACCCTATTTATATTCCTATAATTATCCATTATTACTATTGCTATTTTATTCAACTAGAGCTTGTTTACCCAACCCCAGTTGGATGGCACAGAAATTTTCTTAACATTCCTTCTTGCATTTTAATCCTTGTTTTAATCCTTCTTCTACTCCAGTTTTGCCTTTAGTAAAGCATGTAATTGGCAAACCCTGTTTTTGTCTAGAAATACATTTGATATGCCTATATCCTATAATAATATTTTAACTGTGTACAGAATTTTACCTTGACATTTACTTTTCTGACTGCTATTTTTGTGACCAAGCTACATACAGTGGTAAAACATAAGGAATACAGGGGTGGGCAAAAGTAGCTTCATAGTTGTAATAAAAATAAATAGAACAATAATTAATAAGTAATAACATATGAATAAACTCTGTGTTTCATGTACTCATAACTATAAGTCAACTTTTGTCCACCTGTATATTTCTCAAAATCAGGCAGAGAAAAGATACTTCCTGCACAACTTTTATTCAACATTTTTCTGGTATAGTATCATAAGAAAAGTAAATAAAAGATTTCAGAATTGGAAAAAAGAGCCCAAACTTTATTTCTTAGAAATGATATGATTATATAGACAATATAAGATTTTTTAAAAAAGCATTTCTTCCTATAAGTTAAGTTAAAAGTTCTGAGTAAATCATAGCTCTAAATCTAAAAATTAAACTTTAATACTTTTAAAAGATAATGCTGGGTACATTAATAACCTCAGAGATAGTTTTCTAGAACAAAACATAAGGAGCACGAACCACAAAGGAAAAGTATTTAGACTACAGCACAATTTTACACTTTTAACAAGAAAAATATCATAAACAGTGAAAAGATAAGACACATACTGAAAAAATATTTTTGTGATCTTAGATAAAAATAAGAATTTGCATTACATAAAGAATATCTACAGTCCTCGCCTGGTAGCTAGTTGGTTGGAGTGATGTCCTGATATGCCAATGTTGTGGGTTTGATTTCTCAGTCAGGGCACATACAAGAATGAACCAATAAATGCATAAATGTGTGGAGCGTGAATAAATCTCTCTCTCTCTCTTTCCCTCTCCTTTCCCCTCTCTCTAAAATCAATAAATAATAAAAAGAAGAATATCTACAACGCAATAAGCAAAAGGCAAGCAATCCAAGACAAAATGAACAAGAACTATAATACAGCAATTTACAGAAGATGAAAACAAACAACCAATCAATGTATTATGGTTGATTAAATAATTGGTGATAATTCTTCCCTCCTCTGTAGTAGTTCTATGCTTTCATCCCTATAACATAAGTCTCAGGGGGTGGAGTCTTTTCCTACTTTATGGATGTCCAACTCAGCGAAGTGCCTTGGGACGTAAGCAGAAGGGACTTGAAATGTCCCAGAGTACTGGGCCTTGGACACTGCCCCTGCCTTTCCTGCAAGAGGAGAATCACTATCTGGCCCACTGACCCAAGGAAGGTAAGAGACACAAGGAATAAACATAGATCCACAGACTTGAATCCTGAAGCAGAACAATACCAGTCAGCCTGCAAAGCCATAAAAACAAATGATTGCCTTTAAGTGTTCCAGTGGTTGCTTATCCAGTATTATTGTAGCAATAACTAATGTACACATATGGAAAGATAATCAACTTTATTATTAATAAAAAAATACTGATGAAGCCACAGTGATGAACCACCCTTTATCCTTTGGATTGGCATTACATAACTGCTATACAACACCTTGGGGAACAATTTGACAATAATGTGTAATGTTCCAACTTCTAAGTATGTAGCCAAGAAATTTTTGCACAAGGAGACACATATAAAGAATGTTTATTACAGCACTGTTTGTAATAAAATTTTTTTAAATATAAATATTTATAGGAAATCGAAATGTTCATAGGAAATTTAATAAATACATTGTAAAATGTTTGCAATATGGAAAGCAATAAAAATGAATAAATCATAGCTATGTACTTCATCATTAAAAAATCTCAAAAATAATGGTGAGCAATAAAAAACAAATTTCTGAAGGATACATAACATATGATTCTACCGATATACTGTTCTAAACCATGTAAAACAATGCCGTATATTGTACAGATAAAGACTATTTATGCATCTTCACATAATAGTAACAAATATGGAAGGCAGAATAAGAAGTATTATCAGAAGCTTTATACAAGGAGCTTTATTGAATCTGTTTCTTTAAAAAAATAAAGGACACATACATAAGAAAATGATAATCTAGGAGGTGGATACAACAGTTGTTGGTCATTCTACTCTCTGGACTTTTCACTATAATTTAACATTTCAATATTTATAAAATAAAGAGACTTGAAATATGATATAAAAGACCTTTTTCTGATACCAGCTCTGCTATTAACTGTCTATGTGACCCTTGGCTAAACCTAAGGGCTTTCTGGACCTTTGTTTTCTCATCTGCAAAATAAACATGTTGAACTAAGGGACCTTTACATTTCCTTGCACCATTAAAATTGCAAATTATATAAATTTTTTAAACCTTGAATTAATTGCCTATTTTGATCCATTACTCTGGGTAGAATTCAGAATACCCACTTGTACATGCAAGACCTTTAACAGAGTCCTGTGACCCCAGACAATCAGCTCAGCACCAGGAATACAAAATATACTGTGGGTAGATCAGTGCTTCATTCCAAGATCATAAACGCTCAAAAAGTAAGAATGTTCTGAAAGATTTTCATGACTAGCAAACTGTTTATATTGTTCTAAAAGTTAAAGATCCACAAAAAATTTAAAAAATATATATAATCATCATCCTACAGAAAAGAATGAGAGCAACATCCTTATGAAAGTTTTATAGAAATCTGTCTATATTCTTAACAGAACCCAACCAACAGCTCAATTTTCCATTCTACCTTTACACAATGATGGACAACTGTGATAATTCGAAAAATGTGACAAGCGAGGGCTGGCAAAATAGAGAACTATATTGTTGTCATTTTTCTAGGGTACACACAAAGAAAAGTCTCACTTGATAAAAAAGAAAACAAAAGAATATTAAATCTAAAGATTAAATGAGTTTTCCTAACAGATTTATGAATTCAGTAGCAATAAAGTATTCCTTTTCCCTCAGGTGCATTTTGTGTTCTTAACTCTTTTGTTTTAAGTTATTGGGAGAAAACAGAGTTCTTTGTCTACAGAATGTATTATGTCTAAATGTTCCCAAAGACAGCATATAAATTCCAAATCTATTTTTACCAATCTCTTGGCTTTTCAGACCTTCTGACATGCAGGACTCCTGTTCTAAAATGTGTTTTATGCTCCTAATTTCCTGAAAATTAGTCTCTAAAGCAAAGGTGTTCGGGTTCTTTGGAATTAACTTTTAGTGATTTCCTGGAGACAACTATCTACAAATATCTACACATGGGCACTTTATAAAATAGCATAATTGTGTAGTAAAAATTTTCATGGTTAATAAATATGTTTTAAGAGGTAAGAGATTTAAAACAATCTTTAATGAGAGCATAATTTAGTCTCATTTCAGTTGCAGGGTCTGAAAATCTTGAGAGTTATTTCATGACTGGCCCTCTCCCTATACACTTAGTTTAAGACCCTTCTGCTCTGAGAGTAGATCTTATCCATTCATCTCAGCTTGGGACTTCACTTATGAGAGGAATACCCTGTGGTGAGGACCACTGTGTTCTGCCCTCTGGCCAGGGCCATCCTATTCCATTAAACATTAACTCAGTGGGAAATGCAAATATACAGTATCATACAGCACCTGACAAGAATGTTAGGGGAAAGGAAGAGTGAATGGCTGACATGCCCAATTTCTTCCAATTGGGAGGTCATTTGTAATTGTCTGCCCAACATCCTGTTTGTGCAAAATGAAGCAGTTATAGTGCAACAGTTAAATTAAGCACAATTGCATAGTTGGCTACCTGGGCTTATAGCCTACCTTCACTACTTACTAACTCTGTAGTTGATCTTAGATAACTCACCTAACATTTTTAAGTCTCAGTTTTCTCATTTGTTACCTCAACAGTTCCCAGCCTTAACTTCTCACTGCACAATATTATTATCAACTGTTTCTATAGCTGATGGTATACTTAAAATATATTCATATCTATTCTTTTCATTTCTAAAATTATACTCTAAAATTGATCATCCCCATTGTTTCCAGTAGTATGCCACAGTTAACCTATAACCACCCAATCTTCGAGATTCTGACTCCTGTTCCAGGCCAAACTCCTCACACTTCTCTGGGAAGGGTCACAGGAAAGTTTCCACCACCCAACACCTCACTGCAGTGAGTTTTAGGAAAGAGAAATGCCTAAGGTGAATTCAATTTTTCTCTGAAGGTGTAATATAAACACTCTGCGTTGTTTCCTCTATAGAATCCTGGCAAATACTTTTTAAATTAATGAATTGTTCATCGTGGTAAAAAACACATATATTAAATTTGCCAGAGTGACCATATTTAAGGGTGCAGTTCAGTAGTGTTAAGCATATCTATATTGTTGTGAAACAGAGCTCCAGAACGTTTTCATCTTGTAGAACTGAAAATCTATATCCATTAAACAACAGCTCCCCCAAACCCTAGTAACCACCTTTCTACTTTTCATTTCTGTGAACTTGACTACTTTAGATACCTCATAAAGTGGAATCATACAACATTTGTCCTTTTGTGACTCAGTTCTCTGCTTTTTTAAACTGTCAAGAATGTTAATAGTTACCAGTTATTTTTTTTATTCTCACTCAAGGATATGTTTTTTAATCAATTTTTAACTTTTAAAGAGAGAGAAAGGGAGCAGAGAGAGAGAGAACAAAGAAACATGGATCAATTGCTTCCCATACACACCTTAACCATGGATCAAACCTACAACCTAGGTATGTGCCCTGACTGGGAATCAACCCACAATCTATTCAGTGTATGGGATGATGCTCCAAACAATTTAGCCATCCAATTTCCTTATTTTAAAGTTGTATATGAGGTTATTCATAATTAAAATAAAGCAATTTGAAATATCAATAGTATCATTAATGCATGGTCATCATTAATGTAAGATCAATTAAAATACATAATTTAAAGTTTATCCATATTGAAAAACATATCCATACAATTTCATATCTTTTTGGGGTTGGATGGCACAGAAATAAATCCTGGTACACATCTACTATTAAACTGTTTCTCTGTACCTTCATTTGTTTTTCTCTCAGAAAATGCAGTTCCACACATAACTCCTGACCACTCACAGTCACAGGCTGGTGTAGAAATGATGACCTCGGCAGAACCAGGTTGCCTCAACACTTATTTCCACAACCTGCTTCTCCCCACTCTCTTCCATCTCATACCTTCCTTCTCCTTCCCAACTGCATCCCACAGAGTACCCCATATCCTTCCTCCACAGATTCCCTGGGTGAACTCTCTTCATCTGTTGTCACTGGTATGTCTTTTGCATGTGACATTTTCCATAATTAGCATGTTAAGCTCTGCTCTTAGATTATAAGGTACAAAAGGACACAATAGATCTAATATCCCCAAAACATTCAGCACTGACTCTGTTGAACTGTATCAACCCTATGAATAAAGCCTCATGAAGAAAGAAGGTTTTTCTAAGTACCTCAGATCAAACCACACAGCATGCCCCCCATTCTAGCTTTGCATAAACCCACTGTGGATTTAGGCAGTTTGTGGAACTGACAGCCGGACTCCCTAACCTCTCTCTCCCCTCCACTAGCAGTGTTCACATCTGTGGGTGCGATGCTTCTCTTCTCCATCCAGTAGGCAGGCTCTTCAGTGTTGGGTGACATGAAGGAAAACAGTGAGGGAGGGAATATGTACAGGAGGTAGTAAGGTCATCTACAATAGAAGATTTCAGGAAAATGCCATAGAGTCAAGTGGGAAAAAAAAGGCTATCAAAAGTACCAAATCAGCCCTAGCTGGTTTGGCTTGGTGGATAGAGAATAAGCCTGCAGACTGAAGGGTCCAGATTCGATTTTGGTCAAGGGCACTTGCCTGAGTTGCAGGCTCGATCCCCAGTGGGGGGTATGCAAGAGGCAGCTGATCAATGATTCTCTTTCATCATTGATGTTTCTCTCTCTCCCTCTTCCTTCCTCTATGAAATCAATAAAAAATATGTATATATATATATATATTTAAAAGTACTAAATCATTCCTCATTACTTTTAGCAAGACCATGTCCAAGAGGCTACTGAGTCATGATTTTCCTAGTTGTGAAAAATAACATGGTTGGAAATTACTCCCACAGAGCTGGTCAGTCACGTAACTTGGGAAAATAAAATTCACAGGGTTCTAACAGCATGGCAAATTGTCTCATGTTAATTGTATATGCAGAAAGAACTGCAAAAACAAGATGCTATGCTGATTATATTTCAGAAAATCCCATTGTTAAGAGATATGTTTCTTTCCATTCAGACAAGTATCTTTGGAGAACATATTCCCATTCTCAATTTAAAGCTACTAGATCCAGTGGTAAGGTACAGGTAGTTAACTGGACAAAGAAGAAAAAATAGAATGAGGGGATTGGGGGAAGGAGAAGAAAAGAGGAGAGAATGGAGGAAAGACACTAGAGAATCTTCAAGCATTTAAATATTTCCAGGAGCAACAATTCTTATGTTTTAGACATGTCTGTCACAATAATTATTTTGAATGGACAATTCTTCCTAGAAAATGCTATGAACTTTTAAAGTATAATTTGTATCTGTATTGAAGGCAATCCTCCTGCTGTGAAAATGCTGAAAAAGTGGTCAGCTTTCCCCGGCTCCTAAGTGCATCAAGGAAACACTGAAAAGGTACTGCTCACCCACTAGAAAGTTAGCATTCCAGAAAACTTGCAAGTAAGACATGTAAAAAGAGATGTCAGCAGAGCTCTATGGTCCAAAGGCACTGAAGTACAACTTGACATTCTAAATAAACAATCAATCTAGAGATTGGGGGAGAATCAATTATCAGGGAATTTACTCATTCATCCATTCATCCATTCATCCATTCATCCATGTCAACAAGTATTTGTTGAAAGCTCTCTACAAGGCAGATCCTGGAAATACTTTACTGCATAAAGCAAACATAGTCTCATAGTATACATTTCTCATTGGATACTAGAGTTTTGCTTTTGCTCAAAGAAATATTATGCAGAAATACTATATTTTGGTCTTGTCATTAAATGACAAAGTATAGCAGACATTTGATGAACCCCTCAGGGACGCTAATTGGATTTGGTGTCACTAGGAATAAATTGATGTTGTAATAGAGTGTACTGCCATAAATTACAACTGGCCTCCCTCGTAAATATTTCAGGAAACATTCCTTAGCTGAAAAGAAAAAAATAAGAAACAGAATTTTTAAAACAAAATGTCTTAAACTGATATATAAAGGAGATTTGTCTCCTAACCAGTCTCAAACAGATCATTCACTCGAACGTCAATGAGTGCAAAGAATTGCCAAACATTGTTCTCTGTCTCTACGAATTTGACATTTTAAATGTTGAGTTTCAAAATAAGTGGAAACTTGAGAAACTTTTAAAAATCTTAAGTAAGCAAAATAAACATTCAGGTTATCATGACCCCCTTCCATAGTGCATTCTAGCTGCACTGCCTTTTCAACTGATTTTTTTTATTTTTATTTTTTTATTGTTTAAGGTATTGAAAATAGTAGTATATATGTCTCCTTTTTTTCCCCATTGACCTCCCTCCAGCCTCCCCTACCCCCGGCACTCCCGCGCCCCTCCCCCAGTGTCTTGCATCCATTGCTTGTGCTTATATACATCCATACAAGTCCTTTGGTTGATTTCTTACCCCCAACCCTTCCCTGCCTTCTCGCTGTTCGATGACAGTTTGTTTGATGCTTCTTTGCCTCTATGTATTTTTGTTCAACAGTTTATAATGCTCTTCATATTCCACAAATGAGTGAGATCATGTGGTATTTATCTTTCACTGACTGACTTATTTCTCTTAGCATAATGCTCTTCAGTTCCATTCATGCTGATGCAAATGGTAATAATTCCTTCTTTTTTTTTTTACTGCACGTAGTATTCCATTGTGTAGATGTACCACAGTTTTCTAATCCACTCATCTGCTGATGGGCATTGAAGCTGTTTTCAAATCCTAGCTATTGTAAATTGTGCTGCTATGAACATAGGGGTGCATATATCCTTTCGGATTGGTGTTTCTGTTTCTGTTTTCTTGAGATATATTACTAGAAGTAGTATTACTGAGTCAAATGGCAGTTTCATTATTAATTTTTTGAGAAAATGCCATACTGTTTTCCACAGTAGCTGCACCAGTTTGCATTCCCACCAGCAGTGAAGGAGGGTTCCTTTTTCTCTGCATCCTCTCTAGCACTTGTTGTTTAAATTGATTTTAAACCTTACTTCACTTATAATTTCATTGAGAATTTATTGTCATAAAATTCATTGTATTTAATCCTCACTCAGATCATGTCTGTCTACCATGTGAAGCTTAAAATCTAAGGCCAAAAAGTGCTCATTGGTGCATCTTTAACCAGAAATTCGAGCAGTGAAAACAAACATGATATCTCTGGAAACACCCTCCCTCCCAGCTTTAGCTGGTTTCCAGTCACCTATACTGTCACTCTTCTCATAGTCCTAACATGGTGTCTTGCCATCCTTGTATATGCTACCCTTATTTCTTCTTCTCCATCTTGTCCTGCATTCCTCCCCCATTTGGAGTGGCCTCTTCCTCCCTCTCAACACATCCAATTTCTTCTCTCAAGGTCTAACTCAACTAGTACTGCCCATGGACCCACAGTCTAGGAACTGACCATGTTAACAATGATCCCTCTGTTATCTTTGAATTCTTTGAACATTTGTATTTGTATTCTACACTTGGGTACTATCAGCAGCCTCTGTACTTATTTATTTTATTTTTTTTATAATCCTCACCTGAGGATAATTATTCCCCATTGATATTTAGAAAGTGGAAAAGAGGGAGGAAGGGAGAGGGGGAGAGGAAAAAAAAGAGAGAGAGAGAGAAACATCAATGTGAGAGAAACACATTGATTGGTTCCTTTGGCATGGACCCCACTGGGCCAGGAATTGAACCTGCAACCCAAATACCTGCCCTTGACATTCCCAAATGAGCCCATGACCTTTGGTTCCAGGGCCAATACTTTGATCGCTGAACACACCAGCCAGGGCACAGCCTCTGCTCTTTGAAGAGGAAAAACTGTTTCAATCAATTACCAAGATCTTATAGCAGAGAAATACTTGACCCAATACATATGCTTAGGTTTTAAGAAGGAAAGTAAGAAAGTCCTCATATTTACAATAAATGTCTGGCTTTTCTCTGCCATTCACCTTTTCAAAAATATGACTCCAGAACACAACAGGAAATACTGAACCTAAGGGGGAAAGGGCTCTCTGTCCTTCCTTGTTCCAAGTATGATCTAACTTAGTTATTGAATCACTCAAACTAAACTTGCCCTAGGAAATTACGAAATAAGTAAAGTTTTCCCACAGTGCATCTCACCTTTCCTTTTTAGCCTAGTCTCCAAGTCACTTTCTTCCCAGCAATCTCAAAGTGGAACAAATATCCGCATTCAAGATCAGTGAACTAATCCACTCTACTGAATGTAGTCTTGAGCCAAGGACCAGGGAGAATCTCTTGTCTTTGCAAGACCCACGTTAATTAGTAAACAATGAGTAAATGTTTAGATCTCTTCTAGAGTGACATGAGTCACTACTGGCTATTGAAAAGAGCATTAAGGAACAATAATAGCTAAGACTATTTGAAAACTTGCATATCTTAGCTCATTTAATCCTCTCAACTCCTTACTGCAGGTCCTACTTTTATTTTTTTAACATATTTTATTGATTTTTTACAGAGAGGAAGGGAGAAGGATAGAGAGTTAGAAACATCAATGAGAGAGAAATATCGATGAGCTGCCTCCTGCACACCCCCTACTGGGGATGTGCCCACAACCAAGGTACATGCCCTTGACCGGAATTGAACCTGGGACCCTTCAGTCTGCAGGCAGATGCTCTGTCCACTGAGCCAAACAGGTTAGGGCATGCAGGTCCTACTTTGAATGCCTATCCTACAAACTTGTAAAATATAATCTGCACCTGCATTAAAGACAATCCTCCTGCTTTGAACATGCTGAAAAGGTGGTCACAATCCCAACCTATTCACAATGCACCAGTCAGTGCCTTTTTAGTACTCTAAATTGGATTATGTCACTGGTCTGTTAAAAAACTCTCAGTGGTACCCAGTCTCTGAGTAAAAGCCAAAGATCCTCCAGTATCTTCATTCTCTCTCTCTGACTTGATTTTCCATTACTCTTTCCTTCCCTGCTCCTCTCCAGCCATCCTGGTCTCCTTGCTGTCCTTTAATCACAGCAGGTACCCCTGCTTCACCCCCAGGTCCTTACACTAGCTATTTCATATACTCCAATGACATCTTCTCGAAGAGATCATCATCATTTGAAAATTGCCAACACCCATCTCTGTCCCCACAATATTCCCTATTCCCTTTATTTTGCTCTATCTTCTCTAACAGTTGTCATCTTCTTAGATACTCTAGTATTTTTGCTTGTTTGTTTCTGGGCTTGTTTCTCTTTTAGGTCTTATTTATTTTCCCCCCAGTCCAGACTGTAAGCTCCACCAGGACCTGGATTTTTGTGTTTTGTTCACTTGAATTTCTAGTATTAGAACAATGCCTGGAACATAGTAGGCATTCAGTAAATATTCACCGCATGATGACTGTATGGAAGGAACTGAGTTACAGAGAGGTTAAGAAATTTGTCCAAGAACACACAGCTGGTAAGAGGCTGAAGTGGGATTTAAACCCTCCCTGTGCAACCCAACCTCTTAAGTAACAGCCATAATTAACGCTGAGTTCCTCAGAAGCAGAGCCTGATGCCCAGATGCATGTACAGGTGGTTTATTAGGAAAATGGTCCCAGAGGAACCTATACAAGACGCAGGGCAAGAGAGGAGGAGAGGGAGTCAACAATAGTGATATCTGAGGTGAAATCCTAAAGAGTGTAGCTTCTGCCTGATTCCATAGGCAGGGTTTCTCTGGAGTATAAATCACACTTCAACCCAGAGGAGTCCTAGTCTGCCCTAAAGTAAGGGAGCTGGGCTTCGGTGGCCCCTCACTTGGTAGCCACTGAGCTGGAGAAGGACAAGGCAAGTCCTCTCAGTTCTCCATGCTTATGGACAAAGTTGTTCCCTTAGCCTGACAGAAGTTAAGGGTTGGAAGCTGGGTGAAGGAAGGAAAAGCAACCACAAGGAAGAGATGGAAACTGAGAGATGAGACTGGGAGCCATGAGGGGGACATGACACTATAAGTCTGCTATAATGGTCCTTCCATGTCTTTAATAAGGTCTAAAATCATGTCATGGACAAGACCCCACATCATCCCACTCCTCTCAACCATTCAAGCCTTATCTTATGCCACTATTCTGTGGCCTACTGACCCACAGAATCTGTGCACCTTCTGAGCTCTCCTTCTAGAACATTTCTCATCTCACTTTACATGACTGTCTGCTTTTGATTTTGCATAGGCCAGCCACAATATCCTCAAAAAAAAATGGAACCTTTCTTAAGCACTGAACGACCATACTTTTTATTTCCTCAGAACTACTTATCTCAATCTGTAATCATTTTTTTTGTTTCATTAGTGTATCTATTGATTTTTTTTTGTCTTATGATTCTTCACTAAAATATTAATCCAATCAAGATACAGGCAATGTCTGTTTGTCCACTAGCAATATTCCTAGTGCCTAGCACATTACCGGGGATCAAAATATCTCTTGAATGAAAAGAAATCACTAACCATGCAAAATCACAGCTGCATCTGTTTGCGTAGATCCTCAGAAAGTTAAATTTATCCAAGTAGAGTATGAATAAGGTTGGAAAGATGAAGGACATGCTAGCTTGGTTAGTTGCCACTTTTTACCAGATAATTTCAGTATCAGATAGACCCAGCCTCTCTTCACCGTCAGAAAAAAACAACACTCTTAGATACACTAAGTTAGACCACAGGCCAAGACTGACGCTAACAACAGAAAGGCTTCACCAGCCTGTAATTTTGCTAGATTGGTCAAAATTGCCCAGGGACTTCAAGCAGAGGCAGCCCAGAAGGAAGCATGGAAAACCCTGTACTCTCAACCAACCATTAACTTTCCCATTTCTCGCTTTTGTACATTGGAAGATAGTACACCAAATGGAATGAAAAGTAGTATGATTATCTTTGTTTCAACAGTAGAATAAAAGTAACTCTTCTCCCTAAAACTAATAGTAATTTCTCCTCTCTTTAGAAAACACACTGTTTCAACAAATACGAATTTTACAACAGACACAAACAAAAACGTGGATTTCATTTTAAGAATTCTTTGAAGTCAGAAGAAACTTCCATCTTGTTGTTTTGACTATAGAAGCTTCAAAGGTTTACTACTGTGTCATCTGATCTGCCACCAATGACAAAGGCTCCAAATGTATACAGAAGATTTCCAATTTTCCAGTTTTAAGTATTTCTGGTAAGGCACACTTTCTTGTGATTCACAGGTGCTGCATTTTTTACAAACTACAGGCAAGACCCTCCACCAGCACACAGATTACTACTCATTTTTATTAGTATTGCCATACACACTTTATTTTGGTGGGCTGGAGCCACTCATAATATTTCTAAGGTAAGCTTGTAATTTCTTGGGAAGAAACACATATCATCTAATAACTAAGAATTCTTACTTGTACTTAAATCTAAAGTTACTCTAGCCCAATAATGGGCTACATAAGCAGACACCAATGGGACTTCTGTCCTTGTATTACATATATAAAATAAACCTAGGGTAGGTTTAAATCCTACCCTTTCTTTAGGGCCACACTCAACCAGTATCTCTAGACAAATCTACTCAGCCCCACGGTTCTAAGTAATCCATAATACCTCCTCAAAATTCCCACAATACTTCTCCATCTGTTTTCTGGTAGTTACCTCTGTCTGCCATCCAGGTTAAAGCGAGTCAGCCTCTGCCCTCCAGGGCAGTGGAGCGGTGTTTGGTGATGAGCAGTGCTTGAACCACACTGCCTAGCCCAGCTCCTGCCTCCGCCACTGACCAGCCTCACGTGAATGTATAAATGCAATTGTCTTTAACTCAACCTCCTCTCTATTTCCATTCCTCATTCCCTGTGCTACAAAAGCAGATATTGAATTGATTCCAGGTTTTCTCAATCAACTCAGGGTTCTCTGTTAGCCCCAATCAGGAAAGAACTGCTTCCTGATGTTGCATCCAAACAGAAGAAGCCTGCAGGTGCCACCAGCGGCACTGGCGCTGAGGAATGACTCCCCTCGTCGGCATGCTGCTCCTGGCACCGCTGGCCTGGCCTTGCTGACTCTCAGCTGCTGCTGCTCTTCCTCATCACCACATCTCTAGGTATGCTGGTTCTCAGGGTTGCTGCTTGTCCCTTCTGCCTACCTGTAGTCAGAGTGGCATTTTCCTGGTTATTTTAGTATTATAATTTAAAAAGTGACAAACTTCTCTACTTATGCCTATTAAAACACACTCCTTTCTGAGCCCATATAAACATATAAAAAGCTGAGTAACCCAATGCACCCTTATTTACACACACACACACACACACACACACACACACACACATACACACACAGTGCCAGAGGGACTTGAAGGAATATAATGAGATAGTATTTTCTATAACGGTTCTTTTTCAATACTTGTTTATCAGGGTCATAAATGTAGTCATGCTAGTTGCAGCTAGCAGCCCCCCAGCCCCATTTCTTCTGTCACCATATTCACTCAGCCCTTCGCCTTTTGATCCTGGATTCCTGGTGCCTCTATAAACCAGGGATTTTTACTCGGCCATAAAAGAAAGGAAAGCTTACCAGCATGGATGGACCTGGAGAGCATTATGCTAAGTCAGTGGTCAGCAAACTGCTTGCGAGCCACATGCAGCTCTCGAGCTGCAGTTTGCTGCTCTGTTGACTAAGGAGTTTGCCGACCACTGGGATGGGGGCTTACTCACAAGGAACAACAATAGCCTGTGATTATTGGAATCGAGAGTCTAGGTCAGTGGTCGGCAAGCTCATTAGTCAACAGAGCGGCAAACCGCGGCTCGCGGGCCGAAGTTTGCCGACCACTGTGCTAAGTGAAATAAGCCAGGCAGAGAAAGATGAGTATCACATGATCTCACTTATATGTGGAATCTAATGAACAAAATAAGCTGACGAACCAAATACAAACAGAGGGGTGGATACATGGAACAGACAGCGCTCAGAGGGCAGGGGGTTGAGAGACTGGATAAAAGGTGAGGGGGTTAAGCAAAGCAAAACAAAACAAAACAAAACCCACATAGACACAGACAATAGTGTGGAAATCGCCAGAGGGAAAAGAGGGCAAGGGGAGGTGGAAGTAAAAAAGTGGGGGGGAGTATAAATGAGGCCGGGAAAGACTTTGCTTTGGGCGATGGGGCATAATGCAGTGTGCAGATGATGTTTGTTGGCATTGTCCACTTGAAACCTCTATGATTTTGTGAACCAATGTCACTCCCAAGAAATTCAATAAGAATAAAAAAATGTAAATTTAAAAATAATTCCTATGAGATTTTGAATGACATGGAGGATTTTTTTTCTTTCATAGGAAAGACTATTCACAGGCTAATTGGGTTATAAAAGTTACTTTGTAAAGCTTTGGCAAAGAGTGTTGCACTTTTTTTTTTGGCTATTTTTTCTTCCAGCTGCATTGTGATACAATGGGTAGATAGCACTGTATAAGTCTAAGATGTATAGCATACTGACTTCCTTTTTATGAGTATTGCTTTTTTAGAATGTTTATTTTTAATCATCACTGAATCCCAGGGGGTTAGGATTCAATACCACTCTTGTAACCTTTTCTCTGTTTCTTGGGTCTGTCCAACTAGGAACACAGCAACTGGACAGCTGGGGTGTGGCCATGAGAAAGACCTGTTCCCTGTGTTTCCATTAGTCATGCTCCGTTATGAGAACAAGAGAACATGCTCTTGACTTTGAAGCTGAAAAGTGTCAGTTGGGCTAAAACCCCAAATAGGAATTTGAAGATGGAGAGATGTGAACTTGTTTTTAAAAAATGAGGTGATTGTATAACTATACATCCATGGTTTACCCTGTACAGAGTTAGTACTTACTAGTAAGAACAGCAATAAACACAGCACAGGGTAATGGGGGGAGAAGGAAACATATCTAATACCTTAATCAATAAAGAAATTTTAAAAATATATGGTAATAAAGTTATACTTAATGTTGACTATAGTGATTCCTACATCGAGCAGTTATATGAATAGTTGTAACCAAGAATTAACATTTCAGTTAAGCAATAAAGGTTTTATATTCTGCCTTTTCTCAAGGTTATAGTCAGCCCTGTGTTTTATTAAAATATGCAAATTTTAAAAAACATAAATAAAAAATAATAAACAGAGCACATTGGTTTAAACTGCCAGCATTTGTTTATTTCTATTCTCTCAATTTTCCAGCTGTCTCGAAAGTGTGCAAAAATCAAAAGAGACTTGCAACCTGGATTATGCTTGCTCACCTGCCTTGCTCTGCTTTCTCTGCAACCTCGTCTGATGAACCTGATCAGACAGGTTTTGATCTGGCTGAGATAGAGAAATTCGATAAGCTGAAATTGAACAAGGCTGAAATGCAAGAGGAAAATTCACAGCCTCCCAAAGAAATGATTAAAATGGAGAAGTGAACAGGCGAATCCTAATGAGATGTGGGGCCAAAATGCGCTATGTATATTCCACAAGCATTGTCTTCTTATTCCAACTTTTAGCTGTTTAACTTTGTTAAGATGCAAAGAGGTTGGATCAGATTTACATGACTGTGCTGCTCTGTTTCACATCAAAGAATCACGAATTACTGACAAGAAAGAACCTGGCATGGCTGAATAGCAGGGAAGGAATGGTACCTGGATGATTGGATGTTGGGAACAAAGTGAATTTCAAGTAAAAACCAGGCTGGTCCAAGGTGTCCTGCAGGCTGTAAAATGCAGTGTAATCAGAGTCCCGTTTTTGTTGTTGTTCAAATGATTTTAATATTGGAATGCATACTTTTTAAAGGTATACAAATAAAAAAGTTTCAACATGTTGGAAAAAAAGCCAAAGGACCCAGCTTTCCACCCATGCATCACTTTGTGCTTCCACATTCTTCTGAGATAAGAACTGATGTCGATGCAAAGATAAATCATGACTGACAATATAACAATAACGTTTTGCTATAGTTCCAGAGTCTGGGAAGGTGGTGTCTTATAGAGCATCAAATGTCCCTAAACAGATCCTGTCTCCTTCATCTAGTCTCTTTGTGAGCTCAGATCAAATTAATTTCTCAAAGTTTCAGTTGCCTTGGCAATAGAAATAGAGAATAATATTCATGCCATCGGGTACTGCAATAATTACTAGGTGTACCGGTTAATAATGGCAGATTTTGTAATCAAAGAAAACACAATAATTTCAAGAGAAGCATCAAAAGTGCTTTATTCAAAGTAATGTCCATCGCTAGCTACACATTTCCCCCATCTTTCAGATAATTTGTGGATACCGTCCCACTAGAACTTTCCTTGTTCTTGAGGCAGACCATTCAGAGACCCAATTTTCCAGTTCTTTGTGCATTTCAAAGTGTTGCTCAAAAATGCGTGTGCCATAGATTGGAACAAGTGAAGGAGCAAGGTTTGGTGAATATGGTGAGTGGGTTAATACTTCCCAGCAAGATCTTTTAACGTGTCTTTAACTGTTTTTGAAGTGTGTGATGGTATGGTATCATGAAGCAAAATTAATTTGCCATGTCTTCTGGCACATTCTGGTCATTTCGTGATCAAAGCGTCCACTGGGGGTGGGGGGGGGGGTGGGGGTTGTCCCTCAGCCCAGCCTGCATCCTCTCCAATCTCAGACATCCCTCTTGCAATCTGGGTCCACTGGCTCCTAACCGCTCACCTGCCTGCCTGCCTGATCACCCCCTAACCATTCCCCTGCCAGCCTGATCAACACCTAACTGCTCCCCTGCCACCCCTTTGCCTCCAACTATCCTCCCTTGCTACTTGATCACCCCCAACTGCCCTCCCCTGCCAGCTGGTCACCTCCAACTGCCTTCCCTTGTTGGCCTGGTCATCCCTTACTCCCCTCCCCTTCTGGCCTAATTGCCTACAACTACCCTCCCCTGCTGGCCATATTGTGGCGACCATCTTTGGCCACATGGGGGCAGCCATCTTATGTAAGGGTGTGAAAAGCAATTTGCATATTACCTCTTTATTATATAGAATAAATTACTACTCCAACTAATTGCATCCAGGATAACCCTATGACTGGGGTAGCTTTATGACTGATTTTTATACATCACTAACAGCAATTCATGACCTATATACATCAAGCAGAGTGGAAGGCTGCATGCTCTCTTACTTCCTGTTTATAGAATAAGCATCAAGACTGAAATACCAGACTTTCCATGTTTTATGCATTAGTGGCTTCAGCTTTCCCTTAAACTTTGAAGATAATCACAAATATATAATACTAGATAGTCTCCAAGATAAGACCTTATTATTTTGTTTAAATTCTGTTACAGGCTATGAAAATCATTATCAAAGTTTGGGGAAGTCTCCCAGGCTTTCTCCCAGATTATAAATCAGATATCCTCATAGCCAAGGTCTTGGGCAAAACATCCCACTAACAACTTTTAATCATGCCTCCCTCTCTCTTCATCCCCATTTTTACTGAAATTTACACCAGTTATTTTACCAGGGTATCTTGACATACTTTCCTTCATGTCCTCCTTGCTTATTGTTCCTCTCAGAGATTGATTGACTCTTAAGATTTCACAACTCATAAATTAATTAATTCCCCTTATACATGGCTTTTAATGCATTAAAATGGCCAGTATATAAATTGACATATAATTATAAAGCAATTAAACATTTCTGGAATCTTCCTATGAAATTGTTCTGATCAACTCTGTAATCCTTAATGGTAAAGTTTGTTTCCTCTTCTATCTAAATGGGAAGAGCAGGGTAGAAGCTCAAGAAGTATTGATAATGATATTTCATTACTAAAAACATATTGTATTAGGGAATTTACATGTATGCTAAACATTTATCTAAATACATGTTTCTTATTGTTTTTAAAATTAAATGTGTCACTACTTTTAATAAGAAAATTAGCTCTAAGAAATATGGTTTGATTTTATTGTGTGGCTTTGACTAAAGAGTCTTCATAACTTTCCTTTTTCTATCAGTTATTTTATAAAGGAAGTGGACTCCCACTTTATTCTCCTCGGGTAAATGCATTGTCATAGCAACTCAAGACAAAAAAGGAGATGCAAGGACTACTGTGTGACTCCACACATGAAACTAGATTAAATGACAAAGAAGGTTCCACAAGGGCAGGACACAAGAAGGGCATTCTCATCTCAGCACGATGAAGAAAGACAGGAGAAAATTCACTTCAGCTCATGGTTCTGGCCAGAGCACCTAGCTTAACCATAGGTAGTCAAATTAGACTAGTTACACTTTTCAAAGATGAAGATCAGAGGGAGGAAAGTCTAAAAAGTTAGGTTGGGTCCATATTAGAGAATTAATAGTGTTAGTCCAGCTTATTGTTTTAAGATTGCAGAATCATGTTGAATAAAAGGATTACCTTCTGTCTTTTGCAGATATATACAATGTGAATTCCTTAGTGGCATGCAGAAGCAATGCAAGGAAATTGCGTTTAATAAGTAATGAGCTAAGGATATTATATTTGTTTTACTGAAAAATAGGAAATTACTGAAGTTCTGAAGAGCAGAATATAGTAATCAGAGTTGTGCTCTAAACTGCATTGCATTGGGTAAGTTAGAAAGAGATGTTAGAAGTCAGGGAAAATTTATAACAAATTATTAAAATCATATAGAAATAGATAATGAAGATTTGGTCTAGAGTTATTAGTATTAGAAATGGTAAGAAATGTAAACTCAATAGGTCTTTCAGTTGGAGATATACATATAATTTGAGGCTGTTTACAATAAATACACAATATAAATGATACAAAATAATTTTAAATATTTCAACATTAGAAAAGCCCAAGCCGGGTAGCTCAGTTGGCTGGAATGTTGTCCCATACACCAACAGGTTGCAGGTTCGATTCCTGGTTAGGGCACACACATAGGTTGAGAGTTCAATCCCCAGGCATGGTGCACAAATGGGAGGCAACCTCCCTCATCAATGTCTCCCTCTCACATCAATATTTCTCTCCCTCCATCCTTTCTTTCTCTCTAAAATCAATTAAAAAAAACACATATCCTCTGATGAGGATTTTAAGAAATTAAAAAGCATTAGAAAAGCCAAATCTTAAAGGAAAATGTTGAATAATTGTACTAGCCTGGAAAGTTAGCACACCTGAATCTAAAAATTAGCTGTGAGTTCTTTGACAGTCCATATAAACAAAATAAAAATTAGGGGAAGAGGTGAAAATGTTGGATTATATAGCTCCCAGATAACATAAGGAGATATATCAGTGTTCCAGGGGAGATACACTAAATTATAAAATAAATAAATCTCATAGTATTATATTTTATTTTTAATACATTTTTATTGATTTCAGAGAGGAAGGAAGAGGGAGAGAGGGAGATAGAAACATCAATGATGAGAGAGGATCATTAATTGACTGCCTCTTGCATGTCCCACACTGGGAATTGAGCTGGAAACCTGGGCATGTGCCCTGACCATGACCTCCTGGTTCATAGGTTGACCCTCAACCACTCAGCCATGCCAGCCAGGCAAATATCATAGTATTTTATATAAGGAACACTAAGATCACAATAAACCACATACCATACTAGCTATTTGCTAAAAATATATATAATCCTCATAAGTATTGTCTTATATTAAAAACCTATTTTATATCCAACTCTCAATTAAAGTTGAAGACATTATACCATATATCTGTAATGATATTTTTACAGAAAATAGGAGCAATAAAACCCAAATAATGAATTTTATAATAACTTGATCTGATTCTCAAATAAGGCTTAGAAAATAGGAATAGATGGTTAGTTCCCTAGATATCTCCTACTCAAACACTCCACATATTCATGATATCAACTCTACAGCCATACAGATAACATGATGGGTAAGAGCTAATGGCATAGACTTTGGAATCTGATAGTCTACGTTCAAAACCCATTTATTAGAGATATTAATGAAATCATTGTCAGCCCAGGAGCTGTTGATGCCAAATGCAAAGTGTTCACAGGCCTGAGGTAATCAGGAAGGAAAAGGTCCAGTATAGACTATACTCCCAGCTGGCAAAGAGTTCAAAGTCGCCTGATACATTAACTATTTAAACTACTGCTTAGACTCTAGGCCCTATAGGAAGAAATGAATAAGGTATGGCTCTACAACTGGCTTTCTCAGTTTGACTTTGAAATATATACTTCCCCGTTTTAGGGTATCAGATGCATCTAAATGTGAACATTCTCATCATTAATCTAGTCTAAATGATTTATTGCCTGATTTTTAACTGGTGTTCCTATGACGTGTTACAAACTTGACATTTTGTTAAGACAATTGGACTGACTGTGCCTAATTTTAATTGGATTTTTGACCTTTCAGGATCCAGTTTAGCCGAACTGATATCTGATTAGGAGTATTTTCAGTAGACTTATTAGTCTGAGTTATTGTTTTGGGGCTACAGAGTCACATGGAATAAGGAGATTAACTTCAGTCTTTTGGCAAATATATACAATGTGAATTCCTTAATTGCTACTCAGAAGCAATGGAAGGAAAACATTTAATAAAATATTTTTTAAAAGCTGTTATCTTGACTATACGTAAGTAGTTCAAAAAAATCACCAAACTAAATCTTTGATTCAAGAACACCAGGGACTAAGTGAAAAACAATAGCTGTGAGCTTTGCTTTTCTTCCAGATCAAGTTATTTTTGCTTGCTAATACGATTTCCTGATGTTTAGTATATGTGCTGCCTAAGCGAGCACACAATTTGCTGATGTTTAAATTGAAAAAAACAGTTGATGTCAGTTGACTTCATCTTATTTTACACCTCCAAGTCCTTGCCCCCTCCAACATTTACCAACTTGGTTCCAGCTTCTCCAGTGGATAGCCAGTGCATATCTGTACCTCTCTGCCTTTGCTTAAGCAGTTCCCTCTCCCTGGAATGCCTTCTATGCCACCACTTCGCATCTAGGGAAATTTCATTTCATGCTCCCATAATACAATGTTCATTCCTTTGTGATAGCATGTATTATATGTCATTCATCTCTGTATTCCCAGCCCTATATTTGCTTGGCAAATAGCAAACATTAGATTAGAAACAGCAAGATACAGAATAGACAAAAATGAATTACTGACACAAAGAGGAAAGAGAATTGGCAAAGAATTAAAGCAACTTGGAAGAACATTATGGACATAAGATATGCATATTACAATATTTATGTACAAATGGGAAAATATATTATTATTCAAAGAAAAAGGCCATAATATCCCTGAAGTGGACTTTCTACTCCAAAGAAATGTTTAAAGACATAATACAATAAAAATTCCCTAAAATAAAGAAACAAAAATAAAACAGTTCATGACACCCCAAGAAAATTAGCTAAAGAATGGTCAGCAAGAAATATCCTAGTTAAATTACTGATTGTCAAGAATAAAGAAAGAATTCCCCAGATATACAAGTACAGGAAAAAATTGTCCCACCTCAGAATTCTCCATAACACTCAATTCCACAGACAATGGAGCAATGTCCATAATGTCCTGAGAAAAATGAAATTTAATTTTAAAATATAACTAACTTAGACGTCACTTGAGCTTAAAAGTCATTGATATATAGTCACAAGCATGAAAGAACTCAGGGAACACAATATGCATAATATCCTCTAAAGGGGAAAAAAAGATGTATTTGATAATGCCATCTACCCAAATAAAAGTTAAGTAAAAATAAACCCAAGGATGGAAAAGCTAGGTTAAAGAACTGGTAGTGAGCAATGTATCTGTTTAAATAAATAGTAAACAACTAATGAAAGCATGGCAGCAAAACTAAATGTGAGCCCTAGCCGATTTGGCTCAGTCAGTGGAAAGAGCATCAGCCTGTGGACTAAAAGGTCCTGGGTTTAATTCTGGTCAAGAGCATATGCTTGATTTGGGGGCTTGACCCCCAGTTGGGGGCATGCAGGAGGCAGCTGATCAATGATTCTCTCTCATCATTGATGTTTCTATCTCTCCATCTTCCTTCCTACCTAAAATCAATAAAAAATATAACTCAAATAATATTAAAATAATCATATAACTACAAGGTGGTGGGGAAAAGAGAGCTGTAAGAAAGTTTGAGTGCTCATTTTTCTAAACTTTGAATGCATTATGTTTTAAATATTTAAGCTTGAAACCATGTATTTTATATAATTCTAAATTTAAAGTTGAAAAGCAATCCATAAAACTTGAGAGCAAAATAAGCAAATAAACCTGTGCATCTAAGACTTGATAGCATAACCATGCAGATAACTTTTTAAAAAAAATGTTTTATTGATTTTTTTAGAGAGGAAAGGAGAGAGATAAGAGAGTTAGAAACATCGATGAGAGAGAAACATTGATCAGCTGCTTCCTGCACACCCGCCACTGGGGATGTGCCCGCAACCAAGGTACATGCCCTTGTTCAGAATTGAACCTGGACCTTTCACTCCGCAAGCTGATGCTCTATCCACTGAGCCAAACCAGTTTCAGCATGCAGAGAACTTTTAAAGAGACTTTAGAACAATTAATTGACTAAACATACCAAATGTGACATATCTTAAAGATTAAAAAATTGCATATAAAAGGTCTTAATCTGTTTCTAATAATATTGTTGGTCAAATTGGCATTGTGTTTTGTGATAAAACAAATGAGTAATCATGTTAATGTCACCAGGAACCGGAATTAGGGGCACATTAGAAAATGATGCAAAACAGAAGAGGTCAAAGAAAGCCCCTACAGTATCCAGATTTGAGTAGAAAGTATCAGTATCCTATATAACAAAGAGGTAATTTGCAAATTGATCATCATGCCCTCACAAGATGGCTGCCTATGACCAGGCTGGCAGGGAGATTAATGAGGAACAACCAAACGACTGAGCAAGCAGGCTATGTGAGGTGACCGGGCCGGGAGGGGGGCAATGAGGGGCAGCCAGACCAGCAAGGGGGGCAGCTGGAGGCAACCAGGCCAGCATGGGAGGCAGTTGGAGGCAACCAGGTAGGCAGGGAGGGGGCAGTTGGGGATGACCTGGCCAGCAGTGTGGGGCACTGGGGTGATCAGGATGGCATGTAGAGACAGTGAGGGGTGATCAAGCCAGCAAGGAGGAAAGTTAGGGGTGACCAGGCAGGCAGGCAGGTAAGAGATTAGGAGCCAGCAGTCTAGGATTGTGAGAGGGATGTCTGGGATTGAGCCTAAACCAGCAGTCAGACATCCTCCAAGGGATTCCAGATTGGAGAGGGTGCAGGCTGAACTGAGGGGATTCCTCCATTTTCCCCCCGTGCATGAATTTTATGCACCGAGCCTTTAGTACATTCGTAATTTAACACACACACACATTTTCAGCTCTATTCATTGGTCTTGAAACAAAAACTCAGTAGCAATGTGCCCCCACAAGGCCCAGATTATAATCTCTAATTAGCATTTCTAATTCAAAGGGAATGAGAACTCCTTAAGTACAAACAGCAGGTCTGAGACAGAAAGTACACAGCTTAAACCTGGAATATCTTGTACCAAAAAAACAAGAAAGCCAATGAAGTCTAACTAAAGCATATCAAAGTCTCAGGAGCCAACTGAAATGCCACCCACTGGCCAAGAAATGGGATAATTGGAGCATCGGTTAGAAGACCTGCTTCTAACTACTTCAATGTGTTTAAATCCATGAGGTCATAATAATCCTAAAATTGGGGAAAGGGGGAGGAGAAGAAGGAAGGACCATATTTGAATTCGTTAATTTAGCAACCTATTTTTAAAATCGGTAAAGGGAAGTAATCAGGCATATATTTCATCTTTCTTATATATGTCATGTTTTGAAAAAATTAAATAGTTGTTGGGAAAAAAGTTACTCTTTATATACAAGAAATAGTCCACCTAACAAGCAAAATCAGAATAACATTATTTGAAAGTACTAATGAATTAATTAATAGGTCTAGAAAATGATCATCAATGGCTGCTAACATCTCAAAGGGAGAAACAACCAGATGTCATGTGCTTCTTCCCGACACATGTAAATGAGCCTTGTCAGAAAAGTTGAATTTACATGGGATGAAGATGTTCCACATACAAATTATCAGGAAATAGGACAGAGGAACCAGTTTAAAAAAAAAAAACACAAAAAAACATTAGGAGGTAGTCAGCAAACTCCAGAATGTAGTACATTTTACTGATTAGTTTTAGCCATAAACTGCAAAGGACTGTAGGGAGGGGAGGTGGGACAGAGCAGAAATATACATTAGGGTAGATTTTAGAGATATATATAAACCAAGTGCAGGGTATGGACTTCATTACAATTCTGATTTCTTCTAGGAAACTGTGTGGGGTAGCGGTTTATGAAACAAGGAACATTTGAACATTGACTGGATATTTCACGTAAGAAATTATTTAATGTTGCTTTAGGTAGAATAATGACATGGTGTGTGTGTGTGTGTATGTGTGTGTGAAAAAATCCTTATCATTTATATAGACATGCTGAAATATTTATAGCACGAAATGATGTGTGGGATTTTCTTCAAAATAACCTGAGAGGAGGAAAATATGAAGAGTTTGCCAGTAAAATTCACAAACTGTTTCAAGTGAATGATTCTCTTTACTTTTGTATGTTTATAATCTATATATATAAAAGGCTAAATGACCGACCATACGGACCATTCAACTGACCAACTCATTGGGACATATGACACACACTGGCAATTTAAAAATAAATGTTGACTCGCACATGCGAGACATACATATATAAAGCTCTAGCTAGCACCAATGGCTTATGTGTGTTTCGATCTGTCATTGTTGATCGTGAATTTGGTTGACACTTCTAATATATAGAGAAAGGGAGAGTAGCAATATTAAAATATTTCTTCTAATAAATTTCCTTTCAATATGCATGAATCCATGCACTGGGGCACTAGTTTTCCATATAAAAAATTATGAAAACAAAAATTAGAATGCCTATGGTTGTGAAACGAAGCCTCAAGAAATAGATACATGGGAATTTCCAAATGCAGGGTTACTTAAGAAAGAACAACAGTATTAGACGAAAAAACTGCTGGTTTATACAAGTTGCAAATTTTTTTTTCTTTCATGCATTATACTAAAAACATCAGAATTAGTTGAAAAATATAATACTTACTAAGTAAAGAGGAGAAAACAACTCCACCCAAGAAACAAACGTCACTTAATTCATTTAGAGATGAAAGACATTTGTCTGCAAGGAAAGCTGTGATTGCTGTAGAGATGTTATTAGGCTAACTGTCTCATATTGTTAATGGCCACCTGATTAACGTCTTCATGTCCTTTGTTTTCGTAGATAGAGAAGTCTATGAATGATCTATGGAGTCCTTAAGTGAGTGATCTGTAGAGAGAGCCCTTTAGTGGTACCCAGTAAACACCTTGTACCATCTTGTTGGGTTCTTAGTCTTAGCAAGAAAGGGTAGGAGAGAAGCGCACACATATCCCCTTCCAGCCCCTGCTCCTGGATGCGTCAAGAAAGAGGTCTTGCCTACCTAGGAACAAAAGATACCCTAAAATGGCACCAACACAAACATTCTACGCGCAATGGCACGCTTAACTTCTCCTTTCTCCAACATGGAAAATAAATCTGCTTCCACGGGCTGAATACTTAGGGGACTAAAGATCCTTTTGTGATGCTGAAGAACTGTAGGTGTGCTAGCTGAGGGAGGAGTAGGATGTGGGAGTCGGACTGTCCCACTCCCACAGAAAGAAGTATCTCACAAACACTTAAGACCCTTGGCAGGTGGAAACCGAACACAGTGACCCCCACCCTCCCCATCCGAGGTGCTCCTTTCTTTGTATGATTTCTGAGGACGGTGTCCTAATGCCGGAAGTTACATGGCCATCCCGAAAAGCACAACTTCACCCTGACATCTCAAGAGACGGAAAAGTTGCCGCGGAAGTCCGAGAAATGAGTCACGCACGTCACGGCGCTCAATTTCGATGAGTAATTTCAGGTGTCACGAAACCCTGCGCGAAAGAAGGAGAGAGGAGGGGGCGGCGGAGCTGCCGGAGGAGGAGGAAGAGGAGGAGGAGGAAGAGGAGGAGGAGGATTGGCAGCTTGGGGATTGGATGGCGAGATCTCGATTTTCCCAAAATTGCGTCATTCCGAACCCAATTGGGTCCAGATTTGATGGGCACCGACGGGTTGCCGTCTCGGAAGCGCTCCACCAGACGCAAGCGAGAGGCGAGGGGGCGGCTAATTAAATATTGAGCAGGGAGTCGCGTGGGGAGCGCGTCACGTGGGTCTCGGGGCGCGTGGAGCCGCGGATAAATACTGCGCGGCACCGGGCCGGCGGCAAGCGCGCCCGGCCTCCTCCTGCTGCTCCCGCTCCTGCTCCTCCACCTTCGCGGCTCCAGAGTGCGGAGCGCGGGGCGTGCGCGCAGACCGGCCACCGGGTCCCCGCGGGTCAGCGCGTCTGCCCGCCGCAGTAAGTGCCTGCGCCCCGCCAGGGGGCTTTCCGCGCCGGCCACGCGCCCAAGCGGGGCGGCCCGCTGGATGGGCCGGCGGGACCGCGGGCGCGGCGGGGAGAGACGGCGGAGGACGGCGGGGAGCCGTGCCACCCGATGGCCAGTGTCCCTCTTTGTCTCCCACCTGCGGAGCCGCCTGGCTTGCAAGGGTGGATTGGTGGGGGGGGGGGGTGGGGGGGTGGTGGAGGGGAGCTGGTGGGACTGGGGTCCGGGGAGAAGGGGGTTTGGGAAGCTTTGGGGCGGGCTGATTCTCTGTCCTAAACGGTGCAGGCTTTTTATTGTGGGGGCAGGCCGTGTTGCTGCCCCCAAATCTCAGGTAGCCACCCGCCAGGTGTGTAAGGCTCCCTCCCCTCCACCATCTCTTCTCCCCGCCCTTCCCAGGAATCCAGCATGAAAGCCCCCCTGGCCTTGGCCGTCTTCTTCCTCATCGCCGCTCAGCTGCTGGCCGAAGAAATCAGAGCCGACGATGGTCTCAATTATTGGCCCGACTGGTCCGACAGCGACCAGATCAAGGTGAGTCCCCAGCCCCGGCTGGTCCCCCCGGCCCCCCCCCCCCCCCCCGAGCTCGGGGAGCTGCCGCTGCCCTCGAGAGAGCGCCCCAGTTCGCCTGGCGGGCACGGCGCCCGCGCCCCGGGAGGCCAGCGGCTGCGGAGGAGGAGGAGGAGGAGGAGGAGGAGGCGTTTGCGGGGAGGTCCGGGACGCCACCCCCGAGGTCCGGGGCGAGGGGTGCTGCCCTCCACCAACTTTCCTCCCGAGGGAGGGCGCACGCCGGTCTCGGGAACGCACGGGAGCAATCCTGCCCTCCGTGATGAGCGCGGGGTGCTCACCAGGCTGCGCGCCTCGCAAGGTCTCACCCCACCAGGGGACTGGGGACTTCGGGGGCCCTCGTCCAGCCGAGAGGACCTGGCGCTGGGAAACGCTGGGCCGGGGCAGAGGAGGGCACGCCGGACCCTGGCAGAAGTTGGCCCGTCCCTGGCTCGCAGGCTGTGGGCGCCGGGGAGCGCGCCTCCCGGGAACCGCGCAAGCGGCGCCACGCAGGTTGCCGGCCCAGCGTGGTCGCCCCGCCCCGCCCCGCCCGGCAACACCTGTGTGCCTTTCGGGGGGTGAGGCGCCTCCAAATCCGCCGGAGATGGGACTGAGTCAGGGGGCTCAGAGGCTGAGGAGTGAGGGTCCCCAGGCTGGGAGCAGGGAGCGAGCGGAAAGCGCAGGGCGAGGAGACTTCCCCTCCTTAGGGGAGGCGGCGGCGGTAGACAGGAGTTCCGAGGTCCGCAGGGTGGGGTGGACATGGGGAGCGAACTGCCACGGACCCCACTCAGCCCCAGCGGGGGTGGGGGATGAGGGGATGGGGAGGAGTCCAGCCGGCTCTCGACTCCCTGCGGAGCTGGCTCCCCAAGCCCGGGCCCGTGGCGTCCCACCGGAGGTTCGCCCAGGGCTGGAGCGCGCCGCTGGGATGACTCGGGTTTTGGGGGAACCTGGCACTGACTGCTCTCCCCGGGGTTTGTCCGTATGTCTGTCCCCCAGGAGGAGCTGGCTGAGCCCTTTGATCATATTCTGCAGAGAATCGTCCGGAGACCCAAGCCTCAGCAGTTCTTCGGGTTGATGGGTAAACGGGATGCTGGTGAGATGAACAGCCATTTCTCTCTGGGTCTCTGAGGGTCACCCTCCCCGCCCCACCCCCGCCCCACGCCCCCCGTTCTGCTCGCTAATTCTCAGAGCGCCCAGAGTTTCTCTTGCTCTTTGCGTAGAGCTGTCCAGCCTCAAAGGAGTGCTAAATCTCCCTCACCCCACTAACACACGCACAGCACGTGGCTGCAGAGGGAGGGAGGCAGGCCTCAGCTCGAGACCCAAACCACCAAGGTCAGGACCCAACCTGAGCTGCCTGGACTACGGATCCGAACTGACAAAGCAGGGGAGGGCAAGGGGCCTCCAAGAGGTAGTCCTGGGGAGGATGCTTTCAGTGCAGGCGGAAGCTGGTTATAAACTGCTCCTTTTCTCCTGATAGAGACATTCCGTTTGCTTGCATTCACCGTGGGCCCTGTAAAAAGTTAGAAACAACTAAGTAGATTCCTCAATGACGAAACAAGTGGCCCTGTTAAAGGCTCTTTGTGGTGAACGTTTCTACACATCTTCATTTCACTATTGTGATTGCACCTTTAGGAAAGTGAAAAGGTCTTTTATGGGCTGAAATACAGATTCTCAATAATGCCTGTTTAATGAAGAGATGTATTTGCATCTCTCTTCCTCTTCTGAGCACCAGAATATGTGCATTTAAAAAAAAAAGTTCTTTATTGTTGACAGTATTACACATGTCTCCTTTTTCCTCCATTGACCTCTCCCCTGCCACTCCCACCTCCCCAGCACATGCTCTCACCCCCCTACTGTCTGTGTCTGTTGGTTATGCTTATGTGCATGCATACAAGTCCTTTGGTTGATCTTTTACCCCTCCCTCCCCTGCCATCCCTCTGAGGTCTGAAGTTATGTTTGATGCTTTTGTGTCTTTGTATCTATTTTTGTTCATCATTTTATGTTGTTGAATATGTGCTTCTTATAGGGAAACAGATGTGGCATTGCCTAACAGTTACTACCAGGCCTCGGGAGTCTCACTGTCCTGGATTGGAATCTGTGACCCATAAAAAGCACTAATACAAATTGTTTTCTGTTAACATTTTGTTTATATTATCAATAATTTGTGCTTCTGCTATCGTCTTCAGGTAGTATATGAATAGGAAATGTTACATATTTTAAACCTCAGTTTATGTTTTTCTTTATAAGGTAAGGCGATTCCTCTTTTTGTCTTTCTTATAGGACATTTCCAGTTTGATAATAAAAAAAGTAAGTTCAAAATTATTTTGTCATTTATCAAATACAAATGTTGATTGAGTTCCACTTTATATAATACCTTATTTTATTTCCTGTTATAAGTTTGGGCTTAATGTGTTTAATTAAGACAATATACAAATGGAAGAGATGCATTATATTTCATCCAGAAAATGACTGTTTAAAGCTCTATGGGTTTAGACATATCATACTTTCCAAAATGATACATTAGGTTAAAAATCCTTTAACTCCCAGCTAAACTGCTGCTGAATTTCTGACCCACAGACAGTGTGAGATAATAAATATTTATTGTTTTTTTAATCTGCCCCCCCTCAAAAAAAAACAAACGCTTTTACTCCTACACATTGTCAGTTTAGCTCAGAATTTCAATCCTGGGGTAAAAACCCAACACACATTATCCCTCGACACCCCACAAGCACCACTTCCACTGCAAACAAAACCAAAACCAAATATTTACAGGTATCCAGTATGCTGGATGCCATAATGATGTCACTTATAATGGTAATTCATCAGCCAAGGGGCTCCAGTGAAAGTCTGAGTAGATAGTCCTTACTAAAGGTAAAGGTAGATATGCCGGTATTTTATTCCATAACTGAGTGGGAAACCTCAGTCTATCAAAGGCTAGTGAAGATGGTAAAATTGTGACACTTGATGGTCATTAGGTCCCAGTTTCCCAGTTAATGGAACCAGGACAGGCAGTCCCAGGGGTCCATCCTAATTGTACTGGGCACTTAGTTGCTAGCTTGGGTTTCAGTGCCCTGGGTAGCAGAGTAGGCCACATTAAGAGTGCAGCCATATTTTCAATTAGTAAACCAAGAGACAGTCTCTCATTCTAGTGAAAGTCATCTTTTCATATTTACTTTCTAAGGAGTTGGCTTTCAAGGGACCTATATACAGCAGAATTCTATGTAATGAAAATAAATGTTCTCTATGAATGTCAAAACTGACATACTTTTCAAAAGGAGTATTGTTTAAAATCCAATAAAATAGAAAGAGTAACCTTTGAGAAGTTTGTAATTATCAGGTGTAGGGATCTGACTTAAATAAGGCTCAGTTCCTGAGAAATACAATCTAATCAGCAACTAGAGGAAATAGGTTTGGATATTTCCCTGTTACACAAATGTGAAATCAACTTCCTAAAAATCAAAGCTGCTTTCAATAGCAACAATATTTAAAAGTTTGTATATGTAAACAGATAAAATATAATATGAATAAAGAGTACTTGCTAATATTTAGAATTGAGTATTTCATTTAGTATTTTAGTGTCATTTACAAGTATTTCATTTAGTATTTTAGTGTCATTTATAAGAATTAAGAGTTTTTTTCTGATTCACCAAAACTTAATATAGACACATATTTATTACATGAGAATATATTTAGAAGCTTGCTTTTTTTGATACTAGTTATGAGTTTATTTCCTCAAAGAAATACATGTTAAAATACCCCTAAATGTATTTTTCCAGGACATAGAACAGATACCTTTTTTGGACTAATGGGCAAAAGAGCTTTAAATTCTGGTATGTATAAAATCATGACTGAAAACAGACAGTATTTTAAATCTACTTACATTGTTTTCTTTCTAAGGCATAGTTTTCAAATTATTAAAAAGGAATAATGAACTTAAAATAAGTTTTTATGGTGAAAAAGTCTAATTTTCACAAATATATCTGAGAATGGGTTTATAGCTAAGTTAATATCACCACAATATCAATCTCTCTCAAACCACCACCCTTACCAGTGTCTGCCCCATTTAATTATTACCTAACCTGAATCTTTGGGCTAGTCTAATACTCTTTCCCTTTTATCTGTCATATAAACCACATTTAACCTCACTGAACTAAGGATGTGGGGAATGCAGAAAATAAGACCAATTTTCACTTGTTACCAAGGTAATTTACAAGTCTTACAAAACATCACATCTGGCAGTTTTCCAACACAAAAGCAAAGAAACAAAAATTTATTTTATACAAATTACTTGCTCTTCATGAAGTTATAGAAACTCAAACTCTAAAGCATCTCGATGGATGTTTGAGAGTTTTATAGTTCATTCCCATGCCTTCACAAAGGAACATAATCAAATCATCCTAGAGATACACACAATCAGTCTTGCCTACAAAGCCCTCAAAAAGAAGGGATGCCACAATTCTCCTCAAAACCCATTTTAATCCTGGACAACTCTTCCACTTGCTGAAAAGGCTGAGTGCTTCCTTTCTTCTCTTTTGTTTTTATTTTCTATGTAAATGCCACATGTTTATATCTATAGAAAGTAATGCGAGGTTACCTTGGGTACCACAAAAACTCGCTCATCACCAAATTTCCAAGGTCAAATAACCCCTATGGTGGCATCCTTGTTATGCACATGCAGGCCTTATAGTCCCTAGTTTGGGTTCCTTGGGAAAACTATTCAAATTCTCTTCATTGTACATGGGATAAAAGTGGAATTAAAATACTAACCATCTAATTAATTAGAAAGTAATCAGCAGCTAGATGGATAAGACTAGTATCAAGGTCTTATCCATCTAGGATATTTCTAATTTCTAGAAAATCTGTAGCTAGGATATGCTGGTTTAATTCTTATTTTTTTGGAAAGTCATGCAAAAATGGTGTCTGCTAGTATTTATATTAGTTCTTTACCTTCCAAATTTAGACGACTATGTTTGTATTTCTTCATCAGTAATGTTGGGGTTGCTCAAGGTTAAATTTTAAAGACACTACAAATCTGCCTAATAACAAAATTAAAATGGTTTTATTAATATACACTATCTCCTGGCTTTGGGAAATGGAATATAAAATTAAGCCTCTAGAATTTGTATAATTTGTACCAGTAGTCCCTATATAGCTGTGGTTTTCATGATAATCCTATTAGACTTCCACTCTCCATTTCCAGAATTGATACAAGTTTTAGAACATGCTTACCTGCACAAATAATATAGGTACTATACAATTTAGAACAGATTAGATGCACCAAAAGTAATAATGTATTGTAAGTAATAAATAGAATCACTGTAATGAATCTGAATTAATTTGTGAATAAATCTTTGTTCTTCCACCTTAGTTAACAAATATCAAAGGGGAAAAATGGGCAAAAAAGTAATCCACACTCAATCAGAGATCTTTTCATATACTCAGTTGGAGTCAAGTTCTTGTAGGTTCTACAGCCTTTACTGGTCACAAACTGCTTTGACACGCTAGAAAAATCTAGAAACGCCCTTCCCAGAGAACCCCTCTCATCTCAGACACACAGTTTACCTAAGGCTTCAGAGGGTGCAAGGACCTGGTAAGAAACTCAGCTTGAAGTTAGGAGAACGTTACATTCCAGCTAACGCACTGACCTGTCTTTGGTTAGCTCCCATTAGCATTCACCTCACTTCTCTAAGGAATAGCGTCATGTCACCTGAAGCTGGCCAGAAAGTGAGCCTGAGTCAGTTCTCCTCCTCCTCATATGAGCACACCAGGGTGAGGCATGAACTGTTTTCTTCCTTCAGATCTGCCCAGTGTGGGGCTCAGGCTATTCTACCCCAGAAATGCATACATGACTGACATAAAACAATCTGTGTGTTGTCAACCTCACTTACAGGACAGTGGGCTGCTAAAGCTCTTTTGCCCCATGTTGAAGGGGAAGTGATGACTGGACACTGGACTTCCCTTCTCTCTCCACAGATCCTTCTCACTGGGAAAAAGGTTTTCAGTAAGACCCAGGGGTTCTACATAGCTTTCCCAGTGATTTTTGCTATTTCTATTTAAATGTAATATTTTAAACAGGGCATACAGAATTTTTAAAAGCATAGTAGTTCTCTATGACATAAATCTAAGTGTATAAAGGGCTAGTTAAAATGATGAAAAGTATACTTAAGTATTTTGATCATATCAGTCTGGTCTTTACCCTTTTATGGTTACAGATTCCTTTGAAATTGTACTAGTATACAATATATTACCTTACAACATTTATATATTGTGTTATGTTTAATTTTGGCCTTTTTAAGTCCAGATAGTCAATGTACTTAAATTACTTGCTAGGTATATATGGGAAGTCCTTTGAAAAGCAGTGATTAATCTTTCACAGGACATTGGGGTGCTAGGAGGTACGTTAAATTGTGCTGTATTTAGATGGCCCATAAGCCCTACCTACAGGCTATGAGGCTATTTCTAGCCTCAAAGACATTGGGAGGCACCTACAAGACAGGAAGAGACCCTCACAGCATAAGTTATCCCTGTATCGAAAATCAGCAAACTTTTTCTCTAAAGCGCCACACAGTAAATACTTTAGACTTTGTGAGCCACGCAATCTCTGTTAACAACTACTCAGATATGCCATTGTAATGCTAAATGGCCATACACAATATATAAATGAATGGCTGGCGCCTGGTTCTAGTAAAATGTTATTTACAAGGAAAGGTGGGCTGGATTTGGCCCAGGGCCTATAGTTTGTTGATTCTGTCCTAGAATAAGTTTCACATTTTGCTTTCATCTGATGACTATTCCTGGTTAATTTAGGCACTGTCCTTTCTATAAATCACCTGGGGTGTCTGCCACTGTTTGAGAATGCTGCTGGGAATCAACACTACAATATATTGTGGAAGTATGCTTTTGGGGAACCAAGTATATGACAGTCGACTAAAGTTACCATTAATTCTGTGGTTAGGTCACTTCCAGTCAGGATAGAAACTGAGGCAAGATTGCAAATAAACCTCTTGGAAATATTTCAACAGAGGGAAATAGTCATTATGAGTTTTAAAAAAGTCATTATATGTACCTGAAACTTGCATTCCCTCAGTGCATCCTCTTAAAGAACCCTTCCTCTTCTCTTTGTTCTCAGTGGCTTACGAAAGGGATGCGATGCAGAATTACGAAAGAAGACGTAAATAAACTACCTAATGTGTTTACTGAGCTTCATTTGTGTCAATGGTCAATAAAAGGTAAAAAATGAGAAATGCACTATGCGGAATAATTATTTATTTAATAATAATTGTTTTGAGTTAAAAACTCAACAAAGTGTTTATTTTTCATATTGTGCCAAAATGTGTTGTAAAAGGGTGTTATAATTCTAATATGGTGATTTCCTCAGAAATAGAATCAGTAGTAATTTCTCAACAAAGCACAGTGTTCAATGAAATAGTAAAGATCTGTCAACAATATCGTCTCTGAAGAAAGAAATTGTTTTTGTTCCCTCGAAGTAATCACATCAGCTCCTGCTAAAAGAAAGGAAGTTCACAGATAGGCCTGTGCTTCTCCATTGCTTCTCCATTGGTTTTTACAGTGAAAATGTACAAACTATATTTGTATCCCTGAAGCATGTTTTGTTTTGTGACTATATAGAAATGTTTTAAAAAGTTTTAATGTGATTCTAAGGTCATCATTTCATTGTGTAATGTGTTGTGATAGTTGACATTTTAAATAAAAGAAGAAATATCTTGAAAGTATTGGCTATTCTTTCATTAACATTTAGGTCAAATCAAGCAACCATTCTTTTAGTAGATAAAATATGTGCAAAGCTGCTTGGCTGACAAATAATGAAACAAACATTTACAATTTTTTTGTTGTTGTTAACCAGAGGATATTTTTTCCATTGATTTATAGATAAGAGTGGAAGGAAGAGGGAGAGACAGAAAGAGAGAAACATTGATGTGAGAGAGATGCATCGACTGGTTGCCTCCGGCATGTGTCCTGAGCAGGGCTGGAGATAGGGTCCATGACCATTCAGTCCACAGGGCTACACTTTATCCACTGAGCCAAACTGGCTAGGGCTAAATTTCTTAAAGAAATGACTAAAATGTAATCTCAGTTTTTCTCTTTCCCCCCTTTGCCCCCCCCCCCTCGCACTTTTTCTTTATGACTCAGTCATTTGGCATATCATTCATAGAGAAAAACAATTCCATTTTGGAATCCAAAGAGTAAAGGCTAAGTTCTATTTATGCATGCCTATGATCTACTTGGAAGATGCATTTCCCTGGTTATTTCCTTGTTGGGTAACACAGCAGTGCACACTACCATTTCAGCCTTGCTTGGGTCCCAGGTATGAGTTCCCTAGTGTGTGAATCTCACTAGAATGAAGACATCCAATGAAACTCTCACAAAGGTCATAAGAAGATGATAGAAAGATGTGGGGAGTGGGTGGTAACATGATAGCACACCATAACAAAGGCAAAAGTCCCTTCCCAGCATGTCTCAGGAGAGCTTGGACATTGCTAACACCCACAGCACTCTCCAGCAAAAACATGGGCTTTAGGAATACATACAGAGGGGGGCTCTTGTGTATTTATTTAAGGGGAAGTATTAATAAGTGTCTTTGGGACTGTTTTCTGATTGCACAGAGAATGTAAAATATTGACATGGTAAAAACAACTCAGTATAAGCATGGTTCAGTGTAATCAAATGTCAAGAGATTAGCCTGGATCAATGTTAAAACCATCTATGGGACTGTGAAACTAAAACACATTTTAACCTTTCTGTCCTTAAATGAATAATTTGTTTTAAATTTTAAAAATTTCAACAAGTTCATTTTCCTTATAATACAACTAGAGGCCCAGTGCACAAATTCATGCACCAATGGGATCCCTTGGCCTGGCCTGCAGGATTGGGCCAAAACCAGCTCTCTGACATCCCCTGAGGGGTCCCGAATTGCAAGAAGGTGCAGGCCAGGCTGAGGGACCCCACAGGTATATGACTGGGACCAGGGAGGGACATGGGAGGTTGGCAAGCCAGGGAGGGACTGTAGGAGGGCTCCAGGGTGTGTCTAGCCCATCTTGCTCAGTCTGGATCAGCCAGACCCAAGCAGCAAGCTAACCTACCGGTCAGTGTCTGCCCCCTAGTGATCAGTGCATGTCATAGCAAGCAGTTGAGTGGCCTTAGTATATCATTAGCATATTATGCTTTGATTTTGTTTGAATGGCCAACAGGTCAACCAGACACTTAGTATATTAGGCTTTTATTATATAAGATACATTTAAATATGACAAAATACAGTATAAGCAAAATGGAGAAAGTCACTAATCTAGAACCCCATTCCCCAACAGTATTGTTAACTTTTTTACTTAACAATAACAATAATCTATACTAATAAAAGAATAATATGCTAATTAGATCAGACATCTTCTGGACATCCTTCTGGACAAAGCCATGGTGGCAGGGTCTGAGGCAAAGGCGGTTAGGGATGATCAGGCCAGCAGGGGGGGCAGTTAGGGTACAATCATGCCAGCAGGCAGAGGCAGTGAGGGGCGATCAGGCAGTCAGGCAGGTGAGTGGTTAGGAGCCAGCCATCCTGGATTGTGAGAGGGATGTCCCAAATTGGAGAGGGTGCAGGCCAGGCTATGGGACCATCCCACCTCCCCACATGAATTTTATTCACCAGGACTCTACTTGTAATATATAGTCATAATCATCATAACAGCTTTCATTATGCATATAATGATGTGTTGGTCAACAGTGGACTGCATAAACCACTGTAGTCCCATAAAATCATTGATGGAACTAAAACATTCCTATCACCTAGTGACTACATAGCTGTCATAACATACTGCATTGCCTTATTCACCTGCTCGGGTGATTCTGGTGTAAACAAGCTTGTGTTGCCAGTTGTATAAAAGTATAGCACATGCAATTAAATACAGTACATGATCTTGATAATGATTAGAAACAACTATGTTACTGGTTTATGTACTTACTATATTATGCTTTTTATCCTTACTTTAGAGTGTATTCTTTCTACTTATAAAAATGTTTTCTGTATAACCATACACCTTGTTATACCAGCAGCAGCCTCATAATCGTGTGTATACCCTATCTGTTGATTACATCATGTTCTCTTGTGCTTGATTTAATCTCATGGTGCTTTGCACAGTAACATGCTGTACAGGCTTGTACCTCTGGAACAGCTCTACCATAGAGCCTATTGGGCTATACCATCTAGCTTGTATAAGTGGCACTCTATGACATTTGAACAACAAGAAATCTTAATAATGCATTTCTCAGAACATAGCTCCATTATTAAGTGCCAGATGACTGTACATATTTAATCACTCAATAAGGAAGTATTATTATTAGCATCATCATATTTTTACAGGTGAGGATATGAAGCTCCAGGAAATATTTGGGCCAGACCTTATACTATGAGAGGAGTCAAGATTAGTAAAAAATATATATATATATATTAAGGAGATTATAGGCAAATTAATATATAACAAGGAGATTGATTAAGCAAACTGGCGTATTGATACAACTGAATATTATGCCGCCATTTAAAATGACACGGTGTATTTAGTGAAATGAAGCAACCTATGTGGTGTGTTGTTAGGCACAAAGCAATATTTCTGCATTCTATATGCATATGTATTTGTGCATAGATATCATAACAAGAAGGAACAATGTCATGGATAAGAGTGTGAGATTCAGAGTTGAACTGCTCAGGTCTGAATGCTGGCTCATCACCTAATAATTTGATGATGGGCAAGTCTCTAACTTATTTTCCTCATCAGTAAAATTGGACAATGGAAGTATTATATCCATGACTATCCCACACTACCATTAACAGTGGATATTGCCCACTGGAGCCCAGCTGAGGGTGTGGGCGCCTGTAAACCTCACAGCAAGTGTTTAGTGAAGGGAAGGGGGACTCTGTAGCCATTATTAGCCACTCTCCAAAATTCCAGGAAGGAAATTTGCACTATATTTTCGCTACTAAAATGTTTTTGTTTATAGGCACACTGAAGCAGCAGCAGTGTGGGGGTGGTTTTTAAATCATCGCCACACAAAATAAATCTAGCACTTAATTACAAACCGGGCAGCACTTTGCACCATTCATTTGTGCCCTGGACAGGCCCCAGTGCCCCTTCAGTCTCTGCGGCTCTATAAATCCCGCAGCAGGTTCCACAGTGATGCCTAAGGACCTGCATCAACGAGACCTCACTCAGGCCCGCATTTCCTCTGCCCAAACCCTAGCAACAGCATGAATACAGAGCAGGAGAGAAAAGTCAGCCTTATGTTTAGACTCATGAAACGTTTACTGTTACCTTCCCTCTGGGGCAGGTTTCCTTTAACTTGGATAAGTTTTCTTCACTTATATTCTCTCTTCAATATTTTATTCTGTTGTGAAACGGCACGAAGACCAATCTGTATAATTAAGTTACCTGAGCACTTCAATGTTTTGGGCTTTCAGTTTGTTTGTTTGTTTGTTTAGTTTGGTTTGGTCAGAGTCCAGGGCAAAAGCAAATGACACTCCAAGTGAGCCGTTTGAGGAGAATTTAATAAAGGGACCAATTACATCAAAGTGGATGGGGCAGAGTAGGCGGCAATGGAAGTGGGTCTCTGAGCTTGCTCCCTCGGGAGCCACTGCTAACCCTGCCTGAAGGATCAAGGTGAGCACGTGAGTCATAAGGTATAGAAATGTCTACTCACTGTGTTGTGCACCTGAAATTAACATAGTATGTTATGTCAACTGTAATAGAAAAAATAATTTTTTAAAAAAGATGAAATAGCTCCAGCCAGTTTGGCTCAATGAGTAGAGCATCAGCCCATGGACTGAAGGGTCCCAGGTTCGATTCAGGCCACGGGCACATCCCTCAGTTAGGGTGGGTTTGGGAGGGAGGCAAACAACCTATGTGTCTCTCTCACATCAATGTTACTCTCTCTGTGTCTCTCCCCCTCCCTTCCACTCTCTCTAAAAATCAGTGGAAAAAGATCCTCAGGTGAGGATCAACAAGAGCAACAAAAGGATGAAATGAGGGTCTCTTGTGCAAAGGGTCAGGTGGAACTATTGTCTTCAGTCAGGGGCAAAACCAACACAGGGTGACCAGGTGTGTGTGGGGAGGACAGGCTGGGAGGCCACAGAATAAATATCCCAATGCACTCTCCTCCCGCTGTCTGGTCTCCTGCCGGGGACTCCCATTGGGAAAACCCAATCAGAAAACATGCTCAGAGCTCTTAACGCTATCCACACAGGCAAGCGGCACAGGCAAGGCAGCAGAGCAGGCGGAGAAAGCTGGTGGGGCATCTGGAGGGGGAAAAGGAAGCTGTCCAATACACCATGTACGCCATTATTTTTTAATCAAAAGAAAACCAACGAGCAAAAGTTCAAATAAAGAAACGCATAAAGTAAAAATAAGCATCCTCCTCTGGATACCCAATGCTATTCCCCAGGGATACAGTTTGATATGGACGCATCCAACAAACACACAAAAAGAATAATCTGAGCACATGCTGAAATCTCCCTTTTTAAACACTAAATCATGATATATATTATTTTTAAAATTATATTTTAAAGAAATTAATAAGTACAGGGGGATTTCTTTTCTTTTTTTTTCTTAAAAAAAAAAAGGCAGAGTAAGGACTTTTGAAGGACCAGAAATTATGTGGGTCCCTAAATAAGATAACACCCCAGAAGGCACAGCGGTCAGGCATGGACCTGGCAGGAAACTGCCGGAGGGTGCAGAAGAAGGTGGGAACCTGCGGAGGGAAATGACCTCGGAAGAACTGACTGACTTAGCATCAATACTGGATGCCATGAGGTAAGAAAAGAAAATCTAAAAATTCTGAGGGAAAATGTCATTTAGCAACAAGGATGAATCTGTGAAAGAAAAACCAGCTAAAAGCTGTTAGCTTAAGCCTTTACTAAGATCATCACAACATAGAGTGCAAGATAGCTGTTCCATACAGAGCAGACAGTCTATGGGATTCATATGTTAAACTGATGAAGGTCAAAGTTCCACTATGTTCTGAAAATGTTTCACTGTTCCAGTTCTCGGAATGGATGGGAAACTCAGGCTGTGTTAGTCATGGGGCAAATTTGGGGGACCGGAGGCACGTTGTCAGCAGCTCTTAGTCGATTTGGAATTAGAAGGATTGGTAAGGAGGTCCAAATCTTGCCATCAGTGGAATAAATTCAGCCATGCAGCTTCTTTCACAAATTATGGGTGTTTTCAAACATGCAAGACCTCTGAAAGTTTACCATCCATCTACTTTGAAAGCATTACTAAATTATGTATTTCAGCAAGAAGAAAAATAAATCTGGGAGGAACTAATGGACAAGAAACATGATACGAAAGTAATAAAAAAAAGATCACTAAATTCAAATCAGTTGGTGTGTGTATATGTTTTAACTAAACAAACTGGACATAAAATTCCATAAGATGTCAACATGGGAGTTTTAGAGAAGGAAGAAGAATGTAAAGGGAATACATGCATGCTAAATTTCTTGTCCTGTTGAGAGAAAGGGTAGACTATAAATGTATTTCACTCTTTCCTTAAAGCTAGTTTACATACACGTAAGAAAACTATTTTCTAAAGTAAATAAAAGTATAGAGATCATTTCTAATCTATGCTTCATTGAGTCATTATTTGGCATAGAGAAGTATTTAGGGAAGTTAAAAAACTTCCTCTCCCCCTATTACATAAAATGATAGTCTTTCCTAATGCCCATTAATGGTCTCTTAATAGGTATTAAGTCTATTCGGTAAATACATCATCCTGCATTTGCAGTCATTTTTCAGTCCTGATTCAATTATGTGAGGTTATAAAAATATATTCTATTATTCCACATAAATACTTTTGAATGTTTTGTTTTTTTAAATTCCATTGTAATGGCTTCCTCAGTGCCCAAGTATTTTATGTGACTCTAGCCCATAATGATGGATGTTGGGTTGCAATTTCAGAAAGGTAAAAAAATTGTTACATTACTCAGGCACAATAGGTAAGAAAAGATTGGTTTATTCACTCATTTATTTACTCATTTGTCCATTCATTTATTCATCATATATCAGTTGTCCTTTAGTTGTAAAACATTGTGATGTGATTCTGACATGAAACACTCACTGTGTTTGATATGCCCAAATAACCAAATTGCCATAAGATAAATATAGAGTCTGATTAGCCATCTGATGGGAGAGATCATTTCCCTCTGGCTCTCTGGTAATTTCTTTGTGCCAGGAAGGGTGCTGGCTCATAGCAAATGCTCGTAGTTACTTAATGGGAGGAGGAGGAAGGGTAAAAGGAATGAATGAATGAGTAAATAAATAGAAGGAGAGGTGGCATGTCATCTAGGCTTTGAGGATGAAAGGATCTGGTGATGGGAAGATAAAGAAGCAGGTTTCCAGAAGCGAGGTCATGCTTCTGACTCTTACATTGATCACTCTACTTCAGCTCTTTTCCAACAGAGCAAATAGATGCCTCAGCATGGTCCCAAACCTCCCTCTCTACTGTCTTGTCACAACCACTTGAGAAATCAGCCATCAACATAAAGGCAAATGCAACCCCAGAAACTAGGGAAAATTTGTCCATCCATCAAATGAGTACCGTCCTTTCCAAAGGAGTCACCTTGAGGTTTATACACTTAGTTCCATGGTATTGACATTATTCATTACATACTTAGGAGTCTGAAAAACTGCCTCCAGAATCTGCATCAACTCTCTTTAAACATCCACAATGGTTACATTTTTATCCCTTAAGAGCAGCTTTGATATTTGGGAGTCCTGGTATTTCCTCTATTTAAATGTGCTAATAGTATCAATTTAGCAATGCTATTATTGAATATTTGAAAGAGGCACCACAATTACATTCCCAGACTATGTGTTCTATGGGATTTGGATGTAAAGTGAAAGAAGACTGGTTTAGATGGTTATATCATCATTTTATTTCAATAACTTCTCAACTACCCACTATATTTCAGCATTAAAACATTTTTTTTCCTTTAATCATTGTGTTTTTAAATTTTTATTATCATAAGGACACTTAACAAGAAATCTACTCTGTTACCAAATTCTTAAGTGTACAATACATGGTTGTTGATTATAGGTATGATGTACTAAAAATCTCTATCATCTCACTTACCTGAAACTTTATGCCCATTATTAGTAGCTCCCCATCTCTCCCTTTGTCTAGCCCCTATCAACTACCTTCCCACTGTTTGATCCCACGAATTTGTCTTTCTGTGATTGGCTTATTTCACTGATTTTATTTGTCCTCAAGGTTTATCCATGTTGTTGCATATTGCAGAATTTCCTCTTTTGTCAGGCTTAATAGTATTTCATTGTGTATCTTACCACGTTTTCTTTTCTTTTTTTCATATATATATATAATAGATTTCAGAGAGGAAGGGAGGGGAAAAAATAGAAACATCAGTGATGAGAGAGAATCATTGATCGGCTGCCTCCTGCACACAGCACATTGGGGATCGAGCCTGCAACCTGGGCATATGCTCTGACCTGGAATCAAATCATGACCTTCTGGTTCATAGGTGGATGCTCAACCACTGACCCACCCCTGCCAGGCTATCCACTCATCTTTTAATTGACATTCAAACTTGTTCCCACATCTTAGCTACTGTAAATAGTTCTGTGATGATCATAGGCATGCTAACATCTCTGTGAGATCCTGGTTTCAATTATTTTGCATGAATATCCAGAAGTGGGATTGCTGGACCACATGACAGCTCCAGTTTAAAATTTTAAAAGAATATTCATGCTTTTTTCTATAGTGGCTGTACCGCTTTGCATTTCTACCAACAGTGTACCAGCATTTTGTAATGGCATATTATCAAAAAGCTCAATGGAATTGAAGTACAAACTAACATGTTTTACAACATCAGAGTTGCTGAATTCAGTAAGCTATTGAAGTAAGATCAAACTAATAACTTAAAAGTTTAGAATATAATTTTAAAGAATTATTTCATAGCAAGTATATCAAGAGGACTAGAATATTTATTAGTGAAAAACTTGCCAGTGATTCTGAACCAGAAAAACAGCTTTATAAAAACTGCAGAAACTTCAAAGAGTGAGCATCTTTTTGATGTAATATCCAGCAGCATATGTTACCATGGCACAAAGAAACACCTTACCTTAAAAATGGTACGATTTTTTTTATCTATGCTCTTAGATGGTGAATATACTTTTCCTTGTATCATCATTATGACATAGTATAAATGCCATGTCTTTAATGCCCAACACTAGTGAAGATATGCCAATGTCTTTCCCATCATGTCCAGGATAGTCTATATTTTGGGCATACCATCTTTTCTATGTTAATGATAGATTTCTTCCATTATTCATTAATAGTGAAAGACACCCTGTCCTCTTTACAGTTAACCTAACAACGGAGAATCTTTCTCAGGTTCATTCTGTCTCACGCTTCAAATTTCCCAGACTTTAAATTCCTCTCTAATGAAGAGCATTCTTCCTTTTAAGGGCTCACCTGATTGGGTCAGGTCACCCAGAATAACCTCGCCTTTATAAAGCCACTGTGCCATATAACATAACCTAGTCGGGAGAGAGATAACCCACCCTATTTACACATCCCTCCAACACTCAAGGGTTGAAGGTCATCTTAGAATTCCGCCTACCATAGATTCCACCCAATTCAGCAGTCCCCCATAACACTGGCCCTTCTGTGAGCTCCATCAAGCTATTTCCATGTGAACCCAATAGTCAGGATGTTTTTAGTTCATCCAAATCCTAATATTCAGAATGTCATTAATGTCCAACTTCAATTCTATTAAACAAAAAATGTAATACTACTTCCTTTTATCCCTATGGCCAAACCATTGCTTACATATTATTCAGAAATTTCTCTCAAAACCTATAGTAAATAACCTAGAAAAATGTCTGTCCACAACATGCATTTACATAGCATTTGACTCAACAAATGGATTTTGCCTGGACCTTGTATTCTTGGACTGACTTTCCACAGGCTGGACCAAGCTTCAGTTGTTTTTCTGTCTGCCACAGAGAATGCAAGTTTTATTTTTAAATTTCTCAATATTTAACAATTGTTAAGGAACATTCTTGTACCAACTCTGACCATTTACCACTGACACCAAACCATTTGCCATTTATTACATATTAGTTACATCACATACTGATTATATGATAAATACAATAATTAAAATGATGAGATTATATAATACCATTTCCTATATTTATACACAACTGTAATAAAATTGGTATTGTTCCCTAACAGAGCTTCCAAGAGAAAGCCAGTAGTTGTCTGATGATTTCTACCTCTTCCCCATGGCACAGGCCAGCAGGAGGAAACCTGTGTCCTAACTGTCTCTCAAAAAGCATCTATTAAACATTCCCATTGTGCTCAGCATGATTCTTGGGACTGGAGTGTGATAAGGAATTCACTAGCAAAAGTGGAGTAAGGACAAAGCCAATGTCAAGAACAAAATTGTCTTTCCTAAGTACGTTAGGCATGATACATTTCACATACACACTAACATTTTTACTATGACATTGACATTTGAGAAGAGAAGTAGCTGCCACTTGAGTTGTATTAAGAAATCACAATAGGCAGTTTGGAGTCCTCATGCCTGCTATCATCCCTTCTACATTATCCTTCCTTGTCCTTGTCCATCCACCAAAATTGTTCTATTTAAGGATCTGGTATCAGAAATGGAGGCCTTGGTTTAAATTATCATTTTGCTATATTGACTTTAAACCTCAACTCCAAAGGTAGAATGAATGGATTGTCCACTGTCATAGACATTCACAGTATCAACCAACAGATGGGGAGAGATTCAGTAAACCATGATAATGATGCAACCTATGAGACTAGCCCTTCATAAACTTGGCCTTCAGAACTCAGACTTCTTAAAACACAGAAAAAAAGGTTATGTTTTTCTTCGGTTAAAATTTTCAGTGGCTCACGTTTCCAAATATGTTATTTTATTTACAGTTTTATTGTCATTTCCTCTTTGATTTAAAAATGATGCCTTTCCCATCTTCATCTTCCATCAAAAATCAGAAAAACCGGAATATAATGAACAACATAAACTGATGAACAAAAATAGCCCAAAGACAGAGAAGCATCAAACAGACAGTCAAACCTCAGAGGGAAGGCAGGGGAAGCGGGGAGAGGGGAGAGGAGAGTAAGAGATCAACCAAAGGACTTGTATGCTTGCATACTAGTATAAGATTAACCAATGGATACAGACACTGGCGGGGGGTGGGGGAGCGAGGGGGAGAGGGGATGAGAGCATGTTTGGGGCGTGGCCGGAAAAAGGTCAAGGGGAGAAAAAGGAGACATATGTAATACTATACATAATACTTTAAACAATAAAGAATTTTTTTTAAATCAGAAAAACATTGCATAACATCATTAAACTACACTATGCTCAAATGTTTTCTCCAAGACTGGTTCCTCTTATCACCTGTTTACATATTTCTGTTCAAAGGAACATGTTATTGAAACAGGAGAGAGATGGTATTGTTGTATTTGTTCTTTAGTACACAAACATCTAATAACTTCTAGCAGCAATATAAAGGATATATATCTCAGATGACAGCCTGAGTTTGAAATATGCTATAAAGTATTTCTCTTAAATTATACTATGTGGGATGCTATAAAAATGTTTTCCTTTTTGTACAATGTATGTTGTGCAATGTACAATGTTACAATATTTTTAATATTTAAAAAGGCTTTTTTTTTAGAAGGAAACAACCAAAATAGTAAGCATTTGTCATCTTTCTCACACGCTATCATTAGTTTACAAGTTAGGACCTCAGAAGCTGAGGCTCTGAGAAATATAAGCCATCCCTCATAGAAAAATTAGCCAGCAAGACAAATTCGGTTCACTGTGAGCAGATACATATTTTGCTGTTAATCCTCCTCAGCTGAGGATATTTTCCATTGATTTTTAGGGAGAAGCACATCAATTGGTTGCCTCCTGCGTGAGCCCAGGTTGTGGAGTTAGGACAAAGCCAATGTCAAGAACAAAACTGTCTTGACCTAGAGCCCCTGCCTCCCAGTGAAGGCTTGACCCCTGGACCTAGAGCCCTTTGGTCCACAGGCCAATGCTCTATCCACCGAGCCAAACCAGTTAGGGCTGAGCAGTTACATTTAAATAGTTGGGTCAATCCCTGTAATGAAACCGTGTGAGCCAAATTAATCAATAATTATTTAGCCATATAAAATGAAAGATGTTCTGTGAATTTCCAGATATAAATGTCAGTCTCTCTCCCTTGACTAAACGAATTTTGGATTGAATAGACAAAGCTAAGACATATTTTAAATATGCAAAACAATGCTATGCCTTGTGCATAAATACTTGCATGTCATAGAAAAAGGATGATAACCATGGAAATTCAGGAGAGTGCTTACCCCCGATGATGGGCTTCCACAGTCCGGGTACAGTTGACCCTTGAACAACGGGTTTGAGCTGCAGGATCCACTTATATGGGGATATTTTTTTTTCAGTAAATTCTGTGAGCCCTTCCTATCCGCAGGTTTCACAACTGCAGGTGGAAAACATTACTTTTGCGTTGCCAACCGCAGATTCCCAACCACAATCAAAAGGAGTATTTTTCTGTTGCAAACTGGTTTCCCAACTGCGGCTTCTCAACCATGGACATGGCAGCGGGGGTTCGGGGATTCCAAGGGCAGGCTGTAGAATCAGAAGTTAGGGCAGGAATTGGAAGAGAGTTGTGATGCTCAGGTTTTCTTTCTTTTTTAAAAAATATATTTTATTGATTTTTTTATAGAGAGGAAAGGGAGAGAGATAGAAAGTCAGAAACATCAATGAGAGAGAGACATCGATCAGCCGCCTCCTGCATGCCCCACAGTGGAGATGCGCCCGCAAACAAGGTAAATGCCCCGACCGAAATCGAACGTGGGACCTTTCAGTCCGCAAGCCGACGCTCTATCCACTGAGCCAAACCGGTCTTGGTGATGTTCATGTTTTCTACTGCTCAAGGGTCGGCCCCCCACCCTCACCTTGCTCAAGGGTCACTCTTGTGTTATTTCTTAAGCGGAGCGATGCATACCTAGGTGGTCCTTAGCTTCTTAATTCCTTATAGTATACAGAAATATTTCACAAGTAGTTTAATTAGAGGTTGAAGGAATTTTTTAATTCTATTTTAGAATTATTATTATTACTTTTTTTTTTTTTTTTTTTTTTTTAAGGAGCACCTAAATAGAGTGAGCAGGTCGGGCCTTCTTATGAAAAAGACTTTTCTTAAAGACCTACGTAGGTCCCTATCCTCCTCCCAGGGCACACCGGTTTGGAACCCTTCCAAGGAGATGGCATGACAGTGCCCCTGCCTCCCAGACCTAGAGCCTTGACCCCTGGACCTAGAGCCCTGCTTCTCCGTGCTCACATTGGCCCACAGAAACCACCTCTCCCAGCGTTCCCTGCCCTCACTCAGCCGCTTCCGCCTCAGGGCATCTTCTCGCTGGGCCCGGCCTCTGCCCTAAGAGGCCCCACAACCCGCTCTAGGTAGTCCCACTTTTCCCTGGCACATCTCACTGCATAGAATGCTTCAAGGAGCCATTTCTTAAAGTCATTTTGGAAACGACTGGTAACATGGCATTAATAAAACATTCCTCCCGGCACAGGCTTCCACTGACTGTTCTCATTACTAAACCTCAGATGGTCTGCAGAGTGGCTGCTTTTCTTGAATAGCCTGTGTTCACATGCACACAGCTGGCTTCCTCATTTGATATTCTGCTTAAATGTTTATAACTCGGCTTAATAGTTAAAGTGCAAAATGCTCCACGTTTTAGTGCCTCCATTGGAACTATGTTCCCGTGTTCCCTGCTCATGATGCCCAAAGCTGAACTAGCATTTGGTGAAATGATGCCACAGTATATCGTCTTCAGGAAGCTTTTTTTTTTTCTGCAAACACTCCTTTGTTATTGTCAAAGGACACTTAGGCTTTTGAAAAAGTATGAATGCCCTAGAAATTGGCAAAGATGTTTTACAGGAAATTTTTTGGTCCCAGTGACTCAAACTGCATGATGTTGTCATACCCAATGTGCACAGAGAAAGTTGGAGTATCCCAAAACTACCAAAAAAAAATTATTATTTAAAATACTGTTTAAAAAGTTAGTGGAGAAAAACAATTCAAAATGAAGCTCAACAAATGAAATAAAACTTCGTCAAAGGGTTAGGACCCTGAAAGGTTTAAGGAACGTGTAAGTCAGGTTTTAGTATGTCACCAACCCTCTCACTCTGACCTCACGCCACCTCCCTTTCTGTGCCTCTTCTCATAGCCAGGACCTCCCCATGTCCATGTGTCCTCACTCTGCCTCGCGCTGAAATGAATTACCCAGCTGCACCCACCTGGCCTAGGTCTTCCTGAGCAGTTCTTAATACCCAGAACCTGCCCTTCCCTTCCACGCCACCATCAAAACCCACCTGTTCTGTGGCTCATCCACAAGGGCTCATTCCATTTTCTCAGTAGAAATCCGTGTTTTCTTACAGAACTATTGGAAGGTTATAGCTACCATTATAGCTTTACAGACATTTACATGAGCACTTATCCAAATAAATGCATCTTTGACATGCTCTAAAACAGACATTTGGGAAGGGAGGGATATGGGGGTGATTGTTGCTAATGGTGTTCTTCTAGTTTCCCTAAATTACAACCCCTGAGTAGCTGATAACTCCATCTGCCCTGAAGGTATGTGTGGGTTGGCCTTGCCTTGGTCCTGCTTCTCTGTCTTTTGTGTGTGTGGTTGTTAACCCCCAAGAAATCCCATGCCACCTTGACTGTGCCATGCTCCTACACAAGATGGGACAAGTGGATGGAGATGGTCTCAACACTCTGCTTTTAACTCAGTCAGGCCCAGGCAGACAGCTGCAAGCTCTCAGGGGTCCTGGACTCAGAGTCCTCACCAGTGGCCACACTGCGACTCACTTCCAGGTCCGCCCTTGGGGTCTACCAGCTCCGCATTTCTTGCCTGGCTTTCTGTTTGAGACTTAGTGCTTTGGGTCTGGTGTTCTGCGCTCCATCTCCAACCTGGTCCAGCCTCACCCACTTGTATGATATCTAGTTTGTCCCACCTGATTCAAGCCTGACCCTCCGGCTGCCCCAATGACAGCCTGTCTGGCTAGTGCTTCCCTCTGGCCTTTCAGCTTCCACTTCAGCTCTTCTGTCTCCTTTTAGTGGTCAGGATGAGCAAAGCCAGCCTCAGATGTGGGTGCAGGAAATGGTTAGCTGCACAGTGGTTATGTGCGTTGTATAATTGGAGGTTAGGAGACTAAACCCTGCAGTTGGACCACATAGGTTCAAACCCCACATCCATTACCCATTGGCTGTTTAACATTGGGAAACTTCCTTAACCTCTCTAAGCCTTGCTTTGTGGGAATGATCAAGAGACTTATGGCATAAGCTGATAGTTGAACTAAATAAGACATACAAATACTATGCCTAGCCTGGTAACTGACATGAAATGAATGGTCAACCAAAAAACTAAAAATAGAACTCCCATTTGACCCAGCAATCCCACTCTTAGGAATATATCCTAAAAAAGTAGAAACAGCAATCAGAAAGGATTTATGTACCCCTATGTTCATAGCAGCACAATTTACAATAGCTACGATTTGGAAACAGCCTAGGTGCTCGTCAGCAGATGAGTGGATCAGAAAACTATGGTACATCTACACAATGGAATTCTATGCTACCATTTGCAGCAACCTGGATGAAACTGGGGAGCCTTATGCTAAGTGAAATAAGCCAGTCAATGAAGGAGAAACACCACATGATCTCACTCGTTTGTGGATAATAAAGAACATTGTAAACTGATGAACAAAAGGATAGATACAGAGGCAGTAAAGCATCAAACAGACTGTCAAATTACAGCAGGAAGATTAAGAAGAGGTGGGGTAGATAAGAGATCAACCAAAGGACTTGTATGCATGCATATAAGCATAACCAATGAACACAAGACACTTGGGGGTTTGGTATGCCTGGAAGGGGGGAGCAATGGGAAAATATGTATACATGTAACACAATAAAAAATTAAAAATAAAAAATAAAAAGAAATGAATGGTCAACGCATTAGCTAATCTAGAATCATTACTGTGACCAGGTGTTATAGGCACTCTTAGTTCCACTATTAGAGATTCAGTCCTTTATCAGCCTTTCCTAAAATCCACTGTACAAATGCACAGCGGACTTTGGTGACAGCCAGAGAACTTGGTTCTTGACAGGAGGGCAGTGAACTCCAGGAAACCGGAAGCCAGAAGTGGGTGGGAAAAGTTATCTAAAGCAAGAGGTATAGACAGAGAAGCAGCACTAAAGATGAACTTCATCTAATTCACAGGTGTTCTGAGCTGACTCTCATGACTGGATGGGGCATGGATGTGTGACTATGGATGGAAAGGGAGAATGTATATTGCATAGATAACCATCATGGGACTTCTGTTTTAAACAACTCAAAGAGTACCGTGCACAGGGGAGATGTGCTAGGGGTGCCGTTAAATAAAACACAATGTGAAGAGTGCTCTCTGGAGTTACGTGACAGGGTGGCTCTTAAGTGCCACACCCCTCAGCAAGGATGTTACACCACTCCACCCCACCCCCCTCATTGTGCAAAATCTCTGCTCCAAGGTGAAAAGGATTGATCTAAGCCAATGGTTTTCAACCCAGAGCTCTTCTGATACCCAGGGGACATTTAGTTATCACAACTGGGCAAAAGAGGGGGTGGCTACTCACATCTCTCAGGTAGAGGTCAATGATGTTGCTAAACATCTAACAATGCATCGGGCACACGTATATCATAGACCAACTCCACTCTTTGATGCTTTCTGACAACCTTTAAGCATCTCCCCCTTGTGTACAACATCTGGACAAGCTGATAAGAAACCCTGGTGCTCTGTCCTTTGACTGGACTGAAGAATTAAGTACACAAGCTCCTGACTGCATGGGGAAACACTTGCCCACCCCATAAGCATTAAAGAGACCCCAAGCCAGTCTCCATTTTTTTTGCTTTTGTACGCCCTGCTCTACCCAGAAAGCCTCATGATGAATTTCATAAACCTTTCATACCCTGTGTGTGGGGGGCATCATCCATCTTAACATCAAAACTAAATTTTATGTGGGTGTGTATTCTGCTTCTGCAGAATAGTAACACATAGTAGACGGGAATAGAAGAGACATTTGTCAAGGAGCAGGCAGGCCCCTCCTGCAAAAATAGAGAAAAGGGGAGTCACAGAAATTCCTCCGAAGTGTTCTGGTGCGACTAGAAATGCAATTTGCTCCATGTGTATTTGTGCTCTTGGCCATGCACGCATCTATGACATTAACACATTTGCTCTGATGCTGAGGACCAGCCCGAGTCTGGCCAGTTTACTTGAAGGAAAATCTAAGAAGAGTGAACTGTACCTCCATTTCTCACTGTTGCCACACCAGGCAGGAGAAAGCCCACCGGAAGTGCACATTTGAGAAACATGCTACAGGCAGGGACCATTTCCTCAAAGCAGAAAATTTTCATGATGTCGCAGGTTATTTTTGCCCAAAACTCACACAAAATTATTCATCTCTAAGGAAAGCTAGAATATTGCTTGCCTGCAGTATTTCCATCTTATTGACTGTTTTAACTACTAGACGAACACTGTAGGCCTTGAGGTCAAACTGAGATTAAAATCCAATTTGCCAACAGAGAGAGAATTTTTTCATCAATTTGGTGAATATGCGAAACAGAAAAATCAGCTTGTCACCCCAAAATACATGGGACACTACATTTGATAAATAGGAAACAAATGTTGTCAACATCCTTCTCTGAAAAAGTAAGCAAACAAACAATGCTTTAAAAAAAACACACACACACATTTCCTTTCCACTCTGAAATGCTTTAGGAGCAATGTAGTCTTCAGAGCTGTGAAGAAATGTTTATCTTCCTTCTTTACCAGGATTTAGTATTCTTAGTCCTCTGCATCCTAGAAACTGAATGGGAGAACTCTGAAAGATGGAACTTCAGGGAATTATGTCTGTCAGTGCTTTGTAATTTCACAAGCCACTCGGTATCTGTTACTCATTTCCTGCCTGTGACTAAATGGATACCTTTAAGGACTCTTTCCAGATGAGAGCCCAGGAGACAGGTAAGCAAAGCTTTGGTCACTGATCACCCTCAGTCAGTGATGACTGAGCTGCATCTATAGTTGTGACGAGATAAACAACAAAAAGCAGATTAGATTAATTCAAAAAAGGTTACCATCTCTGCAAGGCTGGAATTTGTCTCCTGAGACAGATATGTATGTAAGAGCAGAGATAGGAGTTTTTGAGTAATTTTTTAAAACTTACATTAATAACCACTAACTATTATGTCTTATTTACCCAGACACTAATATACACTTACACATAGTAGGCACATAATAAATGTAAGAGAAAATGCATTAGAACCAACAGGGTTTTTTACTGACCATCAAAGTTTATTTTATATTCACATACATTGATGATTAAATATGGAGATAGCTAAGTCATCCTAATTTAAAAATTAGTATGATCTGCAATGTCTAAATTATACTAACAAAACACTGCCTGTTGTAAAGGACTGTATAGAACATTTGTGTACATTCTCAGCATTAGAGAAGCTTGGTTGGGGGAGGGGAGTGTCTTATTTTAAACTTTATTAGCTATTGCCCATCTGCTCTCCAAAATGGCTAAACCATTCACACTGGGTACTTCCTCAAGCTGGGTAAAAAGGTGTTCATAATCCACATCTTTGCTAGCACTTAGGCTCATCACTTTTTATGAATTTTTACAGTGTGATGTGTATAGTTATTGTAGTTTCACTTGCTTTTTTCTTGATCTGTAGTGTGATGGCACGTGTTTTGGGGTTACTTGGGTTTAGTCTTCAGCTGCTCTGTAAATTGTCTCATAACTTTTTCCCGTTTTTCAATGGAGCTTGTTATCTTCTTCCTATTGATTTTTAAGAATCGTTATGCAACCTGAGTATCAACCTCCTATTGCCTATATGCACCGAAAATATTTCAATGCATTGTCTTTTCTATTTCCTTAAAATGTTTTTGATGTAGTGCTTATTTTAATATAATTAAATCCATCGATCCTTTCTTTTGTAACCACAGCAACATTATTTGCAATAATGGGGGTTAGGGGGTGGGATAGGAACATCCAATAAAACATAAGCAGGAAAATGAAAAAAAAAATCCAGGTATATTCAGACCTTGAAATGCTATGCAACAGTGAAGGAATTGCAGCTTCATATATCAGCATAGATAGATCTCACAGATAAAACACTGAGCGAGAAACACAAGTTGTATTTGATAAGCAATACAAATATACATCAACTTTAAAAACCTTTAAAATTATTTGACATAACGCATCAAAAAATTTATAAAAAGACAAATTTCCAAGTCAGGTTTATAATCTAGCTCTTTGTGTTTTCATATTTCATATTTTTATACTTTGAAATAGGTATATTGACTGCAGTAGCAGCTCTTGGGTCTAAGTATTTTCTAGTGATCCACATCAATCTTTCCCAAAAGCCACGTTGAAGAAACACGCAACAGGCACTGATTCTACATCATAAATTCCTAAGACAGTGTCTTCTAGGATGAGAATACGGGATCATCACCAGTGCTCAGGGAAAGAGGATCATCCAAGCTATGTCACTTCCATAGACCTACAATGATTGATCACAGATACTACAGACAATCAAGCTGTAACAAACTCACAACATGATTTTTTTATGCCAAAAATACAAATGAACATAAACTTTATCACTCAAGTCTCCAGAAAGACAAACAAGCGTAATATCTAGATGGAATACAAGAAGACTAAAAGCTTCTATTTAACGTTTGGTGAGAAGATGAACAAAATCATAGGGGCTTACTTTGGAAAGCTGTCACATCACTACAACAGAGTTGTAATGACTCCCAGTTCCAGGGCACAAATACTTCTAGAAACATTACTGGTCTCAGGACTATCAGTGAGCCAACTGCCACTGCTTATGGCTTGAACAGGATAGTGCTGTCAGATGAAATGTGTTGATCTTTGACAGAGGAAACAGAGTTTTTGATGTATTAATCCTCCCTTTTGAAGATGGGATCTTTGAGGTCTAGTCTTCAACTGGAACCAGGGAAATCTGCTTGGATGGAGAAAACTTCTTCACCCAAAGTCAACCATTTCAATGTCAAGGCCATGGGAAATATATTAAGGAGATTAGTAAGAAAAGGAGGCTATCTGATGCTTCTCGGATGCTTGTGAACATTTTAAACACAAACTCTTTTATGATTTAAATTGATTTCATCTGTATCTACTTTACCCATGTCTGTCTTGATAACTGAATGCTGGCATGTTTTGTAGTATGCTGGACCATGAGGTGAAAGTCCTTCACAGAGTCAGTGAAGACAGATAACGTGTCCAAAGCTCTTTGGTCAATGGTTCTGCTTATATCCCCAAAATTCAAAAGCTCCCGCAAGATTTCCTCAGTGATAAGAATTTAAAATGGATTATAAACACTGATAAGGCTGTTGCTTATGGCATAAAAGTCCAGGCAACCATCTTGGTTGATGATAAATCTTACTATATCTAGAATTTGAGGCTCATTGTGACTCCCCTGGTTCCTTGGAGCTGTAGCTACTAAGTGCCATCATTCTGCTAAGTAGGAACAAACTGTCATTCCATATTATAATGATCATCCTGGTGCATTCATTCGGATCTATGCAGTTGAGTGTGCAGTAACCAAGAATAACCATATATTAGCCATATGTAAGCTCACAGATGTTTCTCACATTGAAGAAACATTTACATAGATGCTTCCAGCGTCCTCAATATGTTTTCTGTACACAAGAATACACAAAAAGAGAACAAGATCATGACAAATGCCATTTGTGCAAGGAAGATATTAAGCATATAGCCCAGGAAGTAGTAAAATACAAAGACGAAGAAAAGAAGCAAAGACTCTCACTGTGGTCTTCTGAGGTTTCTCTATGGATCTCAGCCTTCCTTACACTTACACTGCCTTCTCAACTCTCTACTGACAAACTGCCTGTGTTATTCTCCATTTCCACTTACTGCATCTAACAAAATTACCTTTGACTCATCAGCCTCACACCAAGAAAGCTATCTCAAAGGCATGCTTGCAAAATTACAAAATACTATCTACACAAAGCTATTCATCACAGCATCATTTTATGAACACAAAGCGGAAAACAACCCAATTCCCAATGTTCTTCAAAAAGGGACTGATAAAATAGGCTATCATACTCCATGCAACGGAGTCTGTAGCCATAAAAAGCCAGGAGAACAACTTCTGTATACTGATATGGAATGCTTTCCAGGTTATATCATCAAGTGAAATAAGCAATGACTAGTAGTCTAATTATGGTTATGTTATGTTTTGGGGTATATATATATATATATATATACACACACACAAATATACATATTTATTTCTGCTTTCATAAAGAAACAATGGAAGCATAAACCCAAAATTAATAAAAATGCTTCTCTCCAGTGGAAGGGAGAAAAGAAGATAGAAGAGCCAGAGCCAGAAGCAAACCTCCCTAAATGTAACTTGTTTTACAGTTTTGGCAGCTTTCCCAGGGTGTAGGCCTATAACTGGCAGAGTGACATTCTATTGGCCAAGCAGGGCACAGGAGGCAACCCAGATTCAAGGGAAGGGAAAGAGCTTCCACCTCTCCAGGGGAGGTATTTCTAAAAGTGATGCAATAAAACCACCCAACATCATCTGTTTCACAATGTGATGCAATAAAGAGGATACAATCGCAGCAATAAAGTAATCTTGCCTAAAAAAAATTAAATTTGAACATCTAATCGGCCTCTAACTCTGTTTCTGCTTATATAATGGATAGAAGAAAAAGTCAAACAGCGCCTTAAAGAAGCAATCAGCCGAAACTAGACTATGGAACATTCTAAATAGGACAAATTCACCAGAATAACTAAATGCATTTGAAGGTTCTGTTTGGATTCTGACTCAAACAAACTAACTGTAAACTGATATCTTTGAGACAAATGGAGAAATTTGAAATTAGACTATCCAGAGAAGGGAAAAGAATTTTCCCTCTACCCTTCCAGGTTCTTGGCTGAAACCCCACCCTGTAATAAAGACAAATTAACATAGAGGGGGGAAAATCAATTTTAATTACATATGTGTGTGCTTACATAGGGAGCCCTTCAAAGATATGAGACTCAAAAGGTGGCCAGACAGTTGAGGCTTATATACCATCCTGAGCTAAGGGAAGGGAGAGGGGTCTGGATTGCAGGTGGGGGAGAAGCCAATTCACAGGAAGATGAGAAGAGGAAATGCTTGGTAACAAAGACTTCCCTGCCATGCAGATTAAGTCTCTCAGATGACAGAGTTATTTGTGGTAAAGCTTCTTCCAGGTACAGGCTCCCTGTAGTTTCCCTCACAACTTCTAACATAAATTTCCCTAAAGAAGGGTAACTTCTACTCTGTTTTCAGAGCTTCTTCTGTGCCTAAGTTACAAAAAAACAAAAACAACAACAACAACAACAAAAAGCTCAATACCCTGGCCAATTGTGGCTCAATTGGTTGAACATCGTCCATCGTCCATGAACCAAAATGCCACTGGTACATGCCCAAGATGGTAGGGTTTAAACTGGTCCCCAGTGTTAGTGCTTAATAAAGAAAGCAACCAATCAGAGGCAACCAATAAATGTTTCTCTCTCTTTTTCTCATCCTTCCTCTTTCTCTAAAATCAATAAAAATGTATTTTTTTAATTAGCTCAAAATAACCCTTATGCTAAAAAGGCATACTTTTGGGTGGTACATTCCACTACTCTCCAACTGAGTATTAGGTGATACTGAAGGACGCCATATTACGACACCCCCAAATATACCACTTTGGTACATGGATTAGTTTGAACTGAGGCACTTGAAAAATAGCAAATGCAGAGAGAGAATTTCTCTGAACTCCCCTTATTTACCTAAAGTCAAATCTTCCAAAAGGAATTCAAATGTCATAGACCCCACTGTGGAGAGTTTTATCAACAAGAGAAGATTGGCTCTTATCACTGGAGAGGAGACTAGAAGTAAGTCTATACCATATGCGGACAAACTTTGTCACAAACTATCGCACACCTCCCATCTACTCTTCTAAGGGCTCAGTCATCTTTTCTAAAAGTCATTTGCTCTCCCCTAGGAAGCCTATGTCCATTCTCTGCTTTCCCAACTAAGATGATATTGAACACAGAATTCCAAGCCTCCTTCCAAGTTACCCACTTTTCGCTGTATATCCCCCATGTATACTTGAATTATGCATGTAAGGACTTAAAAGAACTTTACTATGCAAAATGCACCCAACATTTGAATTTTTGCAGCTTGGGCCCTGTCATTGCTTACAAGGCTTACCTTTGCCCTTTTGGGCTCTGAAACCACCTGCAAAGCAAGCAGCGCCCTGTACTGATTGAACTGTTTCATAAATTATGGCTCCTGTATGGTTGATAAGCAATACCCTTTAGTGGAACTGCTCAACCAGAAGTCTTTGTTCTGTGAACTGCAGCTAGAATGTTGATAACTGCTTAATCGTATATTACCCATTGTTCTTATCACTGAAAGTTCAGTTGTCCCCACCAATCAGGAAATGAATAATGTAAGTTTATAACCTTGTTTCCTAGCAACCCTCTCTCCAAACCCGTTCTTCAGCCGCTACCACCCCCTCTTCAGAGAGTGTCTTTGATTCATATTGAGGGCTATATAGTTTTCTGATTTGCAAAACGTAAGAAAAAAAACTCGTTTAATTTATTTTGGAATTTTTGTTAATACATGTTAATGAACTTATGTTTGATTTTCTGTCTTTTATTACAGGAGGTCTCAGCCAGGAACTTTGAAGATAAGGGAAAATTATTTTTCCTTTCTTACACTATTAGTTCTGTTAAAATTTAAAAAAAAACTTATAACTAACTGTTAAGGAAGCATTCAGAGTTGGTTAAAAGACAAACCAAAGCATATTAAGTTTTAAGGCTTTATTTGAGCAAAAATCAATTGAAATCCCAAACCATAAGTGGTTTGTAGCACTCTACCAACATGAACTCAGGGAGAGACTTGTATAGAGAAAAGGCAGAAGCAAAGCAAGGGCATTACTGATTGGCTATAGCTTACAGCCTAGTTGGCTGTTGGTAATTGGTTGTCCTTAGGTTTCAATTTCATAACCTTGAAGCATTTACAGGCCTAGATTTGGGGTTGCTTACATATGCAGGTGGAGCATTAGAGCCACAACAGAAGAGCCTCCTTGTTTAATTAATTTAATAAAGTGAAATAATACGATGTCTGGGATCTGCTTTAAAAACATAAAAGAGTGAGGTGGGAGATGAATGGAATAAAATGAACAAAATGTTAATAAAATCACATTTTAATTTTTCCTTTTTTTTTTTTTAATGATTGTTACTTTTAATTGGCCTGGTCATGCCTCTTGGTGTTACTTAGTTCAGGCTCTCTGAAGAGTTAATATCATTGACTCAGCCAAGCTGTAGGTCACATATGTGGTCTAAGGTTTAATGAGCTATCTTTGGGTTTACTCTCCACTCACCCTGAGTCTAAAGAACTGGAAGGAGTGAGTTATAAAGTAGAATAACTGGCAGTAGAAGCCTGCCCCTGGAGGGAAGGAGCATTTGAAGACTAAAGCAGTCCTAGATTAGAGGTAGTGAAGGAGGGAGCAGACACACTAATTACCTTCTTTAGTGCTCGGCTTACTGAAGGTGGGAGAAGTGGACCTTTGAAGTGGATCAGCTGTGCATGCTCCAATTCAAGTTAAAAAATAGCAATAATGCCTGGCTGGCGTGGCTCAGTGATTGAGTGTTGACCTATGAAACAGGAGATAACAGTTCAGTTTCCAATCAGGGCACATGCCCAAGTTGCAGGCTTGATCCCCAGTGGGAGGGCATGCAGGAGGTAGCCAACCAATGATTCTCTCTCATCACTGATGTTTTTATCTCTCTCCCTACCTCTCTGAACTCAATATCTAATATCTATATCATCTATATCTATATCTATAATATATATATATATTTAAATAGCAATAACATCTTTTTGACTTCTAAACTTGTAGAACTAGTAAGCACCACACCTGTTTGGCCACTATCTTCTTTGTTACAAGGAGTGAATGAGATCAGGAGTTACTATGTATATCATCCCTGTATAGTTGAGGCCAAGTGGCAAAGTGATTTACTCAAGGCAAGAGCAGTTGGTTCTACAGGGAACAAGTGAATCATGATTTTGTTAATCAACTAAACTGAATCTTCTGGGAATTATGTTGCATTGAAAGCAATTTTCAAGATAACTAATAATTATCTTTAAGCACCTTCACCCTTTGTAATGTGTTTAAAACTTTCCTATGGAAAACTACATTGCCAGCAAAGGGATGGAGTCTGTTGGAATAGTAATAAAGAGGTTGAAAAGTCAGAGACTAACCTGCTTATAAAAGGCCTTAAGAAGCAGGCTAAGAAATTTAAAATTCGTGGCTTTGGTAAAAGTGGTGACCAAGAAGGTAAAGTGAAAAAAGAAGAGAGTGAATTAATAAGAGAAAGACTGATGAAAGCTGGGACACAGCTAGGAAGTTCAGTTATAAACTTCCAATCTACAAAAAGTGGCCGTCAAAATGCAGAGGATGCAAAATATCTGAAAGATATCCCAACGTGAGAAATTATTTTCATGACTAAAATGGAATGATGCCCCAGACAGATATAGAATGAGAACCTCAATGGAAGGAAGGCAGCCACTCAGTCTCAGATCTGAAAGTAAGTAGGGTAAGAAAGATATCTGACAGGCCAAACTCTGTACATATTTTATATAAATCTACAAAATTCTCCAATTCCTTTATAACCATTTATTGAATTGTTAGAAAAGGTGGAATTCAGGCTATTAAGACCATTTTCACTCCTTTGAGAAGATAATTCTGAGCCCAGAAAATTAATATTGAAGTTAATTTATTAATACTTCAGAGAGTTATACTGGATGAGCTGAGAGCTGAAGTCATCTATGAAGCAATTTAATCATTCTTGCACTTTCTTCACACCACTGAGTCTAAAAGCTTCACTAGCATCTAATAATCTTAGCCATGGGAAATTTAATACGATTTTTTTTACTTTAAATTATATTCATTATGAAATGTTTTCATTATCCATGGATAAAATTCAACTGGCAAGAAGAGTCATTCATTCCCAGGTTAACATGAGTAAGTGTGACAATCAAGTGATAACTCCAGGATGAGTATCTTAAAATAGTGATAACCAAGTGAATTTTAAGTTATTTCCCAAGAGAAATGGCTCTAAAGGACACGTTGTACTCCAATTTTGTAAACACATATATCTTGTTGCAATTTGATCATCATCTAAAATTTAACTCCTTAAAGTTAAGAATGGATTGTTTTCTAACCCCTTAGCTTTTAATATTTGCTGCCCATTGGACTCACATGAAAAATTAAAAAAAAAACAACCCACTCACATATTGATATCTAGTTCCTGCCCCTCTCCCATGCTAATTTAATTGTTCTGGAGTATGGACTGAAGAACAAGAGTTTTAGGTTGGTCCCAGGCAATTCTAATATACAGACACAGTTGAGAATGTCTGCTGTTTTCTTAACGATTCTTTGAAAGCTCAGATTTCTTTTCACTTTTTTAACAATTTCCTGAAGTCATAAAAACTTTATTAGAATATATCACTGATGTAAAGAAAAAAAAGTACCAGAGGGGCTAAAAACAAATAATGCAAGGACAAAAAAAAATAAAAATAGTTTTATCTAGGTAGAATACAGTAAAAAGATGTTTTCTTGGTAGATAAGCTATTTCCTATTGTTTTTGTCGTTTGGTTGGCCAAGAGGTTTGGTTTTCTTAACTGAGCATTTTTGCTGATTCTTCTAGAAGTTGAAAAAAATGTTTTGTTTGGTTGGTTGTTTGTTGATTGGTTTGAGGAGGAGAGAGAAGATTGGAAGATGGCCTTATTATGGCCTCTATGTACATATCAATAGGCCAGATCCTAAGAACTAGATAGAGAGAAATGGCCATTAAGCGACTTCTGTTGTAGGGTTTGGTTGCTGGAACTTTGAAATAGCAATTTCAAGTATCTTCCTTTTCCATGTATAACCCCACCCTTCCTCACCCTTTGATTGTCCACCTAAGTCTTCTGTAATGCTTTCCTAATAATCACTACCACCCATTTTCTATCTGTGTCAGTTTGTTACAGCAACTGTTGTGGTCTTGAAAAATGAAGGAGCTGTGTTCATATTTATAGTGAAATGGAACTACTGGCCATAGCAGACATGAAACAGAAGTTGGGAATAAAGCTATTAGATGATAAATTAAAAACAGAAATCCTATAGGAACTTCACTGCAATTTTCTGGGAGAAATCCTAAGATGCTTTATTTAGAAATCAAAGGAGTCAATAACTTCAGAAAATTTAAGAAATTGAGGAATATATGCCTTCATCAAAGGCAGCCCAATTCCAGATAATTCTAAACTTACTACAGTAGAGAAAGCTGGTATCACTGAATATCCACTTTTTTTCTCCTCTTCCTGAGATCACTTCTAAACAACATTTCCTAACCCCCTTATTTTAGGGCCTTATGATTGGGTTCCTGATAATAGAAAGTGAGCAGATATCATTTAAAGTACTTCCAGGCTTGACTTCTAGAACTTCTCATATGGTTTTGAATATTCTTTTTCTTTACTCACTGGGCAACTGAAGGCAGAGTTTCCAGTGTAGAAAAAATGAAGAATACTCTAAAGGATGAGGGAGCCACTAAATGAAGGAATCTAGGTACCTGAATTATCACATAAAAAGCTGCCCATCAAACACTCTGGACTATGAAAAGGATAGAAACATTTTTTTATGTTAAACTACTGAAATTTGGGGTTTGTTACAACAACTAGCAACTACTTTTACTTGGCTTATCAATATACTAAGTGACTATCCAAATCTAAAGAGTCTCATTCTATACAGTCATTCACCAAAAGAAAGAACCTCAAATTTAAAATTTAAATTTAAAAGGACTAAAATAATACAAAGTATGCTTTCTGACCACAATGGAATTAAATTATGAAATGGGCAACAACAAAAAATCTGAAAAATCTCCAAATGTTTAAAAACTGAATAACGCACATCAATGAAACCCATCGGTCCAAGAAGAAAATCAAAAGGGAAATTAGAAACTATTTTGAATAGAATAAAAATGAAAACACAATATTTTAGAATTTGTGGGGTTATAATAATGTTGTACTTAGGAAAATTTATACCTCATTATAATTATTTTTAGTAGATCTATATCCCATCTCTTCAGTTCTGTTCCTCTTTCATTATTTTATTTCTTCCCACATGAAGATGGAAACTATGATTGTATTTTCTTTGTATTAATACTAATTATCATAACTTACCCACTAAATAATCATGTACCAAGAGACTGCTGTTGGCCTACAATACCAGCTCAGAGTAGAAGTTTGATAAATATCTTCCGAATCCATAATGAGAAAATGTTGGCTCAGAGAGAGGGAAAGAAAGGAAATGAAGAGAGTTAGCAGCTCCATTGGCCAGAGAGTTATGCTAAATCAAAACATTTCATGTTCAGGTTCATTCCATTCATATCTTGATCTTCATTTCCTCTCTTTTAAAAGAGCAAGTCATAGAGTTACAAATCTAATCTGGTCCCATCTAATATGCAAATCACTGGCATTTCCAACAAGGTCTTGTCCTGCCTCTTCTCAGTACTTCCAGTGCAACTATCCAATATGTCTGTGAATTTTCTGGATTCACGATAGAGCAATGCTTTAGATTTACCTTTGACTGATTTGTAATTCAGTTAAAGGTAATGTAAGCATTGGCACTGAGTGGTCTGCCTCTATTGCCAAGAGTTTATAGAAAGGAAAAGCTGTCTTCACTCAGTTACTTCAGTCTTAGAAGAGCAAGGGGCATCCCCCAAAATTCCATTTTGTTCCCTTTGAAGCTCATTAGAAAACAACATATTTGGGTACATGACTTTCTATATGCTCTTGGTCGGCAGACTCCACGAATGTGCACCATCGCAAGCAATCCTTCTCGGCATATGCCTACATTAACCACTTTCAAAGGTAAAGCAATGTCCAGTTGAAACAATTTTTGGACTGGAACCTGGATTCTTTGTTCGCAGGTATCAAAGAATGAACCCAAGGACAGAAAGTAGTATAGCAAAGGTGTAGATTTATTGAATTAAAAGTACAGACTCCCACGTAGGGAGGGGGGAAAGGTTCCCACTGAGTTCTTTTTCCTATGGCTTATAAAGGCTACAGACCCTGATGCCTTGACATTCCCACTGATTGGTCACTATTCCTTTGATCTGGTTACTATAGTAACTCCTGGGCTCAAAGATAGAACCTCACATGGGACATGTGAGGTTCTTACCTCCCCTTCCCCCCCCCACTTCCTTCCTTATTGTTTTCCTATTCCCTTTGGGCTTTCTTCTTCTCCTTTTGGTTGAAGGGCTTCCTTCTCTTTATTTTGTAAGTATAGACCTTTGCTGTTCCCAGCTCCCTCATTCTATGGAACATACCTGTTGCAGCTTTTCAGCTTCCCTATTCTATGGAAATATTAGTGGCCTGGTGCACAAAATTGACACACAGAAGCAGGAGTTCCCTCAGTCCAGCCTGCCACCTCTCCAATCAGGGACCCCTTGGGGGATATCTGACTGCTGGTTTAGGCCTGATCTCTGTGGAATCGGGCCTAAAGCGGCTGTCGGACATCCCTCTCTTCAATCTGGGACTGCTGGCTCTTAACTGCTCACTTGCCTGCCTACCTGATTGTCCCTAACTGTTCTCCCCTGTTGGCCTGATCTCACCCCATCTGCTCTCCCCTGCCAGCCTGATCACCCCTAACTGCCTCCGCCTGCCTGATCATCCCCAAATGCTTTCTTCTGCCAACCTGATCTCATTCTCAATGGCCCTCCCCTGCCAGCCTGATCTTACCACTAACTGTTTGCTCCTGCTGGCCTGATTGCCCCTAATTGCCTCTGCCTGCCTGATCACCCCTAACTGCTCTCCCCTGCTGACCTGATCTTATCCCCAATGGCCCTTTCTGTCAGACTGATCTCACCCCCAACTGCACTCCCCTACCAGCCTGGTTGCCCCCAACTGCCCTTCCCTGCTGACCTGATCACCCCTAACTGCCTCTGCCTGCCTGAACACCCCTAATTGCCTTCCCCTGCCAGCCAAGTTGGTTCTGATTCGTCAGTTTCTATGCCAGTTAGTGTCAAAACCTCTGCCTCGTAGGCAGCCATTGGTTCCTCACAGTTCACTCAGATTTGGTTCTGATTGGTTGGTTTCTATGGCAGTCAGCATCTTCAGGCCTATCTCTGGGCTTGATCAGAGAGGCAGGGATGATCAGCAGCCCCTACAGAGGCCTGGAGAGAAACAGAGACGTGGCTGCTGGTGAAGCCCAGAGAGTGAGCGAGAGAGCGGGGGCGGGCGGGGATCAGCTGATCAACAGCTGCCACTAAGGCTGCAAATCAGACCTTGCCTCTCTCCCCGAGCCTCTCTCTGAGCCTGATCCACAGCCCCCTTGGCAGTCAATGCTGGGTCGCTGCACTCGCACAGCAGCAGTCAGTGCTGGGTCACCAAGCAACCCAGCACTAACTGCAGGATTGACTTCCAGTGTTCAGTGAAGCCTTCAGTGGGTCCTATGGATCCTGGGTTTTTATGTATTAGGATACCTTCTGCTGCTCTGCAGCCCTGTGCTTCCTCCATGGTCCCCTTAATTTCTAAAATTCCCTAAAACCTGTCTTTTTCTCCCTAAAAAATTCCTGTTTCACAGTTACCATGAAAAAGTAATTCTGATCACATTCCTGCTCCTCTTTTATTGCCTTGATGAGCACCTGCCTTTTGAGTCAACCTGCAAATGATTCCTACTCATTTCCCTTGACCATTTTAGCGGACTCTGCTAGGACTCCTGCAGTCTCACTACACCTCCCTCCTGACTGTAGAATTGCACACATTATCCAAGGGCATATGGAAGAGGAAGATGGTGTTTTGTTTCCATTACCTCTGATGACTCCTTCCATGTGGACAGCATTTTTGTCTGCATTCCAGATTGAATCTTGCCAAGGTTTTTGAGGAAAAACCAACTGTTATTGTTACATCCTGTTCTGAAAACTTAAAGGAAAATGTTGATCATGATTTAAGTATATTTTGGAATCTAATTTTCTCAGACTCATTACTTGAGTGAGACCACAATCATCAAACCCTGCTCTCAAACTCTTTTGTCAGTATTTGATGTTTTGCACCATCAGGTGAAGTATGCTCATTCAATAAGCCTTTTGTGCTTCATATCTAGTTACCTAATATTTTAAATGACATAATGTTAAGCATATAAGATCAGCCCTCTTCTTCAATGGCAGTGTATGAATCTTGCTAGTTTTCATTAGAACACGATAAACCCTGCCATTAATATAACACTTTAGAACTCTGAGTAAAACCAACACCTTATATTTAGAATGACAAGTTAATAATCACTGCCATCTGCAGGCAACAACAACAAAAATCTCTGGTTTGTACCAACTTGTTTAACCAAAGGCAATTTCAAATGAATAAAACAATTATATTTCCAGGAAACAATGCACTCACAGATAAAAACAGACTTGGTTATTTCCTGTCCTCCACATTTGCATTGGAACAAACATCACCCAGAGCAAACAGAAGAATAATATTGAGCTAAAGCAGTTGTGTTGGTAACACAGAGGTCACAATCTCTACTGGAAAACCCTATATAATAAAAGCATAGTATGCAAATTGTTCCCTCGACTAGGAGTCCGTATAGGAGTTCGACCAGAAGTGGGGTCAGTCAGGGGAAGGGAGGGAGTACCTGGCTGGTAGCCAGCAGCCACTAAGGACCCTACCAGTGCACAAATTTAGCCCTGGCCAGTATTCCTCAATAGTTAGAGTGTCGACCTGCCCACTGAAAGGTCTACAGTTCCTCAGTCAAGGGCATGTACCTTGTTTGCATGTCCAATTGCGTTGCATGCAGAGACAACAAATTGATGTATCTCTTTCATTTTAATGTTTCTCTCTGTCTCCCTTTCTCTCCTTTTCTCCCTTCCATTCTCTCTAAAAATCAATGCAAAAAAATATCCTTGGGAGAGGATTATCAAAACAAAAAAAATCATATAAAAATAATATTTAAATTATTATTTTCATAGTAACAAAGTAGATACAACTTAACATTTTTCAAGAGTATAAAAGTTAGATTAATATGTAGAAAATAAAAGATTATGAATTAAAAATAATGCCTTTGTAAAATAGACTATCATTAAGGGAACAAAGCAGGATGCATATGCATAATACCCTTTTTGCAAAACTAATATAAGTATGTGTATGTGTTTGACAGAGACAGAGAGATGCAGAGAGAGAGATAGAGAGACTGATTATCTCTTGCCAAGAGAGACTATTTTGTTTCTCTTTGAAAACTCAAAACAAGAATAATGCCTAGAATATAGAGTGTGTATCAGGAGTGTACCAAGTCAATCACAAATAAAAATGAATGATTCATATTGCTTCTTGGGATTAAGATTTTTTTTTCTCTTTGGCTTTTTTTCTGTGTTTTATTCAATTAATATGTATTACTTTTGTACTTAAAGTAGAAGTCATAGAGAAGGCTGTCTCTTAGCTATAATTTGAACTAATGTAAATGCCTACTCACCTGCTTGGGCGGGGGGCAGGAGGGGGAGATTGTCTCCCTTTCTCCAACCCCCCATATTTCAGAAGAAAGACAGTAGCCTCTGAATCACACCACTTACATTGGAAACAGGGACATGTAACTGGGCTGAAGAGCCCTGGGGGAATGAGGACAAAATTCTAATACATACTCTAATTCCGAAATGGCGAAAGCAAGTTATCAAGTTGTTAGGCTCTTTGATTTTTATTTTTGCTTTGGTTCACATTTGAAGGTTAATTTTATAACTATAATTTGAGGGACAGTTTAGCTGCTTTAAAAAAGTTGTGACATTTCTGGATTCATTACACTTATTTCCCTTGTCTAGAAAGGCAGTGACCTGACAAACAAGCAAGAGCGCCATCTTGTGGCAGATGACTTACCATGCACATAGTTCTAGGGGTACTGGAAGGAACTTCATTCATGGAGTCGAAGTATTATTTCCTCTGACCCAATATGCCTTACCAGCTTCGGGGCACGGAATTGCAAAGACTCCTTCCTATCTAGGAGTTTAGATTTCTGAAATGTGAGGGCTCAGATCAGCCCAGGAAAGATATCATCCTCGATTGCTTTTATCTCTCCCATATACTACCAAATATAAGACTCATCTGGAAATTGGCCATTGACAGCATTCATTGCAACATCTATAATAATAAAAGCATAATATGCTAATCAGACAAGTCAGCCAAACGACCTTCCAGGTGACATTCTGGACGAAGCTGAGGCTTTGAGGGCTGAGGCAAGCTGCCATGGCTGTGAAGGCCAGCCCCTTGTATGAATTTCATGCATCAGGCCTCTAGTTATTTATAAAAGCAAATAACCTGAGTGTCCATGGATCTTTTCTATAGTCTTTTTATCTCTGTTTCATGTATTTCTGCTCTGATCTTTGTTACCTTCTACTACCTTGGGCTTAGTTTGTTCTTTGTTAGTTCTTGGAGGTGTAAAGTTTGAACTCTTTATATGGATTTATTGCTATGAACTCCTGTTTTAGAACTATTTTCACTGCATCCCATAATTTTAGTTTTAATTTCCTTTTGATTTCTTCTTTGACCCAATGGTTGTTTAGTACCATGCTGTTTAATCTCCAAATATTTGTGAATTTTCCATTTTTCTTCCCAAAATTTATTTCTAGTTTCATACAATTATGATTGGAAAAATGCTTGATATTATTAAATTTATTGAGACTCCTTTCTGTGACCTATCATATGACATATTCTGGAGAATAGTTCATGTGCTTAAGAAAAATATATATCTTGCTGCTTTTGGATGGAATGTTATATAAATGTCTCTTAAGGTCATCTGGTCAAATATGTCCTGTAAGTCCATTTTTTTATTGATTTTTTGTCTGGATGACTTATCTATTGTTAAAAAATGGGATATTCAAGTCTCCACTAGTATTGTATTGCTGTCTCTTTCTGCCTTCAGATATGTTAATATTTGTTTTATATATTTAAATGCCTCAATATTGGGTGTATAAATATTTACAAATGTTATATCCTCTTGTTGAATTGACACCTTTTATAACTAGGCTGCAGGGATCAGACCAAAACCGGCTCTCTGACATCCCCTGAGGGATCCCAGATTGCAAGAGGGAACAGGCCAGGCCAAGGAACCCCACTAGTGCACCAATATGTGCACCAGGCCTCCAACATCCCCAAATGGGTCCGGGGTGCAGGTGAAGCAGATTCCGGGCCAACAGTGCCCCAACAGCAACCTAACTCATGGCCAATTCCACAAGGAATCGGGCTCCTTCCTCTACTAGTCTGAGCATATGCCCCCTGGTGGTCATTGCATGTCATTTACACATTTTACCTTGTTTACCTATTAACAACTTATTATAGTTATAATTATTTTTACTACTTTTATCTTTTAACCTTTATCATGATTTATAAGTGATTTAGCCACTACAATTATAGGAGTATTCTGAATTAACTATCTATTTATCTTTACCAGTGAGATTTATGTTTTCATATGTTTTCCTGTTACCTATTATCATACTCTCATTTCAGCTTGAAGAAGGCAGGTCTAATGGTAATAAATCCTTTCAGATTGTGCTTGCCTGGAAAACTTGATCTTTTTAATTCTGAAGGACAGCTTTGTTGGTTAGAGTAGTCTTGTTTGGCAGTTGTTTTTCCTTTCAGTTTACTTTGAACATATGCCAGTACCTTCTGTTCTGCAAAATTTCTGATATTTCAAAATCTGCTGAGAGTTCTATGGAAGTTCCTTTGTACTTAAGAGCTCTCTCTCTCTCTCTCTCTCTCTCTCTCTCTCTCTCTATGTCTCTGTCTCTGTCTCTGTCTCTCTTTCTCTGTAATTGGTCTTAAGATTCTCTTCTTTTTTGGAATTCTCTGGGCTTCCTGGATCTGGATGTCTGTTTTTTCTTCAGATTAAGGAAGTCTTCAGCCATAATTACTTTGAATAAGCTTTCTGCCCTTTCTATCTCTCTTCTCCTTCTAAAACTCCTAGAAGTCCACTGTGTCTGGTAAGTTACTGTTCAAGAAAAAATACTTATTTTTATTAAAATGTTCTTTTATGTTAAGACCCTTACTATCTTCACTCTTTCTTTTCTATTCTTTTTTTCTTTTCACTCCTCTGATTGGATGAATTTTACTGCCCTGTCTTCAAGTTTGCTTTTCTATTCTTCACTTGATTTAGCCTGTTGCTGAATTCACATTAAAATTTTCAATGCAGTTAACTGCATTTTTCACCTCTGAGATTTCTGTTTGCTGCCTTCATATATTTTGTATCTCTTTGTTGAAATTCTCATTTTGTTCATGCACTTCTCTTGATCTTAGTGAGTATCTTTATGACCATTACTTTAGCTCTTTGACAAGAAAATTATTTATCCCCATTTCATTAAGTCTTTTTCTAGAGTTTTATATGGTTCTTCTGTTTGGAGTATATTTTTCTATTTCATTATTTTCTTGATTCTATGCATTAAATACAAGTCATCTCTCCCTGTCTTGACAGAGTGGTCTCATATAAGAGATGAAGCTTATTGATCAGCCTGGCTTGAACTCTTGGTTGTCTCTCAAACCTGCTTTGTGATTATTCAAGCTGCCTCTTTGTTCTCTGTGGTCCCCAATACTTGGAGGTATTCCAAGACCTGTGAGTGTCTCCAAAGGAAGAATCTCAGTCTGCATATGCATACAGGCTGATTGGAAGCTGGACCTCAAGCAGCATTGTTTAAAGTATGCAGGTAGGTAGGTCTCTTTCAAGGAAAGATGGGAACATGGGCTTTCCTGTGCCCTATATATAGGTCTGGTCTTTCTTTGCCATTGACCACAGCACCCACTCATTGCCCATGCTGGCTTCACCATTAACACCGGTCCGGCCCCTCTCAGCTATTGACACTGGTTTCAAACTATGTTCACAAAAAGTGCTAGACTACAAATGTGTACACACACACACACACACACACACACACACAATTCAGATGTTAAGACTAACAAAAAAATTTCCTCCCCAAAACTCTGTGGAACATATTTGACTGAATATTATCTTGCTCCATCTTGCGGTCATTTTAGAACCACACAGACTATTCCCATACCAAATACAACAGAATGTGGCTTGGTCAGGGGACAATGTGAAATAAGCATGTCAAACTCAAAGACTAACATGGGCCAAATAAACAAGGTTTAAGTTTATGTGGGCCGCAAAATAACAAAAGCTTCAGTTTTCATAGAAACTTAGGTTTGTTTCAATAGAGACATGCTGAATACACAAAGGGCTGAAATAAATATTTGTTAACATAAAAGAATAGAACATTTTAATAAAAATTAGTATTTTTTCTTGAACAGTAACTTACCAGACATGAAATAACTACACAAATTATAAGCGTAATGCAAATAAACCTATTTTTCTTGTTCTCTGAAAACAAAATATTTCCTGTTGCACACACCAAACAAGTCAGTCCAAGACTAATGACGTGGCAGTCGGCTGCTAAAATATTCGCTGCTGGTATTAGTGGAGAGAAATGATGTGCCTGCGGGTAAGGCACATGAAGAAAATGAATGCAACATGATTATAGTAATCAGTCATTAGCAAACATTGTAGCTCATTATTAATTATTATGTATAACAGGATATTGTAAAAATTAAGTTATGAAATTTCTATTAAAATGTTTCTTACACCCCTTTATATTGGCTGGGCTGCAAAAATATTCATTGTGGGCCACAAGTTGACATGCGTGATGTAAAAGGGTTTATATAATGTGCTCAGTACATTTTAGGAAAGATCCTAAGAGAGTAGAGCATAAAATTTGATCTGATAAAAATTTGTGCAACCAGATATCTAGCTATATTACAAAGCTACTGTTCTCAAAACTGCCTGGTAATGGCACAAGGACAGACATAAAGACCAATATAACAGAACAGAGAACCAAAAATTGACCCAAGCCATTATGCTCAATTAATATTTGAAAAAGGAAAAAAGAGCATACAATGGAGTCAAGACAGTCTCTTCAATAAATGGTGTTGGGAAAATTGGACAGATACATGCAAAGAAAAAATGAAACTAGACCACCAACTTACACCATACACAAACTCAAAATGGACTTAAACATAAGACGGGAAATCATAAAAATCTTAGAAGAATCCATAGACAGTAAAATAGCAGACATACGTTGTAGCAATACCTTTACAGACACAGCTCCTAGGACAATGGAGACTAAGGAGAAAATAAACAAATGGGATTACACCAAAATAAAAAGCTTCTGCACAACATAAGAAACCATCAACAAAACAACAAGAAAGCCCACTGCATGGGAGAACATATTCGCCAATATTGTACCCAATAAAGGTTTAATCTCCAACATTTATAGGGAACTCATACAACTTAACAAAAGGAAGATAAACAATCTAATAAAAAAAATGGGCAAAGGATCTAAATAGACACTTTTCGAAAGTAGACATACAGAAGGCTAAGAGATATATGAAAACATGCTCAAAGTCACTAATCATCCAAGAGATGCAAATCAAAACAATGAGATACCATCTCACATCTGTCAAAATGGCTATCATCAAATCAACAAACAAGTGTTGGTGAGGATGTGGAGAAAAAGGAATCCTTGTGCACTGCTGGTGGGAATGCAGACTGGTGTAGCCACTGTGGAAAACAGTATGGAGTTTCCTCAAAAAATTAAAAATAAAACTCCCATTTGACCCAGTAATCCCACTTCTAGGAATATATCCCAAGAAATCAGAAACACCGAACAGGAAGAATATATGCACCCTTATGTTCATAGCTGCACAATTTATAATAGCTAAGATTTGGAAACAACTTAAGTGCCCATCAGCAGATGAGTGGATTAAAAAAGTGTGGTACATCTACACAGTGGAATACTATACTGCTATAAAAAGAAAGAACACTTACCATTTGCAATAGCCTGGATGGACCTGGAGAGCATTAGGCTTAGCAAAATAAGCCAGTCAGAGGAAGATAAATATCATATGATCTCACTTATTTGTGGAATATAATGAACATAAACTGCTGAACAAAAATAGGTGCAGAGACATAGAAACATCAAACAGGCCATCAAACCTCAGAGGAAAAGCAGGAGTGGGAGTGTGGGGGTGGGAGTAAGAGATCAACCAAAGGACTTATTTGCATGCATATTAGCATAACCAATGGACACAGACAGCAGGGGCAGTGAGGGCATGTGTTAAGGAATGGGAGTGGCCAGGGAGAGATTAATGGGGGAGAAAGGAGACATACGTAATACTTTAAACAATAAAGAATTTTAAAAAATTGTGCAGAGTCCCAGAAACCCTGTCACTTTACCCAAAAATGAACCATTTTCTTTTCAATTGTTTTCTTCTCATTCCCTGGAACAGAATAACACAGATCCAGGGTTCTTCCCTGCCCTTTCTCTTTCCTGCTCCAGAACTTCTAGCATTGCCACAAAAGCCTTCACTGGTGAGCTCAACCTGACAAAGTATAAATTTAATGGATGGAAGTTACAACTTCGTTAGTAAGAACTAAAGAAGGCATTTCGTATACAAGATAATGGTCATTGTCATTGGAGCTCAGCAAATTTCTATAGCTTATTTCTCTGCAAATAAAAATCACCTTGCTAATATAGATCACATTTCTGTGGTACCCAATAATCAATAGACAATTCAATGGAATTGGGTAATTCCATTAGCCACGAGTTGAGCTTCTCTTTCACTAAGCTGCTTGTACATTCTATTCCTTCTGTAAAATTGTGATGGCAACAATAGCGAGTACCTTTCAGAATTGTTACAGCAACCTATGGTCTTAGATCAGTGGGTCGTCACAATACATGTTAGCTGGTTTTATGTGTAAACAAAATGCTCAGTACACGATTCTATCTTGTTGGTGGGTTAGAATAAGTTGAAGAGTCCAGGCTAACTAGAGTGGGTGATTACAAAAATAACAGTTTATGTATATATTTTATTGCATTTGAAAGGCAAATAAAAACAGATTTGGGATTATCCCTATTCCTTCTTACCTTTCAGAATATAAGAGACCTTACCTTTTAAGGACACACTTTGGGTATATTTGTGAGGGTGAATCAAAGAGGAGGTCCATAGCCTGGCCAGCATGGCTCAGTGGTTGAGCATGGACTTATGAACCAGGAGGTCATGGTTCAATTCCCCATCAGGGCACATGCCAGGGTTGTGGGCTTGATCCCCAGTGTGTGGTGTGTAGGAAGCAGCCAATCAATGATTCTCTCTCATCATCTATCTCTCTCGCCCTCTCCCTTCCTCTCTGAAATCAATACAAACATATTGTTTAAAAAATAAAAAAGAGGAGGAAGATAAAAGGTTCAGGGAAAAAAATATAAACCACATGTTGTTAGCAAGTAAAAAGTACTTACTAATTACCTAAAATATATCATGGAGCTTCTGTGCTCAGATTTATCTTATTAAATGAACAAAACATCTCTCCAATTTGGCATTAAATAGTTTGTCCTCTCTACTATTTTGAGAAATGCATAAAATTGCCTGAAGACAAAAATCATGTGTCATGACTGCCACCTTGTGGTTTTATGTATATTAGCCCTCAGACAACAAATAAATATTTTATATTGCAACAACCAAGTTCTAAAATACGCCAACAGGCTTTTCCCGCTGGCATTGTTAAAAATTCTCCAAGTTGCAAAGAGGACTATGAATTAATTTCTTTTCATCCACTTACTGGCTAGCAAGAGCCTGAAATATGGTAAAAATTCAAAAAAATCACATAAACTCTAAGTCACATCTGTTTAAATTGTACAAGTGATGTGTGCTTATGTATTTGTTACAAATTTTAAAAATTGGAAAAAATTATCATGCTCAATTAAACATGATAAATTACTTATGAATTACCTATGAAGTGGAATATATATTCCCTTTAAAATATAGAATTAGAAATTATTTTTAAATGTACATAATTATATTCTATATTCTAATCCTTTGAAGGGTAACAGGATAAGAATTAAGTACAAAGTCTCTAAATGTCTGTAACCTGGGATCAAATATCCTACTCTGATTACTTACTTACTAGTTATATGAACTTGTGCATGCAACAAAATGCCACTTTCCTCGTTCATAAAATGTGGATGAGCTCAATAGTACAGACCTCATAAAACTGTTATAGTTTTTCGTACTTTGGAAAGGTGATCAATGAGTGATAGCTCTTATTCTGGGTAACCAAAATCGTGATGGCATGAGTCCAACTAGCTATCTTGTTAGAAATCAGACTTCCCCAAAGTGTTCCCAATTATCTCCCACAGGTTTTTCACTTCTGCCAACATATAGATATCTTGACTGTCGGTGAACCTAGAAAGACAATTTTCTGCTGGAGATCAAGGTGAGGGCCCTCAAAATGACTAGTGAGCAAGATGTCAGAATTGCTACCAGCTGGTGTTTGCTATATGTCTCTCATTCTGTCCTTTTCAAATATGAGTACATATATGATGTTGTTGTAATGATCCTATTCCTGTCCTGATATTATATATATTGAACAGGTGGGGAGAACTTCCCCCATCTTAGTTCAGGGAGAGGTGTCACCACCAGCCTTCCACATCAGCACCTCATCCGGAAATACTGAACTCGGGGCTCATGGCCATGACACAATGGAATTATTGGGTTGCACTCTTGAAAAGGGGACGAGTATAGTTTATGTGTAGGAGAGTGAACTATTTGGTGAGTGAAGGGTGGATTTGGGCAGTTATTACAACAGTTCTCCAAATATCTTCTTTTCCTTTCTGGCACAGGTACCCTCAAAATCAGGAGTGGTCATGTGACTAGCTTTGGCCCATAAAAAGTGAGAAAAGGTGATGTGTCACCTTTTATGTGGAAGCTCTGAGTTTTGGTACATGATTCATTTTCTCTGTCCCCTGTCTTGCTGGTCATGAAAATATGTGTCAAAATTATAATCAATTGAAGTGATTATAAACTCAACAGTGAGCAGAGCCCTTAGAGATCAGATGGACTTATGGTTTGAACAAGAACACACATTTGTTGTGGTTATGCTCCAAAAATTTGAAATTGTTTTCTCATCACCATCCAACCTACCCTATTATAAAAAATGACCACAGTCACTGGAATCGCCTGGGAGGTAACTCTACTGTCCCTGTCCCTATTCCAAACTCAACCCCAGAGGCCCTTTCCCTTGGTCTCCAAACTCCCAGCATAGAATCAGGCTGGCATGTTATGTTGACAATGGGAAGATGGTCAGGAAAAAGCAGTAAGGCTCTGGAGCCAATCTCTCTGGCTAACTGAATGACTTGGGTTTGCCCAAGTGACTTGTGTAACATAGGGGTAATAGTGCTTACCTGTTCCAGTTGCTATGCCTGTATAACTATTACAGTTTGACCCCTAACCTTAATCGTGTCAAACCACCATTTGGTACGTTCATGGATTTATGAGTTAGGAATGTGGACAGAGCACAGAAGGGATGGCTTATCTCGCCTTCCCATGACTGAACTGGAAGACTCAGACTCAGAAGGTGTTCAAATAACCTGGAGGGTCACTTACTCACATACCTTGTGGCTGATAGCTGTTAACCAAGACCTTGGCTGGGGCCATCAGCCCTGACTGACACCCCAACCCTAGCATTGTTCAAGGATCCTCTGTACACTGGACAATTGATGTCGGCCTCTTCCTGACAACATGCACCGAAAGAAAGCAGAAACCAAGTCACCCTCTGTGGCCTAGGCTTGGAATTTGGTGTTCTCCTGGGCTCTGCCAGTCAAGGCAATCATAAAATGCTGCCCAGGCTCAAGGACAAGGCAGAAGAGATGGCTCCTCAGGAGTGGCAAGGCTCTAGAAGTCTATGGAGCCAGAAATATTGCTGTAGCCACTTTTAGAAAATAAAATCTGCCCCACTTCCTCAAATGAGGGTAAACCCACTGACTGAGCAAGCAAAAAAAGTTTTGGTAGGTAGATGCTGGGTTTGATTGGTCCACTGCATGGGTTTAGAATCATTAAAGTGGCTCTCTGGGGACCCACCCACTCCAAGGATCTGTTACCTCAGGCTCCAGACCAAACTAAGGAAACCCCAAGACAGGAGGAAATAAGGGGCAAGCTCTGCCTCTGCGGCCTCAACCTTAGGTATTCACTGGAGTCTGACTCCAGGGGTTTAGGGTTAGTTCTTTCAATATACTTCCCCAGGGAAGGGTTTCTAACCAAAATCATATACTCACATATGTACAATTGTGCCTTGACAGTAAGGGATCTGCAAGAAAACGTTAACATTGTGTAAAGCAGTGGTAGGACTTAGGTATTTTGTCTTTTTAAACTTTAATCTTTTATTTATATTTTTTAACAAACTCCCTATTTTAAAATTCCCATCCCATTTGGCAACCATCAGCTTGTTCTCTAGATCTATGGGTCTGTTCCTATTTTTGCTTTTTAGATTCCACGATCTATGGGTCTGTTCCTACTTTTGTTTTTTAGATTCCACATGTGAGTGAAAGCATATGGTAATTGCCTTTCTCTGACTTATTTAACATACCCTCTATGTCCATTCATGTTGTCACAGATGGCAAGATTTCATTCTTTTATTGCTGAATATGACACTTTTTTATCCATTCATCTATGAATTGCCATCTATGTTGCTTTCAAACCTTAGCTATTACTAGTAATGCTGCAATGTACATAGCCATCCATATGTCTTTTCAAATGAGGGATTTTTATTTTGTGGTGTGTTTTTCTTTTTAAATAGCCAGAAGTGGAATTGCTGGATCATATAGCAGCTCTCTTTTTATGTTTTGAGTCATCTCCATACTGTTGGAAGTGTATCATTCTGTCAAAAACTATCAAGTACTCTTTTTAATCAGTATTAAGGCAAAGTGGAAAAAAGCCTCTGAAGGGGCACATCATCCACGAGGGTGCTTGGGTGAGGTTGAAAAGGCGGGGCAATATCAGCTAGTCACCCCGAGTTTGTGCGGAGAGGACTAGGTTATCTGTTGTTAGCAGGAAAACCAACTTACCTCTTTAGCACCGAGTCACCAAGATCAGGTTGGCCCGAAAAACAGGCTTGGCCAGTACGAAGCTGTTGAGTCATCTGTACATGCTCCAGTGGCCGTTTCTTCAAACATTCCATGTTCGTTGCAAAAGAAAAGGCTAAGGTTATACCACATGCAAAAAACCGTGTGTAGCTCTCATATGCAGCTTAAGTGCAGTGAGCTGCTACAGTTATGGTTGGCCTGTAGGACGGAGTTCACTGCTCGGAAATTGGCCGGAATGAGTACCTCCACTGTCAAACATGTGGGTGGTATCTAACGATGCCAGATTCCATCGTCACCAGAGTTTAAAATCTGGAACCAAGTCCCATTCTCAAACACTGCCAGTTTGTGGTGTATGGAACACCTTAATCTGGCAGGGTGCAGCTGACCATTGAACATGGGTTTGAACTGCACAGGTCTACTTATATATGGATTTCTTTCTTTTTTTCCCCCAACAAATACTGTATTTTTTCTTCTTTAGAATTTTCATGTTTTCTTTTCCCTAGCTTATTTTATTATAAGAATACACTATATAATACACATAATATGTATATAAAATATATTTTAATCAGTTGTTTATGTTATTGGTAAGGCTTCCGGTCAACACTAGGCTATTAGTAGTTAAACTTGGGGAAAGGGGAAGTAAAAAGTTCAATGTAGATTTTCAACTGTGCAGGGACTTATCACCCCAACCTGAGCATTGTTCAAGGGTCATCTATACACTGGACAATTGATGCTGTGTGGCATCCAGAGAAGCCCAGGGAGGCCTCATCCAATCCAGGTACTTGTCACAGAATAAGAAAGAATCCAAGGGCGTGACAGAAGGATTTGGCAAAGCACAGTAAATTTATTAAAGAGATGGTATACACTGGAGAAGTGAAAGCAGGCAACCTCAGAAAATTGGACACCCTGATGGGATCTTATTAAATGTGGGCAGTCACCCCCTTCCCAATGCCCACTGGTAGAGTGACTGCTGATGTCACTTATCCTTGTCTTCTGTATACATAGTAATTTTTTTTTTTTGATCCTCTTGATTATAGGAGAGTGAGGAGGGGAAGGCGGGGGAAGAGACAGGTGGTCAATGAAGGCAGCGCCTGTGAAGTCCCAGCTATGAGAAGGGGAAGGAGAGAGCTCTAGGCCAGTGGTCGGTGAGCTGCGGTTTACTGCTCTGTTGACTAATGAGTTTGCTGACCAATGCTCTAGGTCGTTGTTCCCTATTCTAACTTTCCTGCCTCAGAATCACTACCAGCCAAGTTTCCCAAGCATTCTTGGGGTTGTACCATGGATACACCTGGAACCAAATCATGCTAACTTTAAGCAACTGAAACACCTGCAAATACAAGATTACCATTAAGAGCCAGTCAGTCTTAATTAGTGACATTTCTTCAGCTTCCTAGAGACATTTTGAAATTTTAAGTAAAGGTCTATAGCTAGACTGCATCCTCCAAAGCACCAGAGAAATTTCTGGTCTCTTCGCTCTTCCCATCAAGCATTCTTCCATTTATCTGTGTGCCACCAGTTTCCTCTTCAGATTTCTAATAACTAAATTCATCTTCAATATATTTCAAAATATTGTCTCTACACAACCGATGAGCATTCCAATGAAAATCTCCTGCCTGTTCATTGGATGTGAAGGGGAAAGAATTTGCTAACCCAAAATTTGCCTCTTTGGAAATATTGATTATTTTCATCAAGGGCAGACTTGTGAGAAAGCTCTGAAAACCAACTAGAAGCTACTCTTTGTCAAAGAACATTTATATTTCTATCTCCCTCACTGCACAGGCCTGCCCTTTCACCATCAAAGGGGACTTATCCACATACCAATCTTACCCTGGTTTGAGGCGCTTTTCCTGGTAACCACCTGTACTCTCCACCCTCAACATCATTTGTCTTCAGCAGAGGTTGGTATTTAAGGTGATGGCTTCGGAAATGCCAAGTAACTCAGTTGTCCTGGGTCTCTCCATCGTGTACAGGAGGTATGTTTTAAAACTTTGCTTTTTCTTCTCCTAACCTGTCATGTTCATTTGATTATTAGAAGGATAGAGGATAATTTATTCTCCCAAAAATGTTTCTTTCTTATACTTTCTTTCCCTACCTGGGTTCAGAATGCTTTTTCCTTTTATGGGAAATGCTTGGCTTGGGTTATTTCTCTAGAACAGAGCTTGGCAAACTATGGCCCATGAATACTACCAACCTATTTTTATAGTTGTAATAGAACACGGCCCTGCCTATTTCTTTGCACACTGCCTATGGAAGCTTCTGCGTTACAATGGCTGAGTTAAACAGTTCCAACAGAGGTCTGCAAAGCCTAAAAGATTGACTGTCTGGCCTTCTGCAGAAAAAGTTTGCTGACCCTTGACCAAGAACGAGAGTCCTGATAAAGTAGTCAGAAGACATGAGTGGAGTAGGAATGATAAACCACGTATGGAAAGGTCACCAGGGTGGAAAACCCCCGGTACTTAGCAATGGGCAGAACAGAAAGGACAAGCATTGGTAGGATGCCATTTCCTCCCTTAGCATGTTGCTGGTCACGTGGTTTAGACTCCCTGATCTTTCATCTTGTTGATCATGCAGTTCAGACCCTTCCCTAACCTTTCCTGCCCTGGCATGTCACTAATCATGCAGCAGGGCCCCTTAGAGAAGAAACACGAGGACCGAAGAAAAGCCTCAGACACTTCCCTTTCAAGCCCTTGCATAGCCACTCCCTTCAGCATTAAGCACTCAAGGCAATGAGGTTCGGACCCACATCGAATAATCTCAGGAGCAAAGCTTCAGGTCAGTTGACCACACGGAGACAGTTTTGGTCAAACCAGAGATAATACCTAAGCTTCTGTTCTATTTCAGCTCCAGGACCAGAAAGGCAGTAAGTCATGGAGGGCGACACCATGGCTGAATCAAGACCAGCTGCAATGACTAATGATCCCCTACAAGAGTACCGGCCAATCAGTAGAGACCACAACACTAGGACACACCTGGAACTCTGCTGAATATTCTACTGAGAGCCTCCCCTGAAATCTCCCTAAAATCCCCAATTTGGAAAACAGATAAAACCCCTTAAGACAAACGACCCAGTACGCTTCTTCTCCCCCGAACCTCCTTTCAAACCCACCCTTTCTTCCCTCAAGGCAAATGCCTCTGCTTTTTTTATACTAAGCAATCAGTGCCCTTCTTCTGCCTCTGTAACTGGTTTCCTGAGCCCAGTAGCCCCAGCTGGCTCACTTCTATGGCTCACTTCTTCTACCTCTGTGAATTTCTAAATAAACTTTTGCTTGTACTGTATTTGAGACTTGGATCTGAATTCTTTCTTAGCCAAACTTAAGGACCAAGGTCAAACATCTGGTGCTGCTCAGCATCAACAGTTCCAGAAGACACATTGCATTGGCTCAACAACAAAAACAATCTTAATTACTATCTTACAAAACAGAGCTATGGATGCTTCTGCGTTACAATCTGGAGGATTAACTCCTCCAGAGTCAGCCTAGCCAGATGTCAGGATGCAGAAAGAACTGAGGGAGGGAAGTCAGAGAGACCACATGCACTCTGACCAGGCAAGGACTGGAAGATGGTCCTGGAGGCAAGAGACAAAGCAACCCTGCCAGGAGGGTGCTTGTGCATTCTCGCAGCAAACACCAGGCTGTCCCCCGTTTCCTCACCCACCCTCTACCTTACTGGGACATAGTAAAGGCGGCTCAGGTCCTAGTCACCGCTAACGAAAGAACAGTATGAATATAAATGACTGTGGCAATGTTTTACATTTAAGACTTTTTATTTTTTTCACCACCTGGGTAGATGAAGCTCAATGCTACCCCCTGTAGCCCCCAAGTCCTCTACCCTTCACAATAAGAACATTTACTCTATGGCTTAGAAAGCGCCTATGCTTTGGTGTCTGACTTGTAATGGGTCAGAGTGCGTGCAGAAGGGTCGGTGGCGTTAATCCACCTGGGCATCCAGTAGTGGGTCAGCCAGTCAGCCCGGCCTGGGTAGTGGCGTTCAAAGATCTGACGGTAGTAGTAGCCTTCTTTCGTTTTAGGAGTGTTGAAAGGAAACTTCTGGGCTGCAGCTGCCATCATTGCATCATCAACCTGTAAGAATGAGAGTATAAAACCAAAATGTTTTTTTTTTTTAAATGGCACAGAAATATATGTATTTAATTTGGCTTCATAAAACCAAGAGAAAAGAAAGATATGAAAAGGCTTGACTGTAAATACAGCTGGAGACCTTCTGTATCACCCATCACTTAGAAAGTGTTAAATACCACAAAATGCATAGCTGTGGAGCTCTTAAAGAACATTCAGATACATATTTCTAATCTCTAATGGTTCCGAGTGTTTTATTCATTTATGCCTCATAGTGTCTGGCACCCAGCAGGGGCCCAGAGATGTGTTAAAATGAAGGTCAGTGATGATTGGTTAAGTCTCTTCTCTCTTTTAACATGAGATGCTACTTTATAATCCTGTGTGCTAGTTGATTTTTTAAAATGAGAAAATCTCTCCTACAGATACAAAACATTGAAATTAAGCACAAAATAAACTCTATACCCAAACTGTCCTATTCCAGAAAATACTTTTAAAAGCATCCTACCTGATGTTCAATATGTTCCTGTAAAATCCTAAACCAAGAATTCTTAACTGAGGTTATGCCATCACTGAAGGCTTCTTTCGGTCGCCAGAGAATCTCTTTCGGTAGCAGGTTGGAGTCCTCAAATGTCTCTCTCAGGAGATGCTTTTCTATCCCGTTCTGACATGAAAACAAAAGGAGCATCAGGAAAAGCTCCGGATACAACCAACACCAACGGCCAATTTTTATCCAGAACTGATGCACCTACCTTGGGAATTCTCATCTCAGGCGGCAGAGACAAGTAATAGGAACAAAACCGATGGTCCAGGAATGGGACTCTCAATTCAAGGCTGAAAGGGGAAAAGAAGAGACCCAAATCAAGATGCATATTTAGTGCCTGTCTGTTTAGATCCTGGTTTAGAGTTCCTTAGTAATTCAACTAGCCCCTAAGTATTGTTAAAATTATAATATCATTTTTTTTCAATCCTCCTGATTGCCCTGTAAGAACGCATGAAAACATATGGATTACCTCAAGAAGTTTGAGAAGAATTACTTTTACTTTCCCTTCTGTGAACAAGTGAAAAAAAAATACAGAGAAAGAATTATGAGTGACATGGATGATTAAGAACATTTTTTGTGCCCTAACTTGTTTGGCTCAGTGGATAGAGCGTCGGCCTGCGGATGAAGGGTCCCAGGTTGGATTCCGGTCAAGGGCTTACCTTGGTTGCAGGCACATCCCCAGTAGGAGGTGTGCAGGAGGCAACTGATTGATATTTCTAACTCTCTATCCCTCTCTCTTCCTCTCTGTAAAAATCAATAAAATATATTTTTTAAAAATGGGATTGCTTTCTTTAAAAGAGAAAAGAAAAAGAACATCCTTTGCCTGGACTTTTCAGACTCAAAGGTTTTTCTGGGTGAGACCATCTCTTGTTCTATTAAAAGCTGTAATGATAATTCAAAATTTTTTGCTCAACTGATTGCAAATTTATATAAAAAATTCAATATAAACCAATGTTCCACTTTCCTTACAGGGGTATCATTTGCATCCCAAATCCTGGTGACTGATGAGGACAAATGGATAGAATATAACCACAGATTCAGTTCATTGCCACCCCCCTAATTTACTAGTATTACTCTCTGTTCTAAGTGTGATTGGCAGAAGCAACAGAAACATTTAATGTTGGTTATTTACCATGTATAGCAAGTGTCTTCAACTCTCCAACATGACCAGCTAAGTGAAACTTTCTGACATATACTTTTCTAATCCTCACTCAGGGACATGTTTTTATTGTTTTAGAGAGAGAGATCGATGTGAGAGAGAAACATGGATCAATTACCTCCCACATTCACCCCAACAGATCAAAACCACAACTTAGGTATGTGCCCTGACTGGGAATCGAACCTGAAACCTTTTGGTGTACAGAAAGATGTTCCAAACAACTGAGCCAACCAACCAGGGAAAAAAGTGAAACCTTTAGCCAACAGAAATGATACCATAGAAACCTGGTTTTATACTCTTATCAAACCTCTGGCATCTTCTTATCCCTACGCAGGATCACCACAGCATCAAGCAGGCAGGTGCTCAGCACCTGTGACAAGGAGCTGTATAAATTTACTTCCCTTCAAGAGTTAAGAAGAGCTGCAACTGCCTTCCCTTGCGGTTGTTCAGATCTGAGCGGAATGCTGTTCCGCTGTGAAGGTGGAAACTGGTCTAGAACAACCTGTGAAAGTCATCTCACATTCCCACAGCAGCACTAAGAGACTAGCTTCATTTTCTCTATGAAAGTCACACCAGGCAACATATTACCAACGGGAAAGAAAAAAAGTCGGCTGCCGAAACCAGTTTGGCTCAGTGGATAGAGCGTCAGCCTGCGGACTGAAGGGTCCCAGGCTCTATTCTGGTTAAGGGCACGTACCTTGGTTGCAGGCACATCCCCAGTGGGGGGCGTGCAGGAGGCAGCTGATCCATGTTTCTCTCTCATCAATGTTTCTAACTCTCTAATCCTCTCCTTTCGTCTCTGTAAAAAAAATCAATAAAATATATTTTAAAAGAAAAAGAAAGAAAAGAAAAAAAGTCAGCCATTGCACTTTATTACCCTTGACTCCCAAAACACTGAGTTACCCGTGGGCAGCGGTAGTGCGGTCTGCGCGGAGGACATCGAACAGATAGAGCTCCTTCAGCAGCCTCTCGCTCTCCTCCTGGGCCTTTTCCGGAGAAGGAGCCTAGCATACCAACAAACGGCTGACAGTCAGAAATACACAGACAGATGTGCGTTAAGCAAGTAAAAGTTTTTGCTTCTTACTCTTACACATACTCCATCTCTAAAGGTGGGCAAGGCAAAAAGCCACAGAGTTTAGGGGAGGGAGGGAAGCTGTATAAAACATGTCTTCCCTCCAAAGAACAAATACAATGGGCACACTGTGCAATAGCCACAATATCACAGGGAATTAAGAAACATGATTCTCTGCTTAAAGAATAGGGATTATCTGACATTGTTAAGACTTCTTTCTCCCTCCAAGAACACACAGACAATATCAGATTTCTTCATATACCTCCCAAAGTACTCAAAAGTGTTATTGCTATATTGAAAATAGTGAAATAATTAATATTGCCCCCTCCTTTTTTTTTTCCTTTTTCATGCTTTTCTGAATCTAACACCAATATCCTTCCATTTCCAAATGCTTACCTTGTGAAAATAGATGTAACCCTGTGTTAGTTCATCTGAGCCTTCTCCAGAGAAGATCACTACACTATCTGTGTTCTTCCGAATGTACTTGGAAATTAAGTACATACCTTAAAGAAGAGACAGATATTACTAATAATGTCGACATAACTCTTTACCAAAAATGTCTTTTATTTGGTTTTTGGAAACAACTACAAGTTTTGTTCTTAGGTTAGACTCTTATCATTTTTGTATAGTGATACTGGTATGAAACATATGGATTTTTTTTAAGGTATTTGCATCATTGTTCAGTTTAGCAAAATTTTAAGGTGGATATTCTTGGTTTAAAAGCATTCAAATTTTAAAATCTAAATGTAAAAATTGTGGGCTATGGCACTGTAAAAGCATGAATTTTAGAGTAAGTATACAAAAAAATAGTAAGAGCGTTAAGGTTTTGGGAGTTTCATTTTAATTTTTTTTAATATTATCCATCCACCAATTTTCACATATAGTTAAATATACTATGTAAGTTATTAAAAGATGCCCATTGCTTCCTGCTCCACATCCTTGTAAACCTGTATTTGTTCTTAACACTTCCCTATGCAGACTTTTTAGAGATCTTTATTAATTGCTTCCCCCCCAACAAAGTATTAATACCAGATAAACTGTATAGTATATCGATTCCTGTATTTTGGCTCCCTGGTGAGAGTCCTATCAGATTCTGAGTCTCTTAAAAGAGGCATAACTAAGTCGGTACATAGTAGAGGCTCAACAACATTGGATCAGTCTGATTTGAAATATACTTCTGATATTGGTGTGTATCCACCAGATAAAACGAGTATTGCCTGTCACTGATTGATAAGTCATATGATGAAATATCTATCAGACTTTATCTAAAATGAGTATTTCTTACAGAAAATTAGTTACAACATAGACCTATTTTCCTATTTGGCCAAGAAACATTATACAAAGAAATTGGGGGAAGAGGTTGAAGAACATATATATCTACTCTTTAGAGAAATATAAACAGTGATACTATAAATGTGGAACTTTAACTAACATATTTGTTGTCCCCTCACTCCAAGAAATTCAAGGAATTCTTAAATGATCTTGTCTTAGACAACTGGTGACTATTTCCATTCATTCTGGAGTATGCTTTGTAAACTGTTGCTTGAAATAACATTCTTAAAACTTACAGTTTTTCAGAATTAAAAGTCTTTTTGATATTATGAAATACCTTACCCACTGAAGCACGAACTGTTGTAATGTCATAAGTTTCCAAGGAAAATATGACTTCATCCAGGGCCTGAATACCTTCCTCATGGTTAAAGAGGACTTCATGGTGTTCACTTCCAATATGATTTGCCACCTGATTATATAAAGAAATACCCACACACTTGTTATTTAAAGGAAAGAACTGCCCTTGGAAATGAAACTTGACTCTAGTTCACAACATCTTATGAACTAACAATAGTGGAAAACTAGGCAAAATAAGGCCCCCACAATATGGAGAAATGATTCTCCAGGCCACCACACAGAAGTCCCACCTAGTCAAGTTCCCTTGCCTCCCCCAATCCCTCCCCTCCACTTAACCATCAAGAGGTAGAACTCCCATCAGCCTTTCACTACAAGACCTCAACCTAACAGTGAGAGGCTTCCAATTAGCATACCACCCCACCTCCCAAACACACATCTACTTTATCTAACCTACCTCATCTCTCTCTAATCCAGCATTGGCCACTTTTTTGGCCCTCCTGCTATGCCTCATTTTAGACCCAGGATGTTATGCCTAAATGAAATGGCCCCTCCTCTTATTCTATTTTCTTTGGCTATTTTGGATTCTTTCATCATTAATCAACTTGCTTTGGGATTACCCTCTAGCTCTTTATCAATTATTCTATCTCAGTTTTTCCAGATCAGGAATGAGGTCTCCTGCACACTGAATGTGTACTACATCACTTTTATCCATAGTCTTAAATATACTGCTTTATAAAAACAAACAAACAAAAATCTCAAGCCCTGGCTGGTGTGGCTTAGTTGATTGGGTGCCATCTCATGCACCAAAAGATTGCTGGTTTGATTCCCAGTCACGGCAGATGCCCACATTGTAGGTTCAATCCCCAGTAGGGGGCTTCCAGGAGGCAGCCAATCAATGTTCTGTTCTCACATCAATGTTTCTCTCTCTCTCTCTCCCTCTCCTTTCCTCTCTCTAGAAATCAATTTTTTTAAATCTTAAAAAAATAAAATAACACCTAACATTTGCCAAGAATTTACTACATGCTAGGGTCTACCCTGTGCATTTTTTGTAAATTCTGTAATTTTCACTTCAAAATTATCCTGTAGTACATACTATTACTGCCATTACATAAGTGAGGAACTGCAAGGTGGAGGTAGGATTTGAAATGAGCAATCAGACTCCTAAGCCTAAAGGCCTAACCACTTTCAAAAGGAGAATAATTATCATAGGGTTTTTGTGAGAACTGCATTGACCATGGTAGATAAAAGTACCCAGAATGGAGTGTGCAATATAGTTGAAACTGGCATTTCATTACATTTTAACATAATTCATGCTAAAACCATTACCAGAGTCAACGTAGCAGAAGTACAGAATCATCATTACTGACTTTATTGTCATTCTAGTAACAGGCAGAGATAGTATCTTACCTTTCTGGCAGCTAGTAAATCAGGACTGTCTTCCATGCCAATTGCGAATGTCTGGAAAGGGTACTGGACTTGGGCCTCCTTTAGCTGCTTCAACAGGGTGGCAGCAACCAAACTGGAATCCAAGCCCCCTGCGAGCAAGACGACAGGTATAATGGTCAGTCATGGGCCGTGCACAGACTGGGACAGATGACTTGCATTTGGATTTAGCACCAAGATTGGAATTTTAGCACTTAAAATCCCCAACTTTTATAAACTGAAAGTCAACTTGAATAAGAGAAAAATCTAACATAGCCAGTGATCATGGTAACGGTATTTGAAATGGTTCAACAATCACTACACACAACTCTAAAAAAAATGTTTATTCATCCCAACAATAATTATAGTGTAACTTTAAGTTGCTAAATTACCAGAAATATGAAATGCAGCTTAGAGAAAACTGTTACATCCTATAATGGAGAGAAGATTAAGTAATAAAATATTTTATAGGCAAAATCTCAGGGATAGCTACAAATCCTTTAACTTAAGCAAACACATGATAAATATAACTAGTTTTTTTTTAACGGTCTTCACCTGATAAAAGACAGCCAATCCTTCTGTCTGTCATCAAACGTTTCCTAATGGCATTGTCAAAAAGGATTCGGAGGTTGCTCTTCACGGTTTCTATCTCAAAACCTGTGGACACATAAAGTAAGTGAAACAGTGCCAGACCCACGCGGGCTGACTCACTTGCTGCGAAGAGGCATACAATCATCGACATCTATCCTGACGGCATTTGCTCAACAGTGGAGTCTGTCAGGTCCCACAGTACCACCTCCAAATTAAATAGGAACTAGGTCATCAATAGGAAATCATTCCGATGATGCATGAGTCTAATCCTCCTTTAGGAGAGAGGTGGGAATGGGTAGGTGAGCGTTTGCTTTATTACCTGGGGAGAGTTTCTCCACGCTGTCATAGAGGGCGTGTAGAGGCTCATCTCTGCAGTGATGATATTTCACCATTTCCACCGATGCAACTTTGCCATTTGGCTTTAAATCCAAAACTTCATAGTGTCCTGGGAGAAAAGGCTCCACTTTTAAAAAAGGAGCTGTGGAGTGCTTCAAGTTAACAAGACCTACAAATTCAAAAAGATAACTTTATTTGAATTAGCACACTTCACAGTAACTTTCATGATTAGTTTTAGTATCCTTTAAATTCCTATCTGTTTTCTCTTTTTAATACAAATGCATGTCCATCACAGGAGCAAAATAAAACGAGTTTTTGGTAAGTCATTCTAAAAGCGATGAGAAATAAAAACTGTTGCAGTACCTTAGCTGAGATCATTTGGTCTGGAAAAGGGCAGTGTTATGAAGGATGTAAAATGTAAGTCAAGAAATTTCAAAGGGTAAACTGAATTTAAGATAATTCTATTAGTAGCCCTGCGCCCGAATCTGTGCACCAGTAGCTCTCTGCGGGGCCTGGCCGCTCCATGCCCACTGCCTACAGGCTCTCTGCGGCACAGAGGCCCATCCACAGCCGGGCACAGAACACTTGCCTCATCACTGGGGCAACGATGCAAGCGTCCCCGCCCCCCCCCGCCCTCTTGGCCACTCCATGCCCACTGCCCAGAAGCCCCCTGCAGTGGCACCAGGCCACTGACACTGCCCGCTCTCAGCGGCTGCCCCAGAGGACTGGGGGGCTCCGGCAGGGCTGAGAGGACTGGGCGACTCCGGCAGGACTGAGAGGATTGGGCGCTGCCATCTTGTGGCTATGGACACTACCATCTTTGTGGAGGAGTGATGGTCAATTTGCATATTACCCTTTTATTAGATAGAATATCATATCCAGTTATCAGGCCCAAAGGAGACACAGTGGAGGTCTGTTTTTCCCTGTGTTCTTCTTACAGGGGTTTCCTAACAGTACTTAACATATATACTTCTTCTGTGCCATTTGAAATGCCTGAAAATAGACCAACTCAAGACATCTCTTAGTACCCATGCTGTGACTAGTATTCTAAGGACGCTTTTATTGATCTCATTATCCTTGCTTCAGCCAATATTAAATCTAGAAACTAAGTGAGAAAGGACATGAAATAAAGCAAAAAGAAACATGCAGGTAGACCAGATTTTAGGAGGCTACCACTGTCTAGGTAAGAGCTAAAAGATGAATGTTACCCTGGCTGGTGTTGCTTAAAGGTTAGAGCAATGGCCCTAAAACCAACGGGTCTCAGGTTCAATTCCTGGTCAAAAGCATGTACTTTGGTTGTAAGTTCCCCAGCCCTGGTGGGGGTGCATGCAGGAGATAACCAATCAATGTATCTCTCTCATGTTGATGTTTCTATCTCTCTCTCCCTCTTTTCCCTCCCTTCCATTCTCTCTGGAAATCAATGAGAGAGAAAAAAATCCTCATTTTTGCATTTTGATCATGAATTCTGTAACCTTAATGAACATAATGGAAGGAATATACAGGGTGGGGCAAAAGTAGGTTAACAGTTGTTCATATGAAAAATAATATAACCCTATATAATAAAAGCTCCGCGACCATAACAGCAGAATGACTGCCTGACCAGTCACTATGAGGTGCACTGACCACCTCTTGGTCCCTTTCCCCAGCCAGCAGGCTCCAATCACTGATGGCGAACGGGGAACTGGGGTGGGTGGTGGCGGGGGGCAGGGCCCGCAGCCGGAGAAGATGGCCCTGATTGCAGGCTAGGCCTAGGGAATGTACCCATGCACGATTTCATGCACTGGGCCTCTAGTAATTAATAAAAAATAATACAAGAATAAACTGCTTCATGTACTCCTAACTGTAAATCTACTTTAGCCCCACCCTTTATGGGAACTCTATTTTCTGTTCTATTTTCTTGAAATATAAAACTGCTCTAAAAAGCAGTATGTTAATTTTTTTTAAATATTAAGAAACCTAATGATCCTCAGCAGGAAAAAAGGATCAAAGAACTAAATAGACATTTCTCTAATGAAAAATATACAAATGGCACACAGATAAGAAAAGATGCTGGGCCGAAGCCAGTTTGGATCAGTGGATAGAGCGTTGGCCTGCGGACTGAAAGGTCCCAGGCATGTACACTGGTTGCGGGCACATCCCCAGTAGGGGGCTGATCAATGTCTCTCTCTCATTGATGTTTCTAACTCTCTATCCCTCTCCCTTCCTCTCTGTAAAAAATCGATAAAATATATTAAAAAAAAAAGATGCTGGATATCACTGTCAACAGGAGAATGTAAATCAAAGGGAGCAATGAAATAGTACTTCACATGTAGTAGAATGGCTAGAATCAAAAATTAGGAAAAAAGTGTCTGTGAGGATGTGGAGAAACTGAAACCCTCATATACTGTTGATGGAGATATAAAACATGAGCATCAACCTATGAACCAGGAGTACAGCCACTTTGGAAAACAGTCTGCCAATTCCTCCGACAATCAAACACAAGAGTTACCAAATGACCAAGAGAGTCCACCCCTAGGGATATACCCAAGAGAAATGAAAACGTATGTCCAAACAAAAATTTGCACACAAATGTTTACAGTAGCATTATTCAAAATAGCCAAAAGGGAAAAACAATCCCCATGTCCACCCACTGACAAGTGGATAAACAAAATGTGGGATATCCATGTAACAAAGTATCTTTTGGCCATAAAAAGTAAAAAAAAAAGAAGAGGTAAGTACAATACATGCTACTAGATAGACAAATCTTGAAAACATTATGCAAGTGAAAGAAGCCCATCACAAAAGACCAACTGACATGATCCCATTCATATGAAATGTCCTGAATAGGAAAATACAGAGAAGTTCAACAATTATTGATGGATAGGGAGTGACAATTAAAAG
>JAAGEH010000307.1:15399874-15471491 GCA_011751065.1 Lasiurus cinereus | reverse complement strand
AAATAAAGCTGTTTTCAGAATGCTAAATATATATTTGCTATAGCTATGGCAACAATTGCAGGGCCAATCCTAATTGTTATAATACAGAGGTCCTATACGTATATTATAATACATTCATGCACTGGTGGGGCCCCTTGGAGTGGCCTGTGGGGATTGGGCTGAAACCTGCTGCTCCTGCCTGCCACTCCCGCTCATCCAGCCCTGCTGCACCTACCACAAGCTTGTGCAGAGTCAGTCCCAATCAGAGAGGCTCAAGCCCCCACAGCTGCGCTCGCCAGCCATGAGCCCTGCATCTGGTGCCCGTCGGTCAGCTGAGTAGCGCTCCCACTGTGGGAGCCCTCTGACCACCAGCGAGCAGCTCCAGTGTGGAGCATCTGTCCCTTGATGTTCAGCATGCATCATAGTGACCGGTCAACCAGTCATTTAAGCTTTAATATATATATTAGAGGCCTGATGCATGCCTTTCTGCCTTCACTCTGGTCTGGAGCTGCCTTTCTACCTTCCCACACTGTCCAGAGGCCTGGAGCTGCTGGGAAAGTACGGAATGCCCCCAGCCACTCAGCGCCTGCATATGTAAATTAACCCGCCATCTTTGGTGGGTTAATTTTCATATTCACTCCTGACTGGCTGGTGGGCATCATGAAGGTATGGTCAATTTGCATCTTTCTCTTTTATTAGTGTAGATAGATGATAGAGGTAAACTTGCCAAGACATATGGGATCAAACTATATGCAAAGTATATCAGCACAACAAAAATTAAATGAATTTACTACATAGATTTATACTTCAAGGACTACAGAATTTAAGTGCTAAAAAGGAGAATCCAACTATTTGGTTTAAAAAACACAAAACCAGAGGATTTGTGACTTATTTAGTCAATTGTAAAATTCTAGATTGCCCCCTATGGGATTTGCAAATATGACCTAGGGGGGGAAAAACATAAAATCCAGGATAATAATGAAAACCTGTAGGAAAAAAAATATATCATTACCTTTAGCTTCTGAACACACAGCCAAAAATCCATCTTCTGTCATGGCTCTAAACAATGGTCTGACTCCATAGGTATCTCTGCCCAGGAACACTTTCTTATTCGCTGTATCCAGTAAAATAAATGCAAATACCCCATCCAAGAGACTAGCAGTTTGCTCAATTCCTCCTTTGTTATAAAGATGAAGGATTATCTCACCATCCACTTTGGTTTGATATTCAAATGCAAAATGGCGTTGCAGCTTAAAGAAGTAATAGCAAAATTAAAGTGTTAGAATCCTTGCATTCACTAATAATTTTTTATTTTATTTATTAACTAGAGGCCTGACAGACAAAATTTGTGCACAGGTATCATCCCTAGACCTGGCCTGTGAGCAGGGCCATCTTCTCGGGCTGCTAGCAGCTGGCCCCAGCTCCTGCCCCTGCCACTACCCACACCAGGTTCCCCATTCGCCATTGGATGAGCAGAGCCTGCTGGCCAAGGAAATTCTAGATAAGTTTTTCCTATAAAATCAGATGGAAATTCTAGATAAGTTTCAACATTTAAAACATGTTTTTAATTTTCAAAAAATAAGTCTAGCCTTGCTGGCCTGGCTCAGTGGTTGAGCATCAACCTATGAACCAGGAGCACAGTCAGGCCACATGCTCAGGTTGCAGGCTCGATCCCCAGTGTGGGGTATACAGGAGGTAGCCAATAAATGATTCTCTCTCATCATTGATGTTTCTATCTCTCTCTCTCCTTTCCTCTCTGAAATCAATAAAAAATATATATATTTAAAAAATTTACGTTTGTATACATACGGCCTATAAAACATGCTTCACATGGTCTCACTCACTTTATAAACCTGTGGACCTTCTGTCTCTAAGCTCTCACAGGACACAGTCCAAAAATGGGGGGTGGCCACCTCTTGGTTGCCTCTCCCTGCTGTAAGAGACCATCAGAGATGATTTCTGTCACTGGCAGGTGAGGTGTGGAAATGGTCTTCTGCTGACTCTTCTGGACTTAAGTACCTGAGGAATGAGTGATCCTAAAGTATCCAATGATTTTAGCATGCAGCAACTTCCCAAATCTCTCCACTACCACGTCATCACCGCTCTTGGGCGTAAACTTTGAAGGTAATTTATGGGTTAATGATTCACATGTACCACCTCCCACTCTCCTGAGAGAGAAGCTCCCATATCTTGCTACCATCTGGAAATCACAGTGCCCTTGGACTTGGCTGCAAGGCCCTGCCTTTACTCAGATTCCTCCTCTCCTTTCCTTATTCTCTCTCCACTCCCAAAACACCTCAGGCTGCATTTTAGTGGTAGTAGTAAAGTTTATTTTCATCAACAACAGGAGGGCTTTGGAGCTTCTGTTGCAGAATGCTTTACAAGAGCCTAAATGTCCATTTTTTAGACAGGTTTCTAGCTGCTCACACTGCATTATCACAGATGACAGATAGAAGCAATGGAACCTCTCTGCTTTTGACAATACAATATACTTCGCTAATTTACAATAGAAATATTTTTAAAATACTTAACTTTTTATAACTATGAACAAAACACACAAAAGCAGCAACACAGTTCAAGAAAACAAAGGATTTCCTGTCTCATTTAAGGTGAAGGTCAGGCTAATAGTACCATAATACAACACAGCATTCTTGTGTATTTGGTACTAATTTGGCTTAAGAAAGGAGTTTTAACGGCTCCCCTCCTGGACTCCACTAGCATGAAACTCCATTCTTATCTTCCCTCTTCACCATGTTGTCTTCAAACACCTAGACAAACAATGTCTGATTTATATATACTAAGCCCTTAATAAATATCAAAGGCATTTGATGAATAACTATAAAAACTTTTCAAATAAGAAATCTGAAATTGAATGTTCCTATAAGCAGACAACAAACAATAGCAAAAGCTATGGTTTAGAGATAAAAACTAAAAGTCCAAAGGGTGGTTAGAATATAAAACCCTATCCACGAATGATAGGTGTATACCAAGAAGGCTCAAAAAATACCCAGAGATATGAATCTTGAATGAAATCTGGCTCAAAACCAATAAACGAACTAACTAAAAATAAAAAAACCCAGCTATAAATATATTCCTGGGAAACTTGGGGAAATATAAACTAGATATTAGAAGGTATTATGGATTCTTAGTTTTAATGATAGTATTGGTATTAGGTTAGAGAAGGTCCTTATTCTTAAGAGATATATACTTGCATGTTTAGAAAAGTCATAATATTTGTAATATACTCTAAATGCAATGTGTATGTGTATAAATATAGAAAAAGAGAGATAAAGCAACTATGGCAAAACATTAACAGTTATTCAAATGATTTTCATTGTTCTGTTCCTTTTTAAATATATATATATATATATACATATTTTTTATTTTTTACAGAGACGAAGGGAGCGGGATAGAGCATTAGAAACATCAACGAGAGAGAGACATTGATCAGTTGCCTCCTGCACACCCTCTACTGGCAATGTGCCCACAACCAAAGTACATGCCCTTGACAGGAATCAAGCCTGGGAACCCTCAGTCTGCAGACCGATGCTGTATTCACTAAGCCAAACTGGTTAAGACTGTTCTGTTCCTTTTAAAATTAAAAGTTGGAAAGAAGGATGACAAAAAAACCCTGCAATTTTAGATTTAACTTTTCTTATAAAATATTAGCCAAATAGGTCGATTGGAAGGTTCTTAGTAATACTATTTCGCTTCCTCAGGTCAGAATTTCCATTCTCTCACCCATTCTCACCCTAAGAGTAAACTTTTACCAGATTAGAAAGTTGTTCCAATTTTAATGCTGCTAAAAGTCCTTCTTGCATTTATTTATTTTTTTGAACAATAAAGATTTATTTTTATTAATGTTACATGTATAAATATCTTCCCATTGCCCTCCCCTCCCCCTCACCCAGGGCATACCGTAACTTCCCAGTGTCTGTGTTCATTGGTTATGTTTATATGCATGCATACGAGTCCTTTGGTTGATCTCTTATCTATCCCACCTCTCCTTAACCTGTAATTTGACAGTCTGTTTGATGCTTTACTGCCTCTGTATCTATCTTTTTGTTCATCAGTTTATAATGTTCTTTATTATCCACAAATGAGTGAGATCATGTGGTGTTTCTCCTTCATTGACTGACTTATTTCACTTAGCATAAGGCTTTCCAATTCCATCCATGCTGCTGCAAATGGTAAGAATTCCTTCTTTTTTATGGCAGCATGGAATTCCATTGTATAGATGCACCATAGTTTTCTGATCCACTCATCTGCTGATGGGCACCAAATTGTAGCTATTATAGATTGTGCTGCCATGAACACAGGGGTACATAAATCCTTTCTGATTGGTGTTTCTAGTTTCTTAGGATAAATTCCTAAGAGTGGGATTGCTGGGTCAAATGGGAGTTCCATTTTTAGTTTTTTGAGGAAATTCCATACTGTTCTCTGCAGTGGCTGTACCAGTCTACATTCCCACCAGCAGTGAACAAGGGTTCCTTTTTCTCCACATCCTCGCCAACACTTGTCGTTTGTTGATTTGTTTCCTTCTTGCATTTAATTGCATCTGGCTACCTTTCTGTCCTTTGTTCTGATTAAGTGGAAGAATGCGGTCACAATAAATATCTTAAGGACAGCATTATAGAAAAGCTACAAGTATGATCACCTCCAAACTATTAAAGCTCAAATATCTGTGCTCTTAGAATGATAATGCCAACTCCATACTATACCAAGTCCTACTTGATCTGGTCCTGCCTGCCTTCCCAACTCTAACTTGTTTTCTTAAGACAATCTGAGGACAGCTTCCCGCCTCAGGGCTTCTACACCTGCTAGTCTCTCTACAGGAAATGCTCTTCCCAATGCTGGCAGATGCACGTCCATTGCCTCTCAGTTCGAGTGTCAATTTCTCAAGAGACCACCTCTGACTTCCCTTCCCAAAACTGGATCTCCCATATCCACCAGCTCTACATTCATGTTTTCAGGACACTGTTATATATACAGTGACTTTTTCTGTCTTTTCCCTAAATAGAATAAGCTCCTTTACAGTGCAAACCTACTTCTAATTTATTACTGAATCCCCAGCACCTACCACCGAGCCTAGCACAGGCTCTGATGAACCTTTAAATTCATGATGGGGGTGGGTAGTGGGGGTAGAGGAATACTAAGAGTTAAAGAATTTGAACTGTAATTCCCATTTTATCTTTTTGTGTTGACCAAGTCACTTCACCCTTCTGCTCATCAGTGCCCAGCCTATATAATTGGGACAAATGAGTTCATGAACGTGGAAAGTGCTTTGAAAGTAAAAACCATTATATAAGTTATGTAAAAATGATTACACCCAATGAGCTCGGAGGCTTAAATCACATCAAGGTATCTTCTGGTTTCATTCTGTTTACCTTCTGGTGGTTGTAGATTTCTCCGTTGTAACATAGCCACAAATAAGGATATTTCTTTACTCGAATTGGCTGCATTCCAAACAGCTGGTCAACCACCGCCAACCGGTGAAATCCAAAGCAGCAGTTGGTATATCCATTGACATTCTCAAAGCGAAATGCATCCGGGCCCCTGTGTGCGATCTTCATGGCACTCAGGCACTGAACAGAAAGGCAGTCATCGCTGCCAAAGAGGGCCCAAATGCCACACATGGTGCAGGGAAGCGACGTGTTCTCTATGGAGGGAAAAGCAGACCCGTTAAATTCTCAGTCTCCGATCCGAGTTTATATTACTTCTCGATTCCAAAAACTTGCATAAACCATTGCAAAGACTGAAATATAAACTATCTTATCTACAGCATAGGTTGGCAGGCCCACAGGAGTAGAAAATAACTTAATTTACTTACAAGTATTCAGAAAAGATGGATGGCCTTTTTATCTAGCCAGCTATAGCAGCTTAGCACCAAAAGCCTGCATCTCTCTCCTCTTGGGATTTGGTCAGCTGGAACTGTCAGTGTTCAGGCCACATTCTATTCTGCATGCTAGGGTCACTCCCAAAATACAGATGACATTTTCTCTACCCAGAGACCCCAGCCCTATACTCTCCAGCTCAGAATCTCAAAAGCCTTCAAAAGTGCATGAGACTCTCTAGATTCCGACAGTATCCTCAGGGGTCTCTTTGACAGTTTAATGTATATCTCTTTACCTGTACTAAATGCACAAAGAAGATAACGGGTAGAATGGGAGATGATACATACTGCTAAAGTGTGATAGGAAAGCCCTAAGCGGTTTGGCTTAGTGGATAGAGCGTCAGCCTGTGGACTGAAGGGTCCCAGGTTCAATTCCAGTCAAGGGCATGTACCTTGGTTTCAGGCACATCCCAGTAGAGGGTGTGTAGGAGGCAGCTGATCTATACTTTTCTCTCATCAATATTTCTAACTCTCTATCCCTCTCCCTTCCTCTCTGTAAAAAAAAAAAAAAATCAATAATATATTTTAAAAAAATAAAGTGTAATATGAAGATATACAGCTGTTACAGTGTTTCACGACTTGTAGTTTACCACTAAGTGATTTATTCAAATGTGCTCAAAGAAGTTATAAGGAGAAAAGGAAAGCAACATTATCTGATACAGATATTCTGGCTTTATAACAACAAAAATTACATGGACAGAAATACACAATGTTCACCATCCAATTGTCCTAAAGCAGTGGTTGGCAAACTCATTAGTCAACAGAGCCAAATTTCAACAGTACGGTTGAAATTTCTTTTGAGAGCCAATTTTTTTAAACTTAAACTTCTTCTAATGCCACTTCTTCAAAATAGACTCACCCAGGCCGTGGAATTTTGTGGAAGAGCCACACACAAGGGGCTAAAGAACTGTATGTGGCTTGCGAGCCGCAGTTTGCCGACCACAGTCCTAAAGGATGGTCTCAAATATTTTTGTCTCAATGCTGCCTTCATCAGTAAAAAAGCAGAGTTGAGGGGCCATAGACAGTGATGATATCTCTGGAAAATAGCTGGGTTCATCCCGTAGGATAGGCCAATAAGTAAATAGATAATTCCTACAAATATTATCTGGCAACTTCAAATTTCAACTGTGAAATAAAGGGCTGTTTTATTTGGATGCTGCCAACTCAAAAAAGTTATTTTATCAAAATAGTAATTTGGAAATGATTGATTTTGGTATTTTTTAATGTAAATTTGCAGCAAATGTCTAGATACTTTGGGACAAAGATCATAAGGAAAAATATATACTCAAGTTATATCAATCATTTTGAGCAATCTTCTGAAGGTATTTCCTTTGTATCTAAATGAACCTCAAAGCTTCATTTGGCCTCTTAATGAGACTAGAACAAATTAATTTAATACGGTATTAACACAAGCAACTGGAAAACACAGTATGTGTCTTATGCCAGTCCTTTCCACACACTGGGCCAAATACCCAATAATGTGATTTAGTGGAAAAATTCATTGTGATTTAAGTATGACTATTGATAATTCACCTACTTTTGACTCCATAAATATATATACAATGGAATATTACTAAGCCATAAAAAAGAAAGTTTGTCATCTGCAACAAATTATATGGACCTTGAGGTTATAATGCTAAGTGAAATAATTCAAAAGAAGATAAGTACTAGATGATTTAACTTATGTATGGAATCTAAAAAATAAAACAAAAACTCATAGACATAGAGAACAACAGATCAGTGGCTACCAGAGAAGGGAGTTGGAGGATTGGCAAAAGGTGTGAAGGGGGTCAATTGTGTGGCAATGGATAATAACTAGACCTTTGGTAGTGATCATTTTGTAGTGTATACAGCTACCAAATTACCAGACTGTACAACTGAAGCTTAAATTTTATGAAAAGTAGGCTGGAAAAGTGCTTTGAAAACCACGTGAAGGCATTAGCCAATCACTTATTTACCTAGGTCCTACTAATGCTGCTTAGAAAAACCCCATTATGAAGCCTGCTAAAGATAAATACTAACCACCAGCTTGGCAGGGAAAAGGGGGGAACAAGTTTGTGAAGCACACTTACTTCTCCAGCAGAAGGAAAAGCAGATTAAAACCATCATCTACTGTATTTATTGGAATCAGTCTCATTAGAGGGCAAAGGTCCTACTGCTGTTACTTGTTCCCAGTAATTATCCATATCTCTAATAATAAAAGGGTAATATGCTAGTTAGACTGGACATCCTTCCAGACAAAGCCAGGGCTGCTAGGGAAGTCTGAGTGCTGGGTGCTGATGTGAAGCCCTGGTCCCAGAGCCGGCAGCTGGGGCAAGGGAGGCCTACTCTTGCACGAATTTCGTGCAAGTCGGGCTCTAGTTAACTCACAAACTTCTAGAGCAGTGCTGTCCAACATGTATGGGAGCCACCTATGTACCTTTAAATATACTAGTAGCTCCATTTAAAACGAGAGAGAGCAAGTGTGAAATCAACAATAAAAATATTTTATTTAGCACGTTTTACCGAAAATTGTATCATTTAAACATTCAATCGGTACTGTATCAACACTTATGAAAGAGGCAGTTCTCAGTTGGGACTAGCACATCTCAACCGGGACCTGCCAGCATTTCAAGTTCTCAGAACAGTCACATGTGGCTAGTCCCTGCTGCACTGGATAGCGGTTTTGGTGCATTACATTCTGATTACCAACTACTTAAACTTCATGCCACTTTATTTTTACATTAAGATCTGAGCAACCAGCTCCTGGTCAGGTTCAAGACCAGGAGTCGCTTCTATTTTATTATTATTATTATTTTTTAATTCTCACCCAAGGATATCTTTCCCATTGACCTTTGGAGCCTGAGAGTGGGAAGAAGAAGGGAGAGAAGAAGGGAAAAAGAGAGAGACATACACATCGAACGGTTGCCTCCCGCACTCCCGCTGATCTGGGCCGGGGATCGAACCAGCAACCGAGGTACGTGCCCTAGACCGGGAATCGAACCCTCAACCGTTCGTTCCATAGACGATCCTCTAGCCACTGAACGACCGTCCAGGGCAAGACTAAATGGCTTGTCATTCATCTTACTGCCATGCGATCAATCGATGGAAAAAAGAGAGTTCTCCGTGCTTTTACCTTGTGATTAGTTCAAGCACCCAGAGCAACAGATGCCGGGTCTGCGGGCCGCGGGGTGAAAGGAAAAACTGCTCTTTCGTGCAAAAGAGTGACAGGAATATGAAGTTAGTTCGGCTGGACGGGTAACCCCCTGAAAACGAGTAAGCCAGGTAGGGTTTTTGTTTTTTTTTTTGCCCTTTTCCTGCACCTCGCCGCCCGTCGCCCTCAGCATCTCTCTTCCCAGGGGTTCTGTTCAGCAGGTCACCTGAGCGGGGGGAGCAGGAGCGGGTGTTTGGGTGAAGGAGGCGCAGCCAGAGGGGGAGAGGGAAAGTGCAGAGCCGCAGGCCGAGACCCACAACCCCGACACCGCCCCCTCCTGGACCGGGACCGGGACCGGGACCGGGACCAGGACCGGGACCAGGACCGGGACCGGGACCAGACTACCAACCCCCCCGGGGCTCTCAGCAGCACCGGCCACGTGCACGCACTCTGCAGCCGGCGCCCGGGAAGGTCTCGGGACTGCGACCAGGTCCACAGGCCTCCACGCAATACAATAACCAGCAATAATACAATAACCAGCAATAATACAATAACCAGCAATAAAACCCACAGGGGGCAGCTCCGGCCGCCGCCGCCGCCTCCCCTCGCGGCCCCCGGCCCTGCCTCTGCGGACCACGACAGAGGTCCCTCCTCTCCGCCGGCGCCCGCCCCGCCCTCTCCACCCGGCGGAGCCGCAGCCTCCGCGGAGCCCGGAGCCGCGCCTCTGCCCTCCCGTCTGCGGGGCCGGGCAGCCGCGCATCCTCCTCCCGCCCCGGGGGCAGCGCCGAGGCCGGCGGGGGAGAGGCGCTGCGCGGGGCGCGGGAGCCGCGCTTACCTGGACGCGAGCCGGGCGGGTGAGCAGGTGGCACGGGCGCGCAGGGCCGGGCGGCGGGCAGCGGGCGGGCGGGCGGGCGGGGCGGCGCGGCCGGCCTCCTTCCACTTTATACCTCCTGCCTCCTGTAACGCGTGCGGGAAGTTTCATCATGCCCGCGGGAGCCAACCAGCGCCGGCTAGGGGCGGGGCCGGGGGCGGGGCCGGGGGCGGGGCCGGGCGGGAGGGCGGGACTGCGCGGGGGAGCCCGGGGTGCGAGGAGCTGGGAGGACATCCCCCGCTTCCAGCTCCTTATTGCACTGGAAGAATAGCTTCAGAGGTCAGTCCCGGGGGCCCACGGACACCTGGGGTTACCTTGCCTGCTGTTCTGACCATTAGGGGCTCTTTTGCACTCGGTTCTTAATGCGCGGGTTATTTTGAGTTGTAATGAGATAGCATTGTGGAGATGAAAAAAAAAATGATTTCCCTTCTTGAATGCTGCGACTCTTACAGAGTTCTCACCACTTTGGTACTTAGCATTTCAGGACGGCAGGAACCCCAGTCATCTCTCATTTCCTTATTTTAAAAATAGAAACATAAGGAGGTTCTAAGACATAATTTGGTCATATAAGCAGTTAGCGGTAAAATTTACCAAATGGATTTGCAGTAGCCCCTCAACATCAGATCTCCCTCATATCCTTAATTGCAAGGTAATTGGGAGGACTAGTTTCTCCTTAATTCCTAAGAGAGTGTCTGATACACAGATGCGGACACATAAATATTTGCTAAACTATTGAACAGTGGGGCCGATAGGAATAGCTGGAAGGGCATCCTCTTTTTATTAAATACAAACTAGATTTCATTATGCTCTCCCTCAGGCAGAGTTCAATTTCCCCTTCTTTGGATCTGCAGCCCAGTGTATTTGTATTTTGCGATGGATCACCTTTAAACTTTGTATTGTATTTGTGTTCCGTCAGATTGCCCCCTTCTTGGTTGTGCTGAGGTCTTCATCTTTTGAGCCCCAGGGTCAGCTCAGTAGATACTACTAAGTAGACCCTCAAACATGTATTCATGTCGATTCCCCATAACATTTGGTTGCTGACAATTTCCTTTTCAGGAAAAGACTGAACTTCAGTCTGAATTTTACCACTTACTGCTTATATGACCATAGCCATGTCTTAGAACCCCCTTATGTTTCTATCTTTAAAATAAGGAAATGAGAGATGGCTGGGGTTCCTGCCATCCTAATATTCTAAGTATTAAAGTGATGAGAACTCTCTAGGACCACAGAACTCGAGAAGGGAAATTAATTGTTTTCATCCCCACAATACTATCTATCTCTTTGCAATGCAAAATAACTTTGCAATATTTATATTTTCACATAAGGCCCTGAGACTTGTAGATCCAGGATGGGAAATCAGGGCTGGATAGATCTACAGGCCATTCTCTCTTCATCACATTCTGCCTGTGCAATAAAATGGCAAGAAAGGCTGGGATACTAGTGAAGCTGACAGAGAGTGAGGGGCTGACAAACCTCTCTTATTTTTACTGAACATAAATGATTTCTACTCAGGGTTAAATACATACTCTTTTCCCGATTTCATCCCTGTTCCTAGATTGGAACATGACCCTAAAATTGGGCTTTTTTTTTCTTCCTACTTATTATCTCCGCTGAAAGTAAGGGGAGAATCTCCATTTTAAAGGCACTGTTGAACTGGTACCAGTACTAACCTCGGGTTTATTAAGTGGTACACGGAAAGATATGTCCTCAAAAACAGGTGTTTAAGGCCTAGCATTTCTTCATATAAAATCTAAGTCAAGCTGGTAGCCAAAATAGATCAGTGGTCCCTAAGCATTTTAAGTGCAAAGATTCCTTTTAGAATCGCACACAAAGGTTTTCTTGACCTGACCCTACAAGCAAATAGTGTGATTTTAGTATCCCTTTGATAGAGAAAATATATCACCATGATAAAAAATAAGCAAGGTAATGACTTCATAGCTCTTAAATAAATTTGTATTTTATTAATAACATCAGCACCAAAATAAATTGAGAAATAGTCATTACAAATGCAAGACATATTCGATCTGACTATTGTCAGTGCTTTTAGAATATGCAAGTTTGATATCGCCACACAATATTATTCCGGACTAGTTCAAAAATTGCCAAGAAAATAAAGCCCCTAAGCACAGAGCATGCAGTGAACACGTAGTAGTTGACAAGTAGTTGACAAGAACTAAGATGATAGATGACTAAGTTCTAAGGCTCCTTATTGCCCTAAAGTTTTCAGCATCAAACAGACTTGGCTATCTCCTCATCTACAAAATATCTCTTACACCGGGAAAGTAGGTCTTCCATCCACATTTTACAAACATAAAAATGAGGTTCAGAGAAGTTGAGGGAGTCAACCAGACACACACGGTTTCAATTAAATCCTAAAGAACTGAATCGTAATCTGTGTAAATCCAGAGCCCATTCCCCTTACCACGCTGGCTGTGCAGTGGGAGACAGATACTTGATATGTTCTCTAGTGTGGTTGGCTGGGCGAATGTCTTCCACTTGTCCCTCCAGAGCCAATCCCCATCCTTCTCCACCTCACTTTGGGCCCTGGCTCCCTTGCCCTCCTCTTTCAGTGGAAATGTCTCAAGGGAGACCCTTCAAGGAGACTCAGAGGATGGGAAGGAGAAATATCAGGGTATTTCTTCTCCCGACTCCCTTACCACAAAATTCCTCTCCTGCAGTCCACAGCGCCTGTCACCTGGCCCTCTCCATATCACCTTCTCTTCAGATTCTAGGAACTGCTCTCTCCTCTCCCCTTCAGTCCTAGTCCTTTGTGTGCTGAACTCTCTTGATTTTCCTAGACCTGCCCATACTTCTGTCATTCGTCCCCACTGGACTTCCTATCAGAACCCGACTCGATACACCGATCTAAGATATAACTGAGGATGTGGTGGACTTCACTACAGTGGGAGATGATTCGTGTACTTTCTTAATTATTAGACACAAATGAAAACTAAATTATCTTGACCTATTTTCCCACATCTTATCCTACCCCCACATTTAAACCCCCCTCTAAAAGCAGCCTGGGGACATTTAACATTCTTTGACCTGAGTCACTGAGGAATCAGAATAAAATCCTTCTCTACCACATAAAACCTTTAGGCTATCTTGTAACAGACTGTACTTGTTCAGCCCTGAGAGAATTAATTAAAATGAAGTAAAATAAAATAACTTTAAGGTTCTTTTAAATAACAACTAAATTGGTTTTTCTTAATTATTTTTTGTAGTTGGATCCATCTTCTAGAATTCTTTTTGATGTAGTAATTAGACTATACCACATGATGGTAGTAGCTATCCTTTTATATTCATTGACTAAAAAGATCTACACAATAAAAAGCTTCATTCATGTTAATAACACTTAAACTAAAGTTGCTTTTTACTCATCTCAATATAGCTTTGTAACTTTAATATTTGTTAATGAGTAAGACAGATGTATTAAGTCTTTAGAAAATGCTATACAACTATTCAGACTTGCCAGCCTCTGTCAATAAGTCCAGAGCTACTAGGAGCCTATGTCCCACAGGTTAAATAACACCAAATCAGAGTTTCTATCAGTTTATAAGCCCACCTCGGCCCCCCAAATGGAACACACTTCTAGAACTAGTAGCAATTTCCTAAATACTAGAAGGGTTTCCAGCAATAGAGCCACCTTGGAATTGCAGTAATCAGAGAGCTTGACCTGGGACCCACACTTGAGCTTTTCACTGGCTACGAATTTGCCCATTCAGAGCAGAATTCAGGGTGCCATCTGTGCGGGTGAGCTCTCAAGATACAGGATGGAGTCAGAGTGAGATCAAATGGAACTGGAGCCTCCAAACTCTTGCCCTACCCAGCAAATGTCAACGCAGGCCTTCTCAGCAGCCTGTGCTGGCTGCTGTTTCTCTGCTGTTCGATCAAATTTTTAACCATGCTTTTTATCAGGTGTTAAAATGCAATTTGAAATAGGATTTCCTGACCTTCAGTTCTGGGTCCCCTACGTCTCTTCTGATTTCATAGAAATTCCCTGTGATGCCTACATTTAAATCAGCAGGTCAACTAATACTATGAAAAATTCCGAAGTTCCAAGAAGAATTAGTCTATCGTAACACTCTTTGATTTGTCACTCCAGGATCTGTTACTTAGCATCAGTAAAACAAAAAGGGGGATATTAACACAGGTTGTGTGCATATGCATCTTGTAGTAGCACAGAGTTCATAAAACTGGGAACCATCTACTCTTTCAGCAAAATGTTTACGTAGTTCCAAATATGAGATGAGTGGATAAAAAAGAAATAAGAATGGGGAGTGGGGTGGGGAGAGATTAACCAAAGAATATATATGCATATATGCATAACCCATGGACACAGACAATCGGGTGGTGAAGGCCTGGGGGAGAGTGGGAGGGAGGTGGTCAATGGGGAAAAAAAGGGGGGGAGGACATCTGTAATACAAAGATAAATATAACTTTTTTTTAAAGGAATAAGAAAACCCTGGAAAAAGGTGAGTGGATTACAGGAAGGGACAAAAATGGGAGGAAAGTATTAAAGCTGCATCTTTGAGGCATACAGTGAGAAAATTACTCTGGGGGGAAATGTTTGATTGACTAGGCTCTTTATTTCTCAACTTCATACCTAGCTATTTGGAGGTTTCCCGGTTTGCTGTTACGTATATGAAGGTGCTTCACTATTTGTTAGGGACATAATCACTATGTTAAAAAAAAAATTCACTCTTAAAGCTTTTCTGAAAGAAAGGGATTTTATTTAGCCAAATGCTAGCCAGAAAAGGACCAGGTCCTGGGGATGAAGTCTGAACCACCAGCACCAACTCTAGATAGAGAAGACAGCACACCTGTCATCCTGAGTGGAGAACTCTTTTATACATTACATTTGAGAGCAGAAAGATTTTAAGTTATTCTGAAAGAATTTACATGGTTACAGAGAAGGGGGAGACAGAAAAGGTGGAGTGGGGATGGTTTTATGGTAACTGCAGTGTGTAAGGAAGAAATATTTACTACTTTTGATTGGTTATAGTCAACGATCCTGAAAGTTCATGCATACTCAGGATGCGGCGACATTAGCCAAAGAATGCCTGGAGGTTGACTGAAATCTCCAACATCACATTCGGGCCCACAGCTATTAACTGGTGAACTACTTCTGTCCCTTTCTCTCACTCTCTGGCCACTCTAATTCAATTTATGACATCTCATAATTTTTCTCTTGTCAACTACTTGCTATAACTATGTTCTTCTGTATTTTCTTGCCCCTCATCCTCTAATGGTAATTCTTTGCCTTTTCAGATCAACTCAAATACTCCCTGGAATACTTGTTACTGCATAAGTACTGCTAGTTGGAGTGGAATAATTAGAAGATGCTTTCTCTTCATTGTGGCTGGGACTGCTATACTGTTAACCAAAGTTTCCCATCATCCTGGCGTAGTCAGCTACCTGGATTCCAATGATTAACCTATGTGTACTCCAGTCTTTTTGTGGGTGACACAATTCCAATGCAGCCATGTAAGCTGCCCCTTGTTCACAGCTCATCAACACCCAGCTGGTCAGGGTGCACCCCTGATAGTCTCATTACCCCTCCAGACTCCATGGAGTCTGCCCAGAGCAAGTCACTGTTCCTCTCTGTCCAGAGCACTCGGTACCAATCCCTCAGTTCCCCATTTCTCCTGGACACAGTAACTTTCTAGCAGTCACCCCACTAAGCCCTCTCAAATAATCTCCTGGTACTCCAAAGAATGAAAATAAAGGCCATGTCCCGTAGGGGCCCCAGTGATCAGAGTAGGAGACGCTGGTGTCTCTCCCTCCCCCCGACCCAGAGTATATACCTTGGAGCATAATAAGCCTTTATCCCATCAAAGTTGAGGAAGCCATAGTTGTGCCCTGTACAGGGCTGGGTATGCAAACTGAACAGGTAAAGGCCCAGCAACTATAACCTCCTGCCTCTGGCACTGCTATTCGCTAGCCATCCACTCCCTCCAAGGTCAGAACTATGATGTTAACTAACCCATGTTTCCCTGGTGTGATTCTCAGCAAGCTCTCTTGGCAGAGAAGCCATATTGAATGGATGAGGATGCAGGATTAAATGAGTTACTTCACCTTTTACCCGTAAAATAACTATATTGAAGAGAATTAAAAATAATGTTTGTAATGTACCAAACAATCCTCAGAATCTGGTAGGGGGATGATAAATGGTAATTATTATAGAATATCATTTGATATCTGCCCTCTGAATGTATACATACCTCAGCTGCAAAGCAGAGTCCTTGCATCTACCAGTAGATCTCAAAGATTTAGAGATACGCTAGCCTGCTACCCCTCTCCCCTTCAGACTAGAGACCACTTCAGATTAGACACTCCCCTGCTCTCCACATAGGTCACCACTGTTCTGCCTCATAGGACAGCATGTAGAAGGGGGATGTAAAATTAAAGGAATGGCCCTACTGGGTGGCTAAATAGATAGAGCATCAGCCTGTGGACTGAAGGGTCCTGGGTTTGATTACGATCAAAGGCACATGCCCAGGTTATGGGCTCAATCCCCAGTAGAGGGCATGCAGGAGGCAGCTGATCAATGATTCTCTCTCATTGATGTTTCTATCTCTCTTTCCCACACCCTTCCTTTCTGAAATTGATAAAGAATATATTTTTTTAAATAAAAACAAATGAACAGATACTGAAAAGATTATAAAACAAATTTTAAAAATGTTTCTAACAAATCTCACCAATATATTTGATCATTACTTGTCAATTTTAGGTAATGGACTTACAAATTGAAAGTCAAAGAAAAAAGTTATATATTCTCTTGTGGTTCACAGTCCTGAATGATAATGAAACCCCAAAATAGCAGATTCTGAGACTTTACTCCAGAGACAATGAATCCATAATTCTGGACAGGACCCCATACATGGTTATATTTCAAATTATCCCTGCTGACACATAGAGGTATTGGAAGTGAAAATCACTGACCTAAGCTCACATTTAGGAATATGGGCTTAGAAAGCACCAGGAAAATGACAGCAGTTGCTCAGGATGATGGAGTTCTGCACATTTTGGGGGGAGGGGGAGGGCATGGTTCCAAATGTTTTATTATAATACTCTTTAAATACTAAATTTATAAAATATTAATCATAATTGTTTGCAGAAAAAAAAATGCTGTCTGAATAGAGAGCAGGTAGCAAGAGAGAGGGTGCCTGGACAGGGATATTGAGAGGGAGCTGTGCTGGATATGGACAAAGAAATACCATTGCAAGGAAGCCTTCTGTCCTGCCATCACCTCCTCCAACTCTTCCCAAGTCCCACCCATAGCCAAGCATTCACCTTGGTACCTGTGTGAGGCAGAGCCATGGAAGTGTGAACGCTGTAAGGTCAAGAGTGTCCATGGTTGACACAAGTATTGAGAAATCTAGATGAGAGGGAGCTATAGGGATGGCTGCTAAGTGCTTTGTCTTTCAAAACTCCATCTCAGTTAAGCCACTCAACAACCTTGCTAAGTCAATTAAGACAGGGATGTGGAAAAATTGGAACCCTGATACATTGGTGGGAATGTAAAATGGTTCAGCCACTGCAGAAAACATTTTGGCAATTCATCAAAAAGTTAAATATAGAGCTACCATATGACCCAGCAATATACTCAAAATAATTGAAAAGAATTATTTAAAGAGGTTCATATATAAGAATGTTTGTAGCAACACTAGTCACAATTGCCAAATTAATCAAATGTCCTTTGATGGATGATGAATAATAAACTGTGGTAAATACATTCAATAGAACCTATATATGTCGGTACAAATGTAAGCATAAGAAGAGATGAAGAACAGATACCTGTTACAACATGAATGAGCCTCAGAAGCATTACCCTAAATGAAAGAAGCCAGATAAAAGGATCACATACTGTATCATCTCATTTATATGAAATACCCTGAGTAGATAATTCCATGCAGACAAAATGCCAAGAATTTCATGAATTTAATATAATTTTTAAGGAATCAATATTTATTTTATAAATAAAATCAGTAAATTTTCTATAGAGTTAAAATGGAATTTCAATTGTTATGTTGGTTTCTTTTTAAAAATAATATTTTTTATTGATTTTTTTTTTTTTTACAGAGAGAAAGGGAGAGAGTTAGAGAGCTAGAAACATCGATTAGCTGCCTCCTGCACCTCTCTTACTGGGGATGTGCCCACAACCAAGGTACATGCCCTTGACCAGAATCGAACCTGGGCCCTTCAGTCGGAAGGCTGATGCTCTATCCACTGAGCCATAACAGTCAGGGCTGTTATGATGGTTTCTGAACAAAATTGTACTGATGTCTCACCTTAATCCTCTGTTTGACAAAATAAGAGGATATTAAACCCAGAATATGGCTTGATAGAAACGGGAAATATCTGGGAAAAATATTTTTCTCCTCATTTTATAAGAATAAAAAGCAATTTGTGTTCAAAAGAAATCAAGTGATTTTCCAAGGACACATAACTAGAAAAAGTACATTAAAAATTTCAATTTAGGTTTGTCCAAATCTGGAGCCCATTGTCTTTCTACCATAAGAATTTCCTAGGATGTAGAAGGCTAGAGTTCTATTATAGCATTGCTCACCTACAGAATGGCTTTAACTAGGATAAACAAAAAACATTAAGTACCCTCTCTTAAAAATTAAACACGAAAGGAAATTATATATGCACATCTCTAAACTCAACTCCATTCACAATTTAGAGAACCACTGTAAAGGCTAGAAGAATTTATCATTCTTTTAACTGAGTCATTGGAGATTCAGAACAAAATCCTCTCCTTTTAACTAAAGACCAGGTGAGTCATCTGTCCAAATTACCATATGATACATGTATGCCCTTGGCCTAAAAGAACACACCCTGGCTCAGCCCAGAGAGTGTCAGTTATAATAACTAAGATTTTTAAAATATTGATATGGTTGCTATGTAAATCTACTAAATCAATGTTTCTCAGCCATTCCAGTTTATGGATGACTTTTCTAACATCTGGACCTTTTCCAGACATGCATCCTAGAAACTGTTCTCCTGATAGTCTCTGGTGAGAAAATATATGAAAGAATGACTTTAGAAACCCTTTAAAGTAAATTCCTATCTTATCCATCACTAAAGTACACCTAATTATTTATCAGAGATGATTACTCAGTCTACAAAAATATACAAGAGCAATAACTATGAGTCCATGAGCTACAGATGAAAATACCCTGAACTAGGTGCCCACCTTAGAGTCCCCAGCCTGGGGCAATGTCAGAACTTCAAGGATCCAAAAGCACTTTGCCATGTGGATCCTTCCCTCTATTAAAAAAAAAAAAAAAAAAAAAACCCTAAAATTTGTATTTTATAATTGTTAGGGTACACAGACAAATATTATTATGTTAAAATATTTTCTTTAACTTAAAAGTTCATTTTTCCTTCTGATATTAAAAGAAATGAAAATATTTTCATTATGGGTCCTCAACATTGTGCCTAATGGAGAAGCCAGGCCTGCCCACGTGTACTAGTAAGCACCTTCGGGGCAGTGTGTATAGCAAGAACTCACTATTATTTGGGTTATTAGTCAATAATCATAGTCATATTTTTCTCATCGCTTCAGTCCAGGGTCTAAAAGGACTTCTTGCATGGAACAGACTGTTGAATCTCAGAGGGAAGGCAGGGGAGGGTGGTTGGGTGGGAAGAGATCAACCAAACAACTTGTATGTATATATCTTAACCCCAACTTGTATGTATATATCATAATCCATGGACACAGACAATAGAATGGTGAAGGCCTGGGGCAGGGACAAGATGGGCCTGAACAGGTCAATGGGGGAAAAAAAGGGGACAGATGTAATATTTTCAACAATAAAGATTTTTAAAAATATAAAACAAACAGCCCAGTTGGTGTTGCTCTGTGGTTGAGCGTCAACCTATGAACCAGGAGGTCACAGTTCAACTCCTGGTCCATGTTGCTGGCTCGTTCCCCAGTGTGGGGCATACAGGAGGCAGCTAATCAATGATTCTCTCTCATCATTGATGTTTCTATCTCTCTCTCCCTCTCCTTTCCTTTCCAAAATCAATAAAAACAGATTTTAGAAAAATAAAACAAACAAAAGGACTTCCTTTTTGGTATTTAAAATGCAGGCTTGAGAAAGTAAACTTCTGATCTTTAATTCTCCACTCCATCGGTTATCTCTCACAATTCCTTTAGCGTATGACTGCTTCTAAATCATAATTCATCAGGTTAAAAAACAAGATAGAAAACTCAAGAAGAGAATTTCTCATTTATAGGGTTTTGTATTGTCATACTCATTTGCTGTCATTTTAGACCAGCTGGTACTACACCTCTTGGTTTCACGTGCATCCCGTATTAAGTTCATAGAGGAATTATTAACATCGTCTATCAATACAAGCATTTTTTACTTTACTGGTAAGAACAATGTCTCGAAGCAATGGGAAGGAGAGTTGGAATGTGAACTACTGAGAAGCCAGAGACCAGTGAGGACACAGAAGATGGTAATGCAGCTGTGGAGAAGCCCAGACATTTCCATGTAAAGCTCTGTAGGGGTTGGTACCCACTGGACCAGAGAGATGAAGAGGGGGAGAAGTCTGGGGTGGTTTCCCATGTACCTGTTGTCACTGATGGCCATTCAGCTCCAAATTCACCCAAAGCCTGCTCTGTGAAGAAGGGCCCTGTCGATGCTTTCCCGTTGCCAGCTGCTCCAATGTTCAAGTTTGTCAGTAGACAGCACAGGAGGAAGGGTTCTGGAGAAGCATGTGCTTTCTCCAGCACCTGGTCCTGGGTCACCTCAGATTTCCCCAGTGGCCAGCAGCTTCCCCATCACTCCTCACCCCCTGTCCTGCCCCCGAAGGTTTTGGAGTAGAATGCCTCCAGTGAGACACCTCCCTGTGAACAGATTTCATTGTCACCCTAGAAGGTTCATTTCTGGCAAGTTCCACCAGCATTGCATCACAGCGACTTCTCTGCAACCAAGTGTGCGGCTCTGCCCCCGCCAGCAAGGTCTGGCCTTAGCCTGAAAGGGGTGAGTGCACTCAGTCTCAGCCCTAGGGGAAGTGGCTGCTCCTTTTATCTCTTATCCTAGATTCATTTAGGTTCTTTTGACCTCTTCCCAGCTCATGTCTTACTACTTTTATTCCCTTTACTAGTTAATCATTTTTTTATATTAAACTTTCCCATTACTGTGTGTTTTTGTCTCCTGGCGAGGCCAGATTAATATATGGTTCCTAAGTTAAATTCTAAGAATAGAGTTTTATTAATAACATGGGGGCCTGGTGCACAAAATTCATGCACTGGACCCCCTCACCCCACCCTGCCCCCTCTCACATACTGGGAGCCCTCAGGGGATGTCCTACTGATGGCTTAGGCCCACTCCCCATTGGGAGCGGATCTAAGCCGCAGTCTGGCCTCCTTTTTCAGGAGGCAACCGAGTTGATCAGGGAAAGGTGCCAGCTGCAGCAGCCACTGCCACTCACTGCAGCTGCCAAGGTATTTTCATCAACATGGACTATGTCCCTTCACCATGAAAAAATGACAACTTTCTTTAGGCATTTTCAAGATGTGTCTTTCATAGGATATGACATTTCTTTATTTTTCTGTTTATCCTCAATATGTTTCCATTGATTTTTTTCCCCCTTCTTTCCAATCCCATGCTATGCCCCTTCCCAAGCCTAAAGTCTCTGCCCTATGGCTGAGAGTGACCTGGGTGCTGACGAGGTTCCTGGGACCCAGGTATATATGCAAATTAACCTCCATCTTTGTGGAGTTACTTTGCATACTCATTCTGATTGGCTGTGGGGATAGCAGAGGTATGGTCAATTTACATGTTTCTCTATTATTAGGTAAGATATGAAAAAGAGGGAAAAGAGGAGGTTCAGAAAAAAAATTGTTCTGTTTTGTACATGTTAAACTAAGGTATTTGACAGACATTCAGGAGGCAGCCACGAACAGAATTTTACATTACCTGGTACTTAACCAAAATACACAATTCTAACTCTAACTCTACCAACTGAGATGTTTATTGAGATGTAGTATTAAAGCACAGACCCCTGTGCTTTAAAAATAAATCTCCATAGATGGTTCTCATGTGCATTTTTAATATTTGGCAGTACAGTGTGCTAATTAAGAAAAGTTTTATAGTTGGATTATCTGGGCTTAAATCTCGTTTTACTTTTTATTAGTGTTAATGGAGACTTTGGACAATGATGAGCCTCTTCTGAAATATGTGGCTAGTAATACTTAGCTGTTTACATTGTAAGGATTAAATCAAATAAAGACATGTAAATAGATCTTGGTACATATTTTAGTAAATGATAGGAGTGATTATTTTTCTCATACATTCTGAATCTGCTTTATTTTTCTAGATTCCCCCACCCAATATATTATACATTTATACCCTTGTTTTGAAATTCACCTCTCTAGAAAGTAAACTCCAAGAAAGTTTTCTCCATAGAGCCTGGGAACATGGTAGGTACTCAACAAGTATTAGTTGAGTGAATAAATTATATAGATCTGAGCAGCAGCATAATATTTAGGGGGGAAAATCAGTTACCCTGAAAGAGCAAGAAATGGTTTCATTAAAAAAGAAAGAAAGAAAACATATTAGAATTTGCATATAAATAAATGTAAATCAAACCATTGAAAAAATAAAATAAATCCAAGGCAATGTTTTACAAGTAGGAAGATGATAAGTAAAGATATTATAGGAGTAAAAGAAACATTTCCTCTATCTTCTTAGGTTCTTTAGATGGGATCTCTGATGAAACTGACAAAGGACAGATTAACAGGAGAAAAGGCACATAAATTTTATTTGATGTTTATTTTGGATGTACACAGAGGTCTTCATAAAAAATGAGTGAATATCCAAAAAGGCATTTAGACCCAGGGGCTTATATGTCACTAGTGGCCGGGTACATGAAATTCATACACGGGAGGAGGGGTGTCCCTCTGCCCAGCCTGCACCCTCTTTAATCTGGAACCCCTCAGGGGATGTCTGACTGCCAGTTTAGGCCTGATCCCTGTGGGATACCTCTGGCACTGTTGGATTAGGCCTAAACCAGCAGTCGTACATCCCTTTCACAATTTGGGACCACTGGCTCCTAACCATTCACCTGCTTGCCTGCCTGATCACCCCTAACCACTCTATATGCTGGTCTGCTCACCCCCAACTCTCCCCCTAAGCCAGCCTTCTTGCCCCCAACTCTCTCTCTGCCAACCTGCTCACCCCCAGGTGCCCCCCCTGCCAGCCTGATCACCCCCAACTGTCCTCCTCTCCTGGCTTGATCGCCCCTAACTGCCCCGCCACCATGGTTTTGTCTGGAAGGTTTCCCAGTCTGATTAGTTTATTACCCTTTTATTAGTATAGATTTTAATAAAGAGTGATAAATGGTGGAGACCAAACTAGATAAATGAAAGGAGTTTGGGCAGTAAATTGTGGGGAGATAAATATGTGGGGAACTAATGGAAGATATGGGTTACTTGTTAAAGTTTTATTTATTTAGACTCATCTTGGTGCTATCTCCACCTCCAGTGATAAAGATTGTTCTTCTCTTCCAGATATGAGAAAGGGAGACACCTTCACAAAGTGAAATGTATGCCCAGTTTGAGTGTAAGAAAGGTAGAGAGGTTTTCCTGCTTCTGCTGTTGTGCCTAAGAGGCATATTCTGATCCCCTTCAACATTAAGGAGGACAAGTCAGAGAGGCAAGAAGAGAATCAGAAGAAGCTAGAGTAAGAAGCCAATGAAATAATGTGATAGAACAACCAGAGGCTAGTAACATCTTTAAGGAGGATTGGGAATGAATCTTTCGCTGGACTTGGCAATGAAAAAGTCCCTGGTGAACTGCTGTAGTGAGGGTAGAAAGCGTATATCTCTGGGACTCTGAAATCCTGATTGGTACATAATTCTAATAAAGACAGCAAAGTGGAAACTAGGAAGAGAAGATTGGTCCTAATGTATTTATAGGAAGATTAAATGGTTCACATGGGAACCACGAATCTGCCAAAGACACAAAATTTATTTGTACAGCACAAGTCTGAGACTTTGAGGACTCTGAACTACAAACACAGGTATCCAAGCTCTCCAAATATCAGTCTTCTAAAAATAGTTACCTCTATATGTGATCAGTTTAAACCAGGAACCACTAAAATACCAACCTCTTAAGTCAATCAAGCTGATTGTTTAAATAAAATGCTGACTCACGGACAACTTTATATAATTTGACTTCTTGTGTAATTTTAACTACTGGGAATGAATTCTTGTCCTGAGGGTAGAAATATTTCTCACTTTTAAAGTAGTATGTTGGATTCTGGTTTAATGTCCGGCCACTGTGAGTTGGATCACTTTAATTCTATCCGTCTCAGATCTGACCACTTCTGGGACACTTCTTGAAAATTTTCACTGTGGTGGCAAAATCTGAGGTTCAAAGCTCAGATTGTAATGATTTGGGAAATGACACATTCCCATGAGATCATTTCATGGCCAGCCTGTCGGCCTGTCTAGTCACCCCTGCACCCATATTGTATAACAGTGATACCAGCCACGGAAGAACACAGCATTCAAAGATTTTTCTTTCTGAAAGTCCATTGGGCAAGGTCGGGAATGACACAGGATGGTAGCTTACTATGAGGTTATGGTCAAAGGCAGGCTTAGAAGAAGGGCCATGTAAAAAGTAAGTTTCTTGTTATGAGACAGAGGGAACAATGCAAGGAGTACCTTTAGGAAGAATAGTCCCCTCCTCTCCCCTCACCCTCCCCCCAAAAAGAAGGTGGCAACTATATAATTCAGTATCCAGAAGAAGAGACTGATCTCTGAGAGAAGGGTCCTCTGTTCTCTCCCAAAAGGAGAGAAGGGATAGGAATGAATAAATAGCAGATTTCTTGGAGAAAATAGAATCCTCGAAATAGAAGCTCTTCCAACTTCTCTTCTACTTTTCTCTAGACTCACATGTAACTTAGAGTGGCGGGGTTAGGGAAAGGGCTTGCAGATGTCGGTGAAAATTTAGAGTACCCAAGAAAGCAAATGGGAGAGGAGATGACTGGGGGAAAATGAGAGGGGAAAATGGAAATCACTGAGGTCACCCAGAGGCTGGAAATCACTCATTTCTCACTTGGCAACCAGGATCAGAAGTGAAGAAAGCAGATGGCTGGTGAATACAGATTAATTTGCTCCGAACTGGAAGCAAACATAAAAGGATGAAAGGCCAAGGAAAATAAGACTTTTGATGAAAGAGTCATTAATGTGATGAAATTTGGGTTTGGGGCTTCGAATGGAAGGATGTGAAACCATAAACAGATCTGTGGAGAAGGAGAATATAGAGGCACAAAAGAAGTAGGCATATTAATAAATTGGGCTTGTTGGGGGTGATAAGACAACTGAAGGGGTATAAAAAATGGAAGATGATGCCAGAAGTGAGGATTATAACATTAGGAGAATTGACAGAACCCAGGTTTGGTTCTCTGTCAGAGAGTCTATTAAAAACTTCCTAACTGAGACTGCTGAGTGGTATCAAATATCAAGCTCCCCAGGAAATTCTGGGCCAGGGCGTTCACAAATCCCTGATGTCTGGTCATGAACCCTGTGTTGAAAGACCCTTGTGACGCAGACATCCAGTGGTGCCTAATGCTTGTTAAACGATACCATCCAAGCTTGACTTCTCTATCCTAATTACCCTGACAAGGATCTGCATGTGAGTTGGAACCCAGCCTTAAGTGCATCTCCCGGGCAGCCCAGGCCTCTATTCACGTTTGCCCACATTCTGGCCCTCCAAGAAAGGGACAGAGGCATACACTTTAAACCCAATAGAGGCTGGCATATTTCAGCAGGATGTAGTATTAGGGATGTCCACCCCTTTGCCTACTGTCCAGGAAGCTGGAAACAAGAATTATTATTAGCCAAAGCTGTTGTTAAGCCCTAGAAGCAGTGCCTTCAGGAAACTACCCTGAGGCGATGGCTTTACTCAGTCAGTTGTCAAATGCTGACTGCTCAACTATCAGCAAAACAACCTGTTGATAATACTGAGCTGAGTTTATTGTTTGGTATGGCAAGAGAGACCACCAGCTTCCTTAGAGCTTTGGCAGTGTCTCAGGAAGGGGGGAAGGGAATGGATAGCAAGATTAGAATCTATTGAAAACTAAAGTTTGATTTAAAGTGGTTCTTTTAAAAGGCAGGGAGGGGTAAATTAGCCTTGGGTAGGGACCACAGTGCAAGTCCAGGATTAGTGAAAAAAGCAAGACACTGATTTTGAGGCAAGGGATTAAAAGAACGTTGATGCAAACACTCTGTTGATGCTTTTCATTGAAGAGTTGGTGGGTCTGCATTAGTTTCCTATTGCTACTATAGCAAATCACCACAAAATGTAAATAACATGAAATATAAGGCCCTGGCGATCAGAAGTCCCAAAATCAAAGTGTTGACAGGGTTGCATTGCTTCTGAAGGCTCCCAGGGATAAGCTATTTCCTTACACTTTACAAGCCTGGCTCATGGCTTCTTCCTCACATCACCCTCTGTCTGCTTCTAGCCTCATCTCCTCTCATTCTGTGAATCTGTCTCTGACTCTCCTGGGAGAAAGAAAAATGGAAGTGGCCATGTGATGCTAGGTCTGTGAGCCAGGCTGTCAGGAAAGACTTGCAACTCTGAATTGTGGAGGAGGCTTTGGTTGCTGGCTTCTCATTTCCACAGAGAATACGGAGGGGCTGCCTTTTTCTAGTATTTGAAGATTGCCTGGTTTTAACATTCTGTACATGCCAGTATCTTTTATATGTGTTTATATCTTTTTTGAAGAAGTTCATCCATTCATTTATTTATTCAGACCTTATCATGTGTCAAGATTCTAAACTCTGGTAACACAATGAACAAAATCAATGAAAAACTCTACCCACTGAAGCTGACATGCTAATGAAATGATCACCACTGTAGAAATTATTCTCCTTATTAGCCCCCACCCCCAACACACACGCACTGTGCTATAAATTGTTTAACACACTTATTTGCCTTTAGTTCTTCTGCCCAAATGAAACACAATGTGGTAAAGACTTGTTCCTTAAACATTTGTAGAACTGATGAATGGTGACTACAAAGAAATGGCTAGAATAATAGACTGCCTTCGTTATGCCTCTATTAGATTTAATGGAGCTTTTCCTTTTGTCGACAGGCAAAATTAATACCTGCCTCCCTCTGTAGTCTCAAGCTTCTATTTCAGCCCAACTGCAGCAGGCTTGGTTGAGTTGATGACTTTGTTTCCATCATATTGGAAGTACCTTTGATAATTGAAACTAACTGAAATACAACTACATTCACTAGCACTAAGAAGACTCATATATTTATTCAGTTCACATCAATGTTGGTTTGTCATTATATTTAACTAGAGGCCCGGTGCATGAAATTCTTGTATGGGGGGTGGGTATCCATCAGCCCAGCCTGCTCCCTCTCAATTCTGGGACCCCTTGAGGGATATCCGACTGCCTACCTAAATCAGGCCTAAATGGGCAGTTGGACATTCCTCTTACAATCCAGGACTGCTAGCTCCCAACTGCTCACCTGCCTGCTTTCCTGATTGTCCCTAATTGCTTCTGCCTGGCAACCTGATCACCCCCTAACCACTCCCCTGCCAGCCTGACTGATGCCTAACTGCTCCTCTGCCAGCTTGTTTGCCCCTAACTGCCCTCCCCTCCAGGCCTGGTCACCCCCAACTGCCCTCCCTTGCAGGTCTGGTCCCTGCCAACTGCCTCCCCTGCTGGCCATCTTGTGGTGGCCATTTTGTGTCTACATGGGGACAGGATCTTTTGACCAAATGGGGGCAGTCATCTTGTGTGTTGGAGTGATGTTCAATCTGCATATTACTTTTTTATTAGATAGGATAGAGGCCTGGTGCAGGGTGGGGGCCAGCTGGTTTGCCCTGAAGGGTGTCCTGGATCAGGGTGGGTGTTCCTTTGGGGCAAGGGGTGGCCTGGGTGAGGGCCCTGTGTTGGTTTGAAGGCTGACCACCCCCCCCAGAAACCCAAGCAGAGGCCCTGGTATCTGGGATTTAGTTTATCTTCTACAATTGAAACTTTGTAGCCTGGAATGGAGCCTCACCTTCTGCTCCTACAGCCATTGAAATTTTGTTTCCTTAAGCAGAGGCCTGGGCTGGCCAGGGTGTGCTTCTTCCATTGCCAGGGGCAACCCAAGCCCTCTCCTGCTCTCTCTGTGGCCGTAGCCATCTTAGTTGGGTTAAATTGCATACTCACTCTGATTGGCTGGTGAGCATGGCTGGTGAGCGTCGCTGGTGGGTGTAGCAGAGGTATGGTCAATTTGCATATTACTCTTTTATTAGATAGGATTACTAGATAATCTCTCCATTCATAGAGTTAAAACTATAGCTAAGATATGACTTTCTGCTTAAGCCCTAGTCACATAATTGAGTTAGGATGTGACCATAAGCAACTTGCATTCCCTCCTGAGGTTTCCACACCTGTTAAATGATAAGTGCTAATAAATATACTCTCAGAGGCCTCATAGTTTTAGAATTCTAAGCATTAAATAGATGTGAATTAGTAAAATATGGCACTCTTAAGTAGTGAAAATACTATTGGTTGATCTTCTAAAGATCAAACTTGCCTCATTTAAAACTCATAATATTTTAAAGTATTTTACTCCTTTGTAAAATTATTTATAGTGAAGGACTTGAGGTTCAAAGCCACGATCCAGTCAAGATCAAATGATTGCTCGATGTTTGTCCAGCATTTGAACCCAAATCTATTTGATTTGAAGTCCAATGCATTGTCCATGTAGTATGAAGCAGACTCAGATGGGTGGCTTCACTAGGATAGCAACCAGTCCCTTAGTTATTGGGTATTGTACTTTGTTATTACAGGATACAATAGAAAACAAATTATCATGGATTAACAGTATAAAATTATCACTATAATATTATTAAATAATTTTGCTGACTCCTGCTCATTCATTTATTGGAATTTATTAAGTGCTAAAGACATTAAAAATTCTTTGAAATGAGCTATTAAGAACGAACTCAGTTCCTACTAAGCAAAAGCACTTGAACTATCATTACCTCCTTCCCCATCTAATGCCTCCACAGACACCCACACAAACCCAAATTATTATACAAAAGATATGTCTTTGGCCTCAGGATCCACAGCATGAGATACTCCTGCTGAGTAAGTTCTCTAAGCTCTGAAACAAAAAGAGGGTTTTTATAAAAAGTTTTGATTTGGTTGCTATATAGATTTCAAATATGAACTCCTTTTTAAATGTCAAATGATTTCAAGCACCATAAATTATACTTTCAGTAACCATTGATTGTGGAAATAGATAATAAAAAGCTACCAGGATTTAAGTAGCTCTCTAGATAAACTTGAATTTCTTTCATCATAATAGCATCTATGTGTATCTCAAAAATAACATATGCCTGTGGGCAAAAGATCTTGCCTCAGAATCAACTAGATTGATATAATTTTTAAGTCCTCTTTCAACTTTCAGGGCTTATTCGTGTTAAGTAACTTTTCTTGAGGCGGGGTCATTCTAAGGACATAGACTTTGAAAACAATACTGTAGCTGGGCTGAAAAATAAGTTTAATTTTGTATTAGTGTATACATGTGCATAAGTAGTATGGGTAACGGTGGGTGGTACAAAGGATATTAGCCCAGGGTTTATATTAATAGGGCAGGATGTTATATTTTACTTTCAATAATTCAATTAAAATAACTCTGGCTCCCCTGGTAGGCTTCAATAAGGGAACTGAAATAAAAGCACCTCAATATAATACAGTAAAATGTAGACTTTCAAAATGTCCTGTAATAAAAAGGGAAGACACAGTTTCCCACCCTACTGAAGCCACTAACTTCAGGCATCACCAGGACATGGGCTTGCATTGGGTAGTCTCCCAATACCGAATCTGGACATGGTAGCTGAAAGAAGTGAACTCTGGATTCAATGGGTTTGGGTTCAAGTCCTGGCAACACTATTTCTTGGTAACTGTGATCTTGAACAAGTCACTTCTCTGAATCTCAATTTCTTCATTTATAACAGGAGTAACAAACACATAATATACAATATTATGATGACTTTAAATGAAATTAAGTTGTTCTTATGGGTACTAATGGATTTTTTTTCTCTTTTCCTGTTACTATTACTAAAATTACCATGCTCCCAAATACCTCATATATGTTTAAGGCTTCAAGTTTTGTATCTGGAAGGATCCCTAGAGCTTGTTTAGAACACCTTACTTAGTTTCCAGATTTGGAAGCCAAAAGAGGTTGTGCAGGCTACCTATCATTATTTCATGAAGTGGTCATAATTTGGAATAACCACAAAGGCAAATGGGGCAGGGGGAATCTTCAAGGTTAGCAGAGGGTAAAAGACAAAACAAAACTTACAAATGTGCACTGGGGAGGGGATTTTTCTTAAAAAATACTTGACAGAACCAGAAATGAAGAAAGCAGATACCAAAGGTCCCCCTGCTGTTGGGAGACCATTCCCAGAGGTCCCACATGTTTCTGTGTATCTGGCAAGCAGAGGCACTGACACGTACCAAACTAGCTTTTCAAGAATGCCTGTATAGTGAACAGTTTAAAAAAACAAAAAGTGTCTCCCTCTGGAGCAAAGGGAATTTTAGTTTACTATCCCTTATAAAAGATTGAGGTTCTCTAAGCTCAGGGCTCCTCTCTGTAATATAACCTGCTCACCGTGCGCAGCTGTCACATAGCCCTGTTTACAATGCCCTGTGGAAAGCTGGGTTCAGGAAAACATTGCAAAAAAAAAAAATTTGCTGATACTCTGGCTACTGCTCCTACTGTAATTTAACCCTCTGCCTCTGACTCGGGGTTCTCACCTCTTCAGCCAGCATGCATGAAACTCTCAGGCCAACTTGTATTTTGAAATTGCAATTTTCTTAGCCACTTATAATATTTAAGCTTAACTCTTTGGTATGTGAAAGGAGCTGGCTTTCCCTATAGGTAGCTCCCCAAAATAACTTTTTGATGAAAACTCTATAAAAATTGAATAGACTCCTGTGATTCTCAGCTCTAACTGCACATCATAACAAATACCTGTGCAGCTTTATGAAACATTCTCAGGTTTGATCTCCAACCAAAGAGTTCCAACTTGTGTGATGCAGAAATCGATGCAGCCTTGAAACAGCTTGCTCTCTGCCTGCCGCCCCCACTGTCTGCTCATCTAGATGTGCTAGTGCACACTGGACACTATCTCATTCCTGTGGGGTCACAGCAGGCCTTCTAAGGAGTGGAGCCTCTGCTGCCCCTAGGCAGATATTACCTCAGGCCAGAACCTGGGAGGGAAAGGAAATGGGTAGGAGGGAGTTGGGTATAGAATGGAAGAAAGAGCAGAGAAGCAGGGAGAAGGCAGGAAGTAAGCCTGCATCTATGCTTCTGGCTGTCAGAAAAGAAATGTGATCAAATAACCGAGGGGTTACCACAGGGAATAAAGAGCCTCATCCCAGCTCTTCTTGCCTGGTTTGCTTCATAGTAAAAAAAGGTTGCTTCTGCTTCTGTTCATATCTCTTTTCGAGAAAATCATTGCCTCGTATTGTTGTTATTTTCCTCTGTGTCTTATTCCTGTCCCCACTCTCTGACGTTATTCGGTTATTTCTCCTCCTATTCTCAGGTCTGGTCGCACAGTATAGTGGTTTCCTGACACAGATTTGTTGTCCCACCAATTTGTGCTGAAGTAATGCACGGTGAGCTAGGAGACTGGCCTCCCCACAGGAGCCAATCTATTGTCCTCAGGTGAAATGCAGCCTTCCTTCCTCTGGATCTGCTGAGGTCAATCCAGACTAACTTGACCTACAGATTTTGGGTTATGCCTGCATCTCCACCAGGCTGTGAGCACCTGGGTTAAAAGCACCCAGTTTATCCACCAGCTCACAGCACAGCACTGGCATTGGAAAGGCTCTTGAATGTTTGTGACATGCAAGCCAATGTTCTTTCTCACTATTACTTGATAGGTGTCTGATTTCTTCAACCCTAGGAACAAAATAATGGTAGGAAGGAAAAAACACAGGGTCCTGGTGAGCCAGCTCCTTTCTGATGTAATTGCAGACAATCTATAAGACCTCTTTGAGTTTTTGTATCTGTAAAGCAAGTGGACCACATCAGCTGTGAGGACACTTCCAGCCAGGGATGGAAGCGCTAAAGACACAGAAGGTATTCGGAAGGGTGAGACTATGGAAAAGCAAATACACCTGTGTAAGTCTCCTTCAGATCAGCCTTACTTCATGTGAACCTCACCATAATTTGGAAATGTGCAAGTTGTATTCCCACCTGAAGAACAAAAAATAGAGTCGCAGAGCTTTGATTTGCTCCAAGTCAGATAGTATGCCTAAAACTTCAACCCAAATCTGTTTGCTTGAACCCACTGCCCACTGTCTCTAAACTCACATGCGCTTCTCCACGGGGAGACTGACCACACAAGACAGTGTCCTAAGGGATGCTGCTGAGTAACCAGTGGCTTCTTTAGAGTGAAAATAGTTTTCAAAAATAAAATAAAATAATAAAATAAAATAGTTTTCATCTCCTGGGAATCAAGCCTGTATCCCGGACATGTTCCCTGGCTGGGAATTGAACTATAACCTCCTGGTTCATATGTTGAAGCTTATCCATTGAGTCATACTGGTTGGGCTCATCCTCCTTTCAATCACAGGTCATAATAGAAGACAGACTTTATTGCAGTATTACTAAATGACATCTTTTTCTTAACTATCTGTGTTCCTTCATTGGAGTCTATTATAAGAGCCAAAAGCATTTAAAATGTATTTTATTTGAATTATTGAGAAAGAACAAAAATTTCCCTGCTTTTTATGGAACTACCATACAATCCTCCCATTCCTCCCCCAAATATACTATAAAACCAACCTTATCAATCTAGGTATACCTTTGAACTTTGAATCCATAGCCTTCTAACAGATTTAAGAAAGCTACTTGAAATAATTAAAATCTAAAATCTGGAAGAAATATTTAATGAAAATCTAGTTGGTTCCCAATATTTACATTATAAGAATCACTTTCCTACCAAACATAAAAATTCACCTCCACGTGATGACAGTTGTGCTATTTTTAGTATCCTATCTAATAAAAGAGTAATATGCAAATTAACCATCACTCTGCTACACCCACAAATCATGCCCAACAGCCAATCAGGAAAGAGTATGCAAATTAATCCAACAAAGATGTTTGTGGCCACAGAGTGAGCAGGAGGCTTGGATTTCCCCAGCAATGGAGGAAGCCAAGATTTCCACACACCCTGGTGGGCCCAGGCCTCCTCTCAAGGCTATAAAGTTTCAATTATAGAAGATAAATAAATCCCAACAAAAATGGCAGCAGCCACAGAGCTGGAGAGAGCAGGAGGCTTGGGTTGCCCTTGGCGATGGAGGAAGCCAAGCTCCTGCAGCCTTGGCCTGCCTTGGCCTCCACATAAGGCTACAAAGTTTCAATTATAGAAGATAAATAAATCCCAACAAAAATGGCTGTGGCCACAGATCAAGTAGGAGGCTTGGCTCCGCTCAAGGCTACAAAGTTTCAATTATAGAAGATAAATAAATCCCACATCCCAGGGCCTCTGCTTGGATCACCGGGGGCATGGCCAGCTTGCAAACCACCACAGGCCCCTTGCTCAAGTCATCCCATGCCACAAGGGAACCCCCACCCTGATCCAGTACACCTTTCAGGGAAAACCAGCCAGCCTCCAGCTGTGTACCAGGTGTCTGTCCTATCTAATAAAAGAGTAATATGCAAATTGACCATCACTCCAACACACAAGATGGCTGTCCCTATGTGAAAACAAGATGGCCACCACAAGATGGCCAGCAGGGGAGGGCAGTTGGAGGGCAGGCCTGAAGAGGAGGGAAGTTAGGGGTGACCAGGCTTGCAAGGGAGGGCAGTTAGGGGCAAACAGGCTGGCAGAGGAACAGTTAGGCATCAACCAGGTTGTCAGGGGAGTGGTTAGGAGGTGATCAGGCTGGCAGGCAGAAGTGGTTAGGGGCAATCAGAAAGTCAGGCAGACGAGAAGTTGGGCCAGCAATCCTGGATTGTGAGAGTAATGTCCCATATTGGAGAGGGTGCAGGCTGGGCTGAGGGACACACCCCCATGTATGAATTTCATGCACTAGGCCTCTAGTCCATAATGATTGAGAAAATATGTGATAAAAAATCATTTTGAAATGTTTGTAATTTCTGCATCTATGAGACACCTGTATATTTATATGTCTAAAAAACAGCAGACTGCAAGATGGGCTAGGCCAGTGGTCGGCAAACTGCAGCTTGCAAGCCACATGTGGCTCACCAGCTGCGGTTTGCTGTTCTGTTGACTAATGAGTTTGCCAACCACTGGGATAGGAGCTTAATCACAAGGAACAACAACAGCCTGTAATTATTGGAATCAAGAGTCTAGGTCAGTGGTTAGCAAACTTATTAGTCAACAGAGCTGCAAACTGCGCCTCACAAGCAGCATGTGGCTCACAAGCCACACTTTGCCAACCACTGAGCTAGGCCAATTGTCAAGGGCCTTAGGATGGCATACCAAGGAGATTAAAATTTTATTCTATAGGTAAAATGAAGTTGAGAGGTTTTAAAGCAAACTGACAGGATCAGATTGATTTTTTTCCTCAGAATATAATTTTGGCAGCAGTGTAGAGAGCCAATTGTACAATGAAGAGAACATTGGCAGGAGTTCAGCAAGGACGAGGGACACAATAGCAGAAGCCACAGTGATGCAGAGATACCTCACCCCAACACTGAGGCCTTGGCAAGCAACCAAGTACATTGCAGGAGATGGAGTACCCAGAGATGTTCTAAATTTGGAAACTTTTGGAGACTGTTACCTTGGAAAGAATGAGGAATAGCAGAGGAGGAGTGTATATTTTGGATGAAGTTGAGGGTTTTGCAGTGGTAGAATAATTGGTCAGACTAATAATGCTGATATGTATCTATATGTATGAAGTTTGAAATGATGTCTCTTTTTAGCCTGTTATTGGATATGAGAGCGAGAATGAAATTTGAGCTGGATCTGTAGTCAGCAGTAAACCATAGTTGTTATGACAACGCTTACAAGTCTGATAGATCTTGGTTCAAATCCACTTACTAATTGGCTCAAGGACAATCCTGAACTTTACCAAGCATTAGTTTCCTCATTTGAAAGCTGAGATAAATCATACCTCCATCAAGGGTTTCTTACTAAAGATTATAGTGGAGGGGTTCTATTTAAAGGTTATACATATTAGTAAAGTACATGGCATATGGTAGTTGCTCAAAAAATAGCAGGTGCTATTATGTAGATTACAAGCCACCACCCCCTGATAGTGGAACCATCCACGGAGACAGTGGAATTTATCATTCTTGGAAAGCAAAAGAGAGAAAAATAAAAGGTCAGTTGGGGTGTCTGCTGCAGTTCACTTATATCACTTACATTGTTGTCTCACCTTGTTGGAGTGGGGTAGCCATTTGGGCAGGAAGCTCCTCCAGCTCCCTCCATCTTCTGGGCCCAGTACAGGGGGTTGGGTGAGGGAGAAGGTAGATCATCTGCATCATAAAATTGAAGGCATTGAGAAACAGACCTGGTTCTAATTTGTTCCCACTCTCCTCTGCTTAAAATGTAGCTTTTCTTACCAACTCCTGGACCTACGGACTACAGCAACCACAAACCTCCCATTAGACACAGAGGCAACAGCTTTCTGTAGACTTTTTCATCACTACCCGCAATTATGTAAGGCCTAAATCCTACAATAAATCCAATATTTCATATCATTTTTAGTGGTTGTTTTCCTGAGTGAACCCTACCTGATACAGAAATTGATACTGTACTAGTGACTCAGGAGGAACAGAATCTTGAGAATGGTTCCCTAAATTAGTTTTGGGCTATCTGGAATTGATTTTCTGATAGAATTAAGAGGGGCAATAGCAAAGGAGAGCTGGTAGTTCATGACATGCCAAAGAGGTACTTGCAATATCTCCTACAGACATCTGTAATCAAGTACCAATAAAAGGCAAGAATTTGAGTGAACCAACTCAAATGCAGATGACCAAGGATGATTTTAGTGAGAATAAGTAGTGTGGGGATGAATGGTTGCTTCCAAGTGCACTGAAGAATGTGAGGAAAGAAACTGATAAGCTCCAGGATTTATGATTGTCCTGAAAGATGACGATATCCTGTACCACAGGACCACGATTTCTGAAAACCAAATGTGAAATTTAATCCCTGTGGGTGGCTGAATTACAAGTTGAATCCTCAGCCTTGCAGGGTTTCTTATGTTCAGGTTAGGACATAGATGGAGAAGAAATTGGACTTAAAATTTGGAATGGGAATATGTGAGGAGATTGCAATGAAACTGGGGACCTTGAACCCCTAAATTGTACTGAGTCTCCTTTGCCAGTAGACAGCCCTTGCATGCATGACTGAAAAAGTCAGTCTTCACCAGCCTGAAGACATAATATGTCATCCCTCTAGGCAATTGCCTCCCAGGAAACAGCTGATCTTCAGGAGTTACCCTCATGCCTCTCATTACTTCTAGACCTATAACCAGACTCTGATGCTCAGGAGTGTGTGAGTAATCTACATACTAAGAGGACCAATTAGGACGTGGACCCATGACAATATCAAATGTACTTTTGACAAAATTTTAATTTAATATTTCATTTTATATGCTGGTTTAGTAGGAAAATCATAAGCCATTACCCTTCTCCTTTGCAAGAAATAAAGCTTAATTGATAAAAATGGCTAAAAATTACTTATTTATAGAATACTACATTTTTTACTTGTTGAAATACTAAGTATTTAACAGATATACTCTAATGCAGTAGAATCTGAAGGGGCCTTTGGCCCTGATGGTAGGATCCATTATAAGAAGAGGTTAAAGTCAGGGAAAAAATAATAATAATTCCATAGTAATATGTCTATACTGTGATATGATACAATTTAGTTGTCAGTTACATCCTGAAGTTGAAAAAAAAAAAAGAAAAAGAAGAAGAAGAAAGCTAGAAAGTATTTTCCCTCCCAGGAAAGCCACCAGCATCACCAGGGCAACTATCGTTTTAGGTAAGTGTCTCATTAGAGAGGCCCCAAATGGGAGCCAGGCTCTCTGCTGGGTATCTAAACTTCTAATTGTCCCAACTCCCATGACAGCCCTGAAAGCAAGGAAAGGGGACCTTCCTATCCAGCAGAGCAAAACTGGATCAATGTTTTCTTTCCTCATGTCTCTGGGCTTTCCTTCAAGGTAGGAAAAATCCTACCAATTTCATATTATACACCCTGACCCAAAATATCATGAGTGCTAAAGTTGCCCTGTGGCTCAGTTGGAGGGTCATCTCAGACATCAAAAGGTTGGGGGTTTGATTCCTCATCAGGGCACATACCTACATGGCAGATTGATCCCCAGTCTGGGCGTGCACAGGGAGTGGGGAAGGGGGACAACCAATTGATGTTTCTCTCTCACTCTCTCCCTTTCTCTCTAAAAATCAATTTAAAAAAATATCCTCTGGTGAGAATTTTTTTTAAAAGTGTGCTGGTTTGACAAAACTTGCTTTTTCCAAGAGGCCTGTGACCACTGAGTTTCAACAAGCAGAAAGCGAGTCAACATCATCATGATTTTTGGTGATTCAGGAGGACCAGGACTAAACATTAAGGTAGGATTTCACATATCTAACAAATCAGAGTCACAACACAGACTGAGGAGTGATATGAGCACAGTATTCAGGCACTCCTAGAGTTCTGAAAGTTTAAGTATCCAAAATATTGCATAACTGCAAGAGAGAAAGTTATCTGGATTGAAAATAAAAAAGAATATAGTTAGCCATATTAGGAAACTAAAAGAAAGTTTTGTTTAAATGTCAATTGATTCTCTTTCTTTCACTTACCAAATCCAACCCATTGGCAACTACATTCCAGAAATAAACCCCAACTCCAACTCCTCTCATCTCTCTTCTGCTGCTCCCACCTCCTGCCTCGAAGCCACCACTATGTCTCTCTTAGAAAGCCACTTTAATAGCTTTACCTTTTCCCTTGTTCCTGCCAGGTGGTCCTCTTAGTATGTAGATTACTCACACACTCCCGAGCATCAGAGTCTGGTTATAGGTCTAGAAGTAATGAGAGGCATGAGGGTAGCTCCTGAAGATCAGCTGTTTCCTGGGAGGCAATTGCCTAGAGGGATGACATATTATGTCTTCAGGCTGGGGAAGACTGACTTTATCAATCAGGCACGCAAGAATTACCTGTAGAGCATCTTAAAGATGCTGGTTTGGGGCCATAACAAATGTGCTTCTAAGAACCTCTTCTACTTGTCTTCGGGGGTACATATATATCCATCTCTGTGGAGTGTATGTCTGAGACTAGAATTACTAAGTCATAGGCTATGCATGTGCTCAGCTATTGTAGACACTCCTACAGAGTTTCTCCAAGTGACTGTACAAATTAACACATCTCTGGTGTATGAGATTTCCATTGTTCCATATTCTTATTGCTTGGTATTCTCTGTACTTTTATATTAATTACTAGAGGCCTGATGCATGAAATTCATGCACAGGGGTGTGTGTCCCTCAGCCCAGCCTGCACCCTCTCCAATCTGGGATCCCTCGAGGGATGTCCAACTGCCCGTTCAATTATAGAAGATAAATCCCTACCAAGATAGCGCCTAAACGGGCAGTCAGACATCCCTCTCACAATCCAAGACTGCTGGCTCCCAACTGCTCACCTGCCTGCCTTCCTGATTGCCCATAACCACTTCTGCCTGCCAGCCTGATCACCCCCTAATCACTCCCTGCCATCCTGATTGATGCCTAACTGCTCCCCTGCCAGCCTGTTTGCCTCTAACTGCCCTCCCCTGCTGGCCTGGTGACCCCTAAATGCTTTCCCCTGCAGCTCTGGGTACTCCCCAACTGCCCTTCCCTGCAGGCCTGGTTTCCTCCAACTTCCCTCCTCTGCCAAACTGGTCACCCCTAACTGCCCTCCCCTGTAGTCTTGATCATACCCAACTTCCCTCCCTTGCAGGCTTGGTCCCTCCCAAGTGTCCTCCCATGCTGGCCATCTTGTGGTGGCATCTTGTGTCCATATGGGGGCGGATCTCTGACTACATGGGGGCAGCCATCTTGTGTGTTGGAATGATGGTCGATTTGCATAGTACTCTTTTATTAGATAGGATAGAGGCATGGTGCACGGGTGGGGGCCAGCTGGTTTGCCCTGAAGGGTGTCCCAGATCAGGGTGGGTGTTCCTTTGGGGCATGGGGTGGCCTGGGTGAGGGCCCTGTGGTGGTTTGCAGGACAGCCATGCCCCCCAGAGACCAAACAGAGGCCCTGGTATATAGGATTTATTTATCTTTTATAATTTAAACTTTGTAGCCTTGAGCAGAGCCAAGCCTCCTGCTTGATCCATGGCCATAGTCATTTTTGTTGGGATTTATTAATCTTCTATAATTGAAACTTTGTAGCCTTGAATGGAGGCCTGGGCCTGCCAGGTTGTGTAGAAATCTTGGCTTTCTCCATCGCCTGGGGCAACTCAAGCCTCCTGTTCTCTCTGTGGCTGCAGCTATCTTGGTTGGTGTTAATTTGCATACTTGCTCCTGATTGGCTGGTGGGCATGGCTTGTGGGTGTAGCAGTGTGATGGTTACTTTGAATATTACTCTTTTATTATATAGGATTCTGATGACACTTTTAACTTGCTGAAATATTCTGAACCACTAATGAACCACTGAGTCCAAGCTCCCCTCATCGGTGTCCCTGGCAACTGTAATGACTATAACTGGTCTCCCTGTTTCCTCTCTCACTTCTCCAGATCTCCTCCCCAACTCTACTCTCTTCCCAACAGCACCAATGATCTCTTAGCATGTAAATCAATCACAGTAGTCTCCTGCTCCAAACCTACCAGTGATGTCTCACCACAACTAGCAAATAATCCAAACCACTCTCTTGGTGAGCAAAGTCCCACTGTACAGTCCTTGCTTTTCCATACTGTATAGCATGGCACCCACTAGCCACATGTGGCTACAGAGAATTTGAGATGCTAGTAATAGTAAAAATATATTTTTAAATATTTATATTCATGGAGCCACACATGACATGTGTGATTGAAAAGCTGGATTTTAGACTTTATTTTCTTTATGTTACAGTAAGTTTAAACAGCCACATGTGTCTAGTGGTTAGCACAAGGTACAGCACAGATGTAGACTATTTCCATCATCACCAAAAGTTCTACTGGATGCATGGCTCTGGCTGACCTCCTGCTGTTCCCCTGCTTACTGGACAGCAGCGCCACTGGCTGACCTTCTGCTCCTCACCCACATCAAGCGCCTTCTCTCTAAGGATTTCTTCACAGAATGTTCTCTCTTCCTGGGCCTTGTTGACTGTTGGATCTTCACATGATAGCCTTGCCTCAACTTCAATGTTACTGCCTCAGAAAGACCTTCTCTTTCCAGCCAAATGCAAGTCTCCCTATTGTGTTATCTTCACAGCACTTCGGGCAGGTGATAGTATTTTCTAGGCGGAATTATTTATTTGTTTATTGCCTGTACCCCCATTTTTGCATGATATTGAATCTTGCATGGGTGGAGGACTTGCACGTGGAGAGGCAGAATTTCCACTTTTCTGAATAAGAGAGCAGGAAGTGAGCACAGGTGCTTTTCTTGGAAGGAGAAAAAATGCAGCAAAGCTTCTACCTCATGATCTGTATTTTTCTTTAGGGAGGAAGGAAGGAAGGAAGGAAGGAAGGAAGGAAGGAAGGAAGGAAGGAAGAGAGGGAAGGAGAGAGGGAGGGAGGGAGGGAGGGAGGGAGGGAGGGAGGGAGGGAGGGAGGAAGGAAGAAAGAAGGAAGAAGAGGTTGTCTGCTTGTCTGCCAAATGTGAGCCTGCTGGAGATAAGGTGATTTAAGAATAAGGGGAACCTAGTAGAGAACTGCTGAAAAGGCTGTGACTGGCTACAACTAAGGGGGCCTCCAGAAGGGAGTGGAGGTCATCAGTGGCTTGTGGCACAATCTGTAGAGTGATTTTTCTCCAGGAAGAAAAGCAGCCCAGATCTGCCTATCACACTTAATTCTTGGAACAGCTGTTGATATGTATGCTAAAGTGTCTCCACTATACAGGTCATTAAACTAAAAGGAAGAGACATGAAATGACCCACTAAGACCAGGAGCTATTAAGTGGAGGAGCTAGAATCTGGACGCTGGCATTCGAAATCCAGAGCCAGAGCTCTGAGCCATATCTCCATACAGCCCTGCCTCTTTATCAGAGTCACACGTAGTAGGCGTGTCATTAAAAAGATGATGTATGTCCCTTGCAGGGCTCCAGAACTTCCCATTCCTTCCCAAATGGCAAACCACACATAAGAAACAAGTTGGATACGTAACTTAATAACATTTGCCCAAGGTTACATAAATCAAAACCTTTGCACACAAATAATACAAAAAAATAGACAGTAAATACTTTGGTTACATATGAGTGGTTTGGGGATAAAAAGGGAATGAACAAAATATGAGAGGGGCCTTGCATGGTCACCTAGGGGTGGTTGTCATGCCTGAGAAATATAATTCAGTACTCTGCACCTGAGGTCAGGTAAACCTGAGGCTGCCTAGCCCAGCTCTCCAAATGTGAGGACCAGGGACAGATGCTTCCCTCCTCCCCACAGAGGTCTCACACCACTCTAACCTCATAGGGCTTGGGGTGGGATGGGGAAGATTTAATTCTTACACAACTTCTTATAAATTTTTTTTAAAGTTTTACTATTACTAGGATTTGCCATTCAAAATGTGATATATGTCGTGATGGACTCAGGTGCGTGGAGATCAGTAGTGGAAGCGATGCAGTGGGTCAGACACCAGAAGTCCAGGGAAGCAAGGCTGTGACCACCACACCTCACTCTGGAGCTCGCAGGGGTTAGTCTAGGTTTTTAAGCAGGAGGTGGCATGTTCACATGTGGCGGTTGGACACAACTCTGACAGCCACACAGTCTGGACTGCAGGGCTGTACAGGCTACGTAAACATGGAAGAGGGAAGGCAGCTGCATCACTTTCTGCTAAATAAAAGAGGGAGGTCCAGGATGATTCTGATGTTTCCATTGTCAGAGACTCAGTAGAAGGTGGCTCTAGGAACATCAAGTCTCCTATGTAATTTATAAATTGTGCGTAGACAAGTTCAGGAGAAACCCGGCAGCTGAGCCACCATAGAAGTAAATCAACCTCTTCCTCTTTTGAATCATGTAAACCAAAATGGTTATGTTTAAACTGTTATGTTCATTTCATCCGGGCCCTCCCCTAGGGTGGAAGCCTGGGAGGAATAACTCTCAAAGTTTGTTTGTTCCAGAGATGAATGTTGTGCACAAGCAGCTCTGCTTCCATGGTATCTTCTGTTTGATAATCTGATTTAGCCTTCTCACTCCCTGGGTCTGTCTGGTCTGAGTGTAATTGCTTAGCAAATCTGCCAGCACATTAAGCTTTAAATCATCTTGTGAATATCAATGATCTACCAGAGTGCATTGCTTGTCATTTGGGTCTTGAGCATGTGTATCTCTTTATGTTTTAGTACCTTCTCCCTCCTACCAGACCATTCCCTTCTCAACCACATTGTTAGACTCTCTTTTTCTTTCAGCTTCAGTCTTGGTGGATGTTTATAACAGCAACAGTTTTAAGTCCTTGTATAAAGTACTGTTCTAATAAGCATGTTATAGTTCAGCTCAGAATTCTCCACAGTGGCAGCTGAGGCAGTCCTGCTGAGAAACTGTGCAATAAACCAGCAAAGAGATGCTGAGGCCATGGACAAGAGAGCGTCAGGAAATGAGAAAAAGGGAAGAGCCCCGTGAATTCACATGGAGAAAGCAAATACATTTATTGAGGGGAGAGACTAAAGATATTTAAAGGGGACCACTATTCAGGAAACTATTCAGGAAAGAAGAGGTGACAAAACAAATGATTAAAAAATAATCACCAGAAGCAGAGAGGTGGGTAAGGCAGATGTTTTCACCCAAGTCTAGTACAACAGAAAGAGGCAACATCTCTGAAAACTTGACAAGATTGAAAAGAAATAACTTCTTACAGTAGCAATCGGCAAACTCATAGTCAACAGAGCCAAATATCAACAGTACAATGATTAAAATTTCTCTTGAGAGCCAAATTTTTTAAACTTAAACTTCTTCTAACGCCACTTCTTCAAAATAGACTTGCCCAGGCTGTGGTATTTTGTGGAAGAGCTACACTCAAGGGGCCAAAAAGCCACATGTGGCTTGAGAGCCACGATTTGCTGACCACTGGTCTATGTTAACTTCTGTAAGGAATTTCATCCAGTTTAGTAACACACACCAAACTAGGTAAGTTGTTCCTTGCTCTTACGTTTAGGATCCCACACTTCCTGACATCTACTTCCTTGTTTCTTCCTTGCATGCCTTATGATGTCCAAAAACTACCCACCTTACATTCATACCCTCAAACTTATTTATTTACTTACTTACTTACTTACTTACTTACTTATTTAATTTTTAATTCTCATGAAAGATATGCTTAGAGAGAAAAAAGAAGAGAGGGAAGGAGGGAGGGAAGAAGGGAGATGTCGAGGGAAACATGTATTGCTAGCATTCCATATGTGCCCAACTGGGTACTAAAACTGAAACCCAGGTATGTGCCCTGTTCAGGAATTGAACTGACAACCTTTCCATGCACAGGACGACGCTCAATCAACTGAGTTACTCTGGTGGGGTTCAAACTTATTTATAATTGAACTTAGGTAAGCTTTTCAGAATACTATGTCATTCTAACTCATTTTTGAGAGTTTACCCTGTGTGTTGAGCAAAGCACCAAGGATGTGACAGAACTTTTCTTGTGATTTAATTATCACAACTTAGGGAGATGGCCTGTTCTCTGCTTCATCAAGATGGGACCATTTCCGTGATTAATATTTGGCAAAGTTATATGCCCACCATTGGAGAAGGATTTGAACAATCACGGAGTCTGGATATTTTATTTAGCAAAAAAAGTGTATTAGAACCTTGTTAGAATACCAAGTCTACAGAATTTAGAGCAGGTGGCCTTGAGTTATAAATCTTTCAAATATCAGATAGTATTTGAGTTTTTCAGGAATGTAGTCACAAATTTTGTTACTAGAGGTTCACAGGAAAACACAAGTTTCCCAAAGGAAGTTAAATGACTAAACAGTCAAGTGAGAGATAAAAGAACAAGTCAACCAGAAAGTTTTAGGACTTTTGGAAATGCACCAACTGATCACAATGGTGTGAGTTTCAGGCTACTTCCTAGCTTTCCTACAGCTAACTTTGAGGCAGGATAGTAAGAAGCTAGGGAAATTCCTTGATAAGTGGCATAAGGAAAACTGAGACAAAATAATTAAAGAAGACCAAACAATTTGAGCAATTTATAGACAACTAATGAAAATCACAAGGTTTTATCTTCCCTAACCATGAGCACTTAAAAGCAAATGGTTTACACATTTTAGAGTAAGCATGCCAAACACAAAGGCTAAAACAGGCCAAATAAACAAGCTTTAAGTTTATGTGGGTCACACACACAAAAAAAGCTTCAATTTTCATAGAAACATGTTTATTTTGATAGAGACATTCTAAATACAAATGTCTGAAATAAATGAATAATCATTAACATAAAATAGTAGAATATTTAAATAAAAATTAATATTTTTTCTTGAACCTTAACTTATCAGACACTGAATAATTGCACAAATTAATAAGCACAATGCAAATAAACCTATCTTTCTCTTCTCGGAAAACAAAATATTTCCTTTTGCACACACCAAACAAATCAGTCCAAGACTAATGATGTGGCAATCGACTGCTGAAATATTTGCTGCTGGTATTATGGACAGAAATGGTGCATCTGCGCGTAAGGCGCATAAAGGAAATTAACTGAGCAGATCAATTCCTCCTTCATGTCATTCTTTGAAAATGAATCTAATCAGAAAATAACTCTGACTCCTCTATACTCAGATTTTGATGAATCACATATTGGAAGTCACACCTGGAAAGCTAATGAATATTCTGTTAAGACTCTCTTAAGATCTCTCCTAGGAATCCCACCAGCTCTTAAAGAAAGATAAAGAGCCACAAGATAAAGGACCCACAGCATGCTCTTTCTAGAGCAAGCATGTCAAACTGGCGGGCCACAGCAATTATTTTTGTGGCCCCAACCAATATAACAGTATGTAAGAAATGTTTTAATAAACTTTCATAAATTATTTTTTACAATATCCTGTTATACATAATTATTAAAAATGAACTACAACGTTCGCTAATGACTGATTACTATAATCATGTTGCATTCATTTCCCTTCCGAGCCTTACCTGCAGGCGCACCATTTCTCTCCACTAATACCAGCAGTGAATATTTGAGCAGCCGACTGCCATGTCAAGACTTTGGACTGACTTGTTTGGTGTGTGCAACAGGAAATATTTCATTTTCAGAGAACAAGAAAAATGGGTTTATTTGTGTCATGCTTATTAATTTGTGCAGTTATTCAGTATCTAGTAAGTTAATCTTCAAGAAAAAATATTAATTTTTATTAAAATGTCTTATTATTTTATGTTAATGATTACTCATTTATTTCAGCCCTTTGTATTCAGCATGTCTCTATTGAAATAAACCTATGTCTATACATTTATTTGTGTTATGCTTATTAAAATTGAAGATTTTTTTGTTTTGTTTTGTTTTGTTTTGGGTCACACATAAACTTAAACCTTGTTTATGTGGCCGGTGTTAGCCTTTGATTTTGACATGCTTGCTAGAGCACACCCATGGCTTTTATCTTTGGGCATATGTCTCTACTCTCTTTCCTCCTAATCTCTGAGGGTCCAACTGGCAGGTCATTTGCCCATGAAGTGCTTTTGTGGAGAGATATGGGTTTTAGCTTTTAACAGCTTTTAATCAAGGGGACAAATGCCAGCCTTTGGATATGACTCATGCCTAAGATATGCAGAGGGGGACCCAGGCATGCAGGCCTCCTTCTCAGCTGTTATTTAAATAATGATGAGAACAGCTGAGGAGTAGTGCTGACTCAGTTTCTGTTCCTAAGGCTCCAGAGATTAGGGCATGGCCCAGCCCTAGGTCCTGGCATTTTCAGTCTCACCTCCTTTTGTAGAGATAAGACTGAAAATGTGGTTCTCAACCTTTTTAATGCCGCAACCCTTTAATACGTTCCTCATGTGTGGTGACCCCCAACCATAAAATTATTTTTGTTGCTATTTCATAACTGTAATTTTGCTACTGTTAATGAATCATAATGTAAATATCTGTGTTTTCCAATGGTTTCAGGCTCTATAGCAGCAGATTTCAACCTGTGTGTTGCGACCCACAGGTTGAGAACCACTAGCAGGGCTGCCAAAGACCATCAGAAAACACAGATATTTACATTACTATTCATTAACAGTAGCAAAATTACAGTTATGAGGTAGCAACAAAAATAATTTTATGGTTGGGGGTCACCACACATAAAGAACTGTATTAAAGGGTTGCGGCATTAAAAAGGTTGAGAACCACTGCAACCATAAGGGCCAGCTTTCACTTGATGCTAAAAGCAAAGCTTCAATTTCTGGAAGAAAAAATGGGGCTTATTAAGTTGAACCAGTATGGTTAAAATAATGCTGTAAAAACTATACTTTGTGTATTTTAAATAAGCTGCACATAGTATATTTGTTTTCTTTCATTAAGCCCATAATTATACTTCTCTTTGGACACTCCTCAGAATCCTCCACCTGGAAAATCCTGGTCCTAACCTATCTCAGGACAGAGCTGGGAGAAGGGTGGTCACTTGCTGTTCACAATCACTGTCCCTGACATAAGATTCCAAATGGATTCTGCCATAGCCCAGATCTTACTGCCCCTCGGGGGGTGTGCCAACATTATTTGAGAAGACTCTTGGCTCTTCTCCATGGACGCATTTGGACAGATGGGATTACCTGTCTACTGGCTGTTGGAAGAGAGAGGGGATAGAACACCCATTATTGAACTTGAACTGTTCTATCCAACTTGAATAGAACCAGAGACAAGCAAAAAAGAAGCAGGCAGGCAGAGAAGCCTTACCTAGTCTTTATTGACAGGACTATGTCATAGAAGAACAAGAGAAAACTCACAGCAAGGCTTGCAGGCGTTAAGGAGAAGGTTAGCATAGCAGCAGACTCCTCTTATCTTGAACAACAGGCCCCAGCCAGCCTTGTCTGTGGAGATAGTGATGGACTGGTCTCCTTGGCAACCAAAGTGTGCTTGCTCAGCAGGGCCACCAGAAAGGCATCTGCAGAGTCTGGAAAGAGGGCTATTGCTCCTGCCTTTCCCGTTCAAGCTCACGCCAAGCACATATCCATCCTGCACTCCTCTTCATTCCTGTCATCTACTAGTCATACCCTTCAGGCTACTCTCCATCACTGAGCAAAATGCCCTCCACTCCAAATCCTGAGAGATTTCAGCCTTTATGGAGATAGCCTGTGAGCAATTTTACTTCAGGGTTTCTGAATCTCCCTTGCTGCATACATTTCAGTCCCTTATCCTAGATCTTAATATCCTGGAAATGTCCCAATTCGGAAGTTCTAAATTCCAATGGTCTATTCTCAGATCACATTCTATCCTTTCTGCTCTCTCTACCTTCATATCCACTGTGTGAGATGTGGTAGAAAGATTTATTTGCATGAAAATTACATCTCTCCATAACCAAAGTTCCACTTCCCCTAATCCAGTCCTGGAAAACATGTAGCTAGGGTTTTAATAGAGCTAGAAGCAAAACCAATGTACAGAGTTTCCGTTCCATGATGTAGGTGGGTCCAATATAACGTTAGGCTGAGGTCCATTAGCCATTATGTAGAGTCCACATGGCTGTGGGCCGAGTGGGCAAGTGTAGAGCACCAGAGCCCTGGAAGGCAGGAGTCAGGTGGGAGCAGCAAGAGAGAGAGAGAGAACTTCCTCTGTTTAGGAGCGAAGAGTCTCAGATTTCACACCCTTGCAGTGGCCATACCTATTCTGGCCAATGACCTGCAGGTGTGACTGACAAGTAAGTGCCTTCCCATGTTACCCACACTTTATTGGGCACGTGTCTAAATTGTAACTTCCTTTTGCTCCTTTCCAGTTATTAATTAATAACCAGGTTATTTCAATATAAATTAATTAATAACCAGTATTTGGGGTATATAACTAGTATTATTAACATAACATTTTAGTATTTTATCAGAAAAAGTGTTACTTTCCCTTAATTGTTATTTTATTTTTTAAAAAGCATTTTTATTGATTTCAGAGAGGAAGGGAGAGGGAAAGAAATAGAGACATCAATGATGATAAAGAATCATTGATTGGCTGTTTCCTACCTGCCCCCCACTAGGTATGGAGCCCACAACCTGGGCATATGCTCCGACCAGGAATCGAACTGTGATCTCTGGGTTCATAGATTGACGTTTAACACTGAGCAATGCTGGCCAGGCTAACTGTGATTTTAGAAAGCATTTGTTTTTATGCCAAAGTAAGACTTTATTACATCCAGGAATAAAAACTAGTAAAATGTAATAAATAGAAGTCAATGAGCAAATGCCTTAGGAAGAAATGCACATTGCTTTCTCTCCTTCCAACAAGGATTCTTTCCCACCAAGTAAACCTAGAGTGATGATTAAGGCATAAAAATACACCCTATGTTGCAAGGGGTATTATCTGCAGAATAAATACATCATTAAGTGAAACATAGTGACAGCACATCTCTTCTAGTAAGTGTAAGATTTACTGAGAGAATTTGATACCATACAGAACAAAAAACTTAGTTTCTGGATCTTAAAATCTTATTATGTGGAATCATAGTTAACAGTGAAACAGCAAAAGTTTCTCTCAAACAGATGTAGAGCGCAACAGCTTCAGCTTTCTGGAGGGACCTGTGAATCCCTATCCTGTGTGTGATTTTGTGGCACACTTTTAGGAATTCTATGAGTCATATCCTTGGGGAGAAGTTCTGGGAGGTGAGGCAGGATGACAATTTTGAATGAACATCCATTTCCTTTTCACCCATGGTTAAGTGCCTCAGGCTCTCTATAATTAGGACTTGCAAATAAATCATTGAGATAAAGTTCTCTTTTTTAACCAATAGGTGTCAGTATTGCTTTGGGATGAACAATAACAATGGCACCTTAGAGTGTGTCATTTTTTAAATGTCTAGACCTGTTTTTTATCTTTATTTCATTTTTAAACTGTGTGCCCAATACAACTAGCAATGGAATAAACAAGGCACGAAGATGGCACTGAAGAAAATTGAAGAGTGCTCACCAATATCACCTCTTCATTCAGAGCCTTGCCTTAGGAAGAAATGCACATTGCTTTCTCTCTCTCCAGCAAGGATTCTTACCCACCAAGTAAACCTAGAGTGATGATGAAGGCATGAAAATACAACCTATGTTGCAAGGGATATATTTGCCTCTCTGAGAAGCTCTAGATTGGGTTACATCCAATTCACTAATTGCAATGATTATGATTTAGAAGATATTTGGTCTTTATAGTTTCTGGCTTACAGCTCCCAAAGCCCTTGAAATTTCCTAAGTTGTTGAGAGTGCTAAAGGTGTCTTTGCTTTGTTAAGCGGTATTTTTTTTACACCACCCAAGGGTTGTCAAGATTACAAGTTTGAAGTTTTCAGGCCCAGCCCACACCCCCACTGAAGATTGAGTTCCATTGCCAATGGCCACTTATTACATAGTCCCTATGTTTTATGGAATAATGACTATGTAATACAGTGGTACCTCGAGATATGAGTTTAATTCGTTCCGTAACCTTGAGGTGTGGGAAACTATGAGACGCTCGAGTCGAGGTAAACTGGTGGGTTGTGTGCAGCCAGCCGATCCGCACGATTACTCCTATTTCAAATGTTGCTTGTATTTTCAAAGCAAAAATCGCTCACTCAATGGCTCGTATCTCAAAAATCTCGTATGTTAGGGCACTCGTATCTCGAGGTACCACTGTAAAGCCTTCATAAAAACACAGAGGACAGCTCAGTGGCCCTAACTTCCATGAGGTGAAAACAGAACACTTCCAAGTGCTATCATGTTGGACCCCAAGCTCCATGAAGACAGAGCTCTTTTGTTTGGGACCTCATCCTATGTATCTCTTCATTTGGCTGTTTAATAGTCTTTGTAATAAATCAGTAAACTAGTAAGCAATACTTCTGTGAGCCATTTTAGCAAATTAATCAAACCCAAGAAGGTATTTGTGGGAAGCTCTGAATTATAGCCAGTTGGTCAAAAGTACAGAAAACAACCTGAATTTGAGATTAGCATTCTGAGTTGGAGGAGGTTGTTAAAACTTTCAATCTATAGCTGGTTGATCAGAAGCACAGGTAAGTTCCTAGACTTGCTACTGGAGTTTGAAGTTTGGTGGGTGGATTGGGGGTGTGGGGAGCACAGGAGGCAGTTTTATAGGACTGAACACTTAACCTGTGGAATATGATGCTATCTCCATGTAGACAGTGTCAGAATTGAGTTGACTTATTGGATATCATGCTGGTGCCTGAGAATTGTTTGTTGGTGTGCCCCCTCTCCTAGTTTTGAATTGGGTCCTAGAACCCTTTTCATTCCCCAGTCTATCAAGAATCTAGTCAGAATATGTATTCACATAAGTCTATTTTTTTACATTGATTACTGCAATAGGACTGGAGTCAGGAATACCAATTTGTTGATGCTCTCTTATTTGAGGAGTGGGGAGGGAGGTATTATTTATTGACATATAGTGTTATATTAGTTTTAGATGCATAGCATGATTCAATATTTGCATACATTATGAAATAATGTTTTTAAGTTTATGCATGCATATGCACCCATGAACCATCACACTGATTTATATATATATACTAGAGGCCCAGTGCACGAAATTCATGTATGTGACCCTCAGCCCAGCCTGCACCCTCTCCAATCTGGGACCCCTCGAGGGATGGCCGACTGTGTGTTTAGGCCCAATCCCACCAGGAAATTGGACATCCCTCTCACATTCAAGGACTGCTGGCTCCCAACTGCTCACCTGCCTGCCTGCCTGATTGCCCCTAACCACTTCTGCCTACCAGCCTGATGACCCCCTAACCACTCCCTTACAGGCCTAGTTACTCCCAACCACTCTCCCCTGTTGGCCTGGTAACCCCTAACTGCCCTCCCTGGCCAGCCTGGTCACCCCCAATTGTCCTCCCCTGCTGGCCTGATCACCCACAACTGCTCTCCCCTGCCAGCCATCTTGTGCTGGCCATCCTTGATCATATGGGGGCAGCCATCTTGTGTGTTGGAGTGATGGTCAATTTTCATATTACTCTTTTATTAAATAGGATATATATATATAACTGAATATATATAACATTTCTAGTACCTCTGAAGGTTCCCTATGCTCTCTTAATTTTTAAAATCAGGATAATACTTTATTTTTCAAATAGTATCCTATATAAAAAAGCCTAATATGCTAAGTGTCCAGTTGTCTGGTCATCCATTCAACCAATCAAAGCATAATATGCTAATGATATGCTAAGGCCACTCAACCACTCGCTATGACATGCACTGACCATCAGGAGGCAGATGCTCTGACCTGTAAGTTAGCTTGCTGCTGGGGTCTGGCTGATAGGGACTGAGTGAGACAGGCTAGATACACCCTGGAGCCCTCTCATGGTTCCTCCCTGGCTGGCCAACTTCCCCAGTCCCTCTCTGGCCCCAATTGTATGCTGATGGGGTCCCTCGACCTGGCCTGCACCCTCTCAAAACCCGGGACCCCTCAGGGGATGTCAGAGAGCTGATTTCAACCCTATCCCGAAGGCCAGGCCAAGGGACTCCACTGATGCATGAATTCATGCATTGGGCCTATGGTGTATAAAATAGAAACAAACAAAAATACTCAAGGGGCAGAAGAGTTGGGAAGAGGGCTTGTCATACTTTACACATAGATCTGGGTCTTTACATAGTTTTGAATGGGAACTCTATGGTAGATGCTTTTTGGAGGGTATGCTCAACCCAAGGATGGTATAGAAAATATAAGTCACAGTTAGGATGTGGAGCAACTGGAACTTTTGTGTAATGGTGATAGATGTACAAATAGATACAATAACTTAAGGACACTGGCAGTATCTGATATGTGACCCAACAACTCTAATCGTACATACATATGTAACAAAAATACATATATGCTTTCACAAAAAAAAAAAGAGTATACTAAAATTTTCAAAGAAGAAAATGGCCTGCCAAGAATCCTATATAACAAAAGGTTAATACACAAATTGTCCACTTGACTGAGAGTTTGACCAGGACTTCGACCAGGGGGTAGGGGCAGGGCTGGCCAGCCAACAGCCTGTGGCCTTGGATTGTCCCTCCCCAGATCAGGGGCAGGGACAGTTGGCCAGGGGAGAGGGTGCAGGCAGTTGGCAGGTGGACCATAGCCCCTTCCCCTGGCTACCTCCCCATCCTCCCCCTTGAATCGGGGGTGGGGCTGGCTCACCAACCACCCACAGCCTCTCTCCACAGCTGGCCCTGCCCCAGGTCGCCCTCCCACCCCCCTCCTCTCCCCTCCGACTCCAATCAGAATGGGCTGGCCAGACCATTTGCACTTCTTCTGACCAAATCAAGGCTTCCAACTTTGCACTGGCACTCCATCCCTTTGAAAAACCTTTTCTCTGCTCCCTTACTAGTCATACACTGGGAAGGAGCCATCTCCCCTCTTTGAAGCACTTTTTTGAGCTTTGCCTAAAATAAATCAAAGCTTCCAGGTGCAAAACTTGTCTTTATGACCAAGGAGTGTATATAAACCAAATAAAGAACACAAAGTAAAAAATTTCTATAGTTGAATTACCTGCAAATTGAAGAGGAAAATATACTAATTTTTAACATTAATTTACAAACATTTCATTCAGTAGTTCCTCAGCACTCCTGAGCTATTTTCAGTGGTTTAAAGGGGGTGGCGTGAGGGGGGAGGGAGGAGGGGGTATCTTGATTACCACAGAAACTTATAGTAGTACCTACAGTGAAAAGCCACTAGGGGTCAGTCACCCCAGAAGATAACCAAAGCCCAATTTTGTTTTGGTGCATAACATACTGTGCCTCCCCCTTGCCACCCACCCAACCAGTAAGATTAGCCATGGTTATTGGCAAGAAATTAAAATTGGGTATTGCATTATTGAATTGATTTTTATCGGCTCAAATTGCAAAATGCTTGAGGAACATGTATAAGGGCAAAAGAGAATCACCTGGATGTTTTCCAAGGCTTAAAAGGAAACAGGAAAACTCAAGTACTAATTCACATTGTGTACACCTATGTAAACACCCCATTAAGCACTGGGTGCAGTATTTGGTAAATGCAAATGTGGGCCAAGGAGACATACATGCCAGGCAGTGGCAAATGAGAGGCACAAATATTTGTAGAGGAGAAAAGTGCCATGACCTAACCCTGATGAAGAGGAAGAATGGCAGTTAGCTGATACCTCTTGAAGCAGGTGGGGCTGCAGTGAGCTGACAGAGAAGCCTAGGGTTTCCAGAGAAAGGGGAAGGAAGGGAATCCCTTAGGACAATGATCGGCAAACTCATTAGTCAACAGAGCTAAACATCAACAGTACAACGACTGAAATTTCTTTTGAGAGCCAAAAACCGCCTTCTGCGCATGGACCACAAAGTTTCAGTCGCAATGTACATGCACGCCTGTGGTATTTTGTGGAAGAGCCACACTCAAGGGGCCAAAGAGCCGCATGTGGCTCATGAGCCAAGTTTGTTGACCACCGCCTTAGGACAAAGGTCTTTGCTTAAAAGCAGTGTTTTAAATTTCAAAAAACCCTGATGCTCAGCCCCAGTCTTCAGATTTAATTAGTCCAGAGGGGGTCCCAGCTATGGGGATTTTCCAGGTGATTCTAAGGTGTAGCAAAGGGTTAAGAACCACTGAAAGAGCAAGAAGGCAAGGCAAATGTCCTTGTGGGTGAGTTTAGGTTGCAATACTTCCCTGATGGGAGCTCATTCTCTATTGCTTCACCTCATCGCATCCACACTCACCCTACAACTTCTAGCTTCAGTCTGACATCTCCCAAGTCAGGCCCCGGGAAGATTCAGTCTTTTCCCTCCCCAACCCTCAAGTCTCACCCCAGCACAACTCTCTCAATTAGTCACTAAGTTTTGTCTATTCTGTATCTTACATTTCAGATCTGTCCTCCCTTTCCCATCATCATAGTTGCTACCTTACCCTGGGCACTTGTTTGCTCAACAATATTTATTGAGTGCCTACCATTATTTAGGTACAGGTTATTGGCAAATAAAACAGACACAGTCCCCACCCTGAGAGTCTGACCATAAACAAGTCAGTGAACAAATAAGTGTAGGAGTATAAATTTAAGTGAACAAATAAGTTTAAGAGTATAAATGTACGTACAAAGAAGGAAACAGCAGCATACAGGGAGAGTAAGGGGAGGTGAGAGAATCTGATAGGGAGGATTCATGAGACTTTCAGGAGGGTCACATATTTTTTTTTTCAAAACCCTCAGTTTCAATCCCAATCTACCCCTATGCAAGCACCACTATGGTTTTAAAAAAATATTTTTTTATTGATTTCAAAGAGGAAGGGACAGGGAGAGAGAAACATCAACAACGAGTGAGAATTATTAATTGGCTGCCTCCTTCGCATCCCCTCTTGGGGATTAAGCCCACAACCCAGGCATGTGCCCGGCTGGGAATCAAACCATGACCTCCTGGTTCATATATCGACGGTCAACTACTGAGCCACACCAGCTAGGCTCTCTGTCTCATCCACTATTGTATCTGCTTTGTCAAAGTCTAGATGTACATGCCTGGGGCTCTGCCAGTCAGCTTCATGGTGTGCTCTTGGCCATGGCTTCCTCTGCTCTGTTTCATCTATCAACACTCATTAATCTGTTTTGCATTTTGTAGAAATTTGTTGAAATCTCTTATGTATCAAAGACCTCTCCCAACACTTTCATTATGTTATTTTAGTTTTCATCCTTTATATATTTTTTTCTTAAGCATTTGCTTAATCAGCCATCTTGATCCAGAATTTTTCAGACAATTTAACATTAATTTTAATCTGCAATTCATTACTCAAGGAATACATCCTTTTCCTACTTTTTTGTTGCATGTTGTGAGTCCTTCAGCTTTTCAACATTCCATATTGTCTAAAGCTTTCTCAGATCGCTATAGGTTATACTGAATTCTCAGGCCTCAGTATTTTTTGTCATATATTTATTTGGTAACTTTGTTAAGCTGTATTATTGAATTATTTCATGCGCATTGTCTTCTATCACTTCATTTTATAGATTTGGCTAAGGCCAAACTCAATTTATTGCCTTTTTATACTTTATCTAAAGTAAGACTGTGCCCAAAAGAACAGGGACGCCCAACATATCAGATGGTAACTAGTTCTCCCAGCCATGGCTAGGTATCTGCCCTACATGGCAGCCAATCCACTGGTTGATCACAGACCTTTAATTGGTGTGTCTTGACTAGAACAGTTGATCTGGACTAATCAGATTCCCTCCATTGTGAATTCAAACTATAAAACACAAAGATTGTGAAAAGTCAGGGCAGGCATTGGAATGACAAATCCTGTGAGCTCAGTGGCTGAGGCAGGCATTTGCAAGATGATGAGTAAGTAAAGGAAACTGATCTTCAGAGAGATGAAAATAATATATCTGTGGAAAAGAAGCTGAGATTAAGTGAGAAAGAGAGGGATAATCTATCTTGGTTCTAAACAGCTTTCCAGTTTGTGTAAGGCCCAAATGCACAGAATTCTGTGAAATATATGTAACAATTAAAGGGATCTTCCTTTGTAATAACCAAGCTAGTTTGAGTGGGTATCTATATCTTGCAATCAACAAAATAAAAATCCTTAGCTTTACTATTTTAATTCCTGGTATGTTTTTTTTAATTGAAATAACTCTTTATTAGCAAGGCTGTGCATAAAAATTAACATCTATATCCATGGATATACAAATTAAAATGTTAGAGAATTAGGGGTTGTTCTTTTTAAAAATCCTCTGACAGAATATAGAGGCCTCCTTATAATCCTGACTGTTTTTAGTCATCTTAATGTAATCCAACCACTAGAAAAAAAATGTATTCTGAGGAAATTAACTTTGGTTGTTTTAAGAGTCAAGAATTAGGCATGGATTTTTCACTGTAAGTCCTCCTATTGGAGTTCCTGCCAACAACTGGTTAAGAAAACCCAGTTCCTCTGCTTTCTTCGTTTTTCATTTTTCTCCAGAAACAATAGAAGAAAGACCCAATGCTTTCAATGTGTTTTCCTATTTGCTTGTGTGAAACTGTCTTAGTGTAGGTCTAATTTCTATATCCATCTTAACCTATGAAGCTAGAGTACCTTCTTGTTTTTATATCAAATATAGCATGGGTTTTGGAAAGAATGTGTAGACTTACAAGATTATCCAAACAAAATAAAATTATTTAAACACACTTAAACCCTAATTTTGAAAGTCATAAAATATTTTTATAATCATCCTCCAAAATGAGTTCCCAAATGCAGAGACTACATCTTTTAATTTCTTTCTACATTCTCTTCAAAAAGAAAAGAAAAACAGATTCAGAGCCATGTAACCTTCAACTGCCCAATAAATTCAGTTGAATTGAATTATTTTAATTACTAGAAGAAAATTTTGTTAAACATTTGAGCCAAGTTTCAAAATACAAAAGTGTTGAAAACAAAGTTAGAAAATGACATTAAAATTTTTGAGTTGCAAAAGTCAGCAATTAAAGCAATTTTCTAAAACAAGCACTGCCCATCTCCTGTGAACAAGCAGTTTATTTTGGCAACTGCAGACGCTTGTCCTGGGTGGATTCCTCATGATCCCAGACCATTGCTGTTCTCTTCCAGACCAGTGAAAGATTTCTTTCCGATTCAACTAACTAACTGCAAAAGCTACAACAAATGTTTCAGATAACCTTCAAACAATGATTTTTTTCCACTTTAACATGGTTTATATTAATAAAAGAAAATTCTGAAAGAATGACAAAGTTGGAAAAATAAATGATCCAGAGTTCCATCTAAACATGCTCACTCTTAATATATTCTTCTAGTTACTTTCTTCTAAGATACCCCAAAAATATACTAATTGCTTTTTGCATTGGATAGAAAGCTAATGTGCATAAAATGCTGAGTACCACATGTCCATGAATTCTCCCACACTTACTTCTGCCCTCTAGGTCAAAGTTGCCCTGCTGAAGGAAACACTTTGGTCCCAGTTACAGTGTTCATGTACATGTGTATGGAGGAACAAAGGGAAACATTTGAAAATGCTTCTCAAACTTGACTCTGCATTAGTATCGCCTGTCAATCTTGTTAAAATGTAGCGTAGGCATTTTAAACAAGCCCCCAGATGATGCAGAAGTTGTTCGTCCATGAACCCACTTAGTAGCAAGATCCTAACGTAACCTGGAACATAAGAGAACTGATGGAATACATTTTTGCCTTCACACATCTATCCACCAGTAAGTCATTGCCACATCCCTGACCCATTTCTGGGAACACAAGGGACTATTCTCATACCTGGAAAGATGCCTACAAGCTGAGGGTGGAGTAAGGACTTATTACGAAATACAAGTGAAAATATTGAGCAACTACAATGTGCCTCTCTTCTGCTCTGGAAGCCTTGCAGAGTTCACGAAGTATCTGTTCATCTCTTCTCTTTTAGTAGTAATGTCTATGATATCTGGGCACAAGGTTTCCTAGAATAACAACTACATTTTTCAGCCTCCCCTGAAGCAGACTGTGGCCATGTTAGCAACTTTCAGTCAATGGGGATCTAAGCAGAAGTACATGCAAGCCATGCTTTGAGAATGGCAATTCAATTAAAATACTTTATTTATCCTAGTTAGGATAAGCTGCAATCCAGGTGTGGTCAGCTAAAATTTTATTTGAAAGGGCATACTCCAGAGGTTGTTGCTGAAGTTTCAATAAAACACACACACACACACACACACACACACACACACACCCTAAAAGTGACTACTCTAAATATTTCTGTCACCAATTCCTGATCAACACCAGACTCTTTGCTAATGTTCTCAGTGAACTTCAAAAATATTTTATTTTTTTAGGGTAAAATTAGCAGTTTACTAACTAATACTACAAATGCTAGAATGGAACTCGTATTGGTTAACTTCAAGATATTTAAGAGATAAGGTTGGCTAAAATCTTTTAGAGTCTCCACACCCTTGCACAAATAGAGTAAAAGAATCCAGTGAGGCCTGCAGCCTAAATCTTTAGGAATGATGCCAGAGACTTGATCTCTAAATAGTCCTGGGTCAAGCCTTTGGGTTTAGGCTGTCTGATAGCATAGATAACAGATTCCTGCTCCTGGAATGTTGTCATACCTGCCAAGATTGGAATTGAGATTTCAATGAATTGAAGGAATAGAAAACAGAATTATTCTTACACTTGCTTATAAATAAATGTTTTGTTAACAAATGTTTGCTTTTAAAATAGAGACAGACTCATAGGTAAAGAGCAGGCTGACAGCTCTGGGGAAGGGGCTGGAGGTGAATGGATTGAGAAAAAAAAAAGAGAGAGAGAGAAAGAGATACATAACTCATGGACATGGACCACACTGTGGTGATGATGGGGGTGGGTGGAGGTGGAAGAGGGCACAGGAGGGATAAATGGTGATGGGGAAAAAAGAAAAAAATACTAAATAAATGTCTGCTTTTGTGATAGAATTTGTTCTGAGACTTGCTTTTCATGTCACCTGGTAGCAAAGTTGGGCAAGCAACTCTAATCTACTTTTCTTTACCAAAAAGAGCCGAGGAATTGTTTGAGACCCAATTGGTTTGTGTCAGTTCACAGTCCAGAGCAAGAGGCATAGGAAGAGCTGGATTCCCTGCAGTCCTTGGAGCTGCCAGAGAGCCCTTGCCCTCTCTCCTCCAGACGCGACTTTATGCCGGAGAGAGCTACATTTCCAAGTTGTGTCAGGTGCTCTCCTCTTACTTCTTTTGCTAGTCACAACAGAACTTACCGTGCTGGGCCTGCTGGGTGGCCCAGTCATCATAGGGAAACCGGTCCCATGGACAGCTTTCCTGATTTAACGCCCCCTCCTGCTTGCTCTCTTCTGTATTTAAAATTCTTTCCCCTGCCCCTACTTTCAGATACTGGGTACTCCACTCCAAGCCCTTCTGAGAGAAATCAGAAATATTTCCCTTCTCAGAGAAGAATCCTCTATGACCTTGCTACCTTGATTAGCACTTTATGTGTTTAAGGAAAAGTGTTTTTATTCTTAACTATTTTTCAATGACAGATATACCAAAAGTCAGGCATTTTGCCCTTAAACTCCACAACCTAATACATGATTTTAAAAATAAAAATGATCAATTGTGCAGATTCAAATATAACCCAAAGCTCATATAATATGGTATGAGACCTCTCTCCATTTTCACTTATTTTTCTTTCTCTTACCCTTAGCATTCATTTCACAGATTTTTTTAAAGCAGTTTTTCAAGATTACAAATGACTCAAAACTACATAATAATCAAGATTATATAACAGAGCTTTGCCATTAGCATGCCTTTTAGATCTATTACCATCCTTTGTTTTTTCTTCATGCTTCCCTTCCCACTTCAACAAAATGGGAAAAATAACTAAAGAAAGAGCTTCACATGTCTTAAGACCTCTCTAAATTTTCGCACAGCACAGTATCATAATTTGGATTCACTGGCTATTTCCTCTTCATGCAAAGTCCAGCCCATGATGAAATCAGTAGAGTAGGATAATTTGGTGTAGGTTCTAAAGTCACTCTGAGTTCAAATCCTGGCACTAACTATGTACCCTTAGGCAAATAACGTCACCAATCTATGCCTGTTTCCTTATAGAAAAAATGGGAATTATAACACCTACCTCATAAGGTAGTTGCAAGGAGTAAGCAAGATAATAAATTTAAAGATTTTTATTTTATTTGAGAGAAAGAGAGAGAAACATCTATCGGCTGCCTCCTTCATGCTGCTTACCAGGTATCAAGCCCACCACCTGGGCATGTGCCCTGTCACCCTGAGGCTCTGGGCAGGAATCATACTGGCAACTTTTGTGCCCAGGACTATGCCCAACCATTTGAGTCACACTCTTCAGAGCGATAATAAATGCTTGGCATGTAGCCGATTTATTAATAACATCCATTTACTCAACAAATAATTATTCAATGCTTGCTAAACTAAGCAAAGTACTAGCAAATTGAAAACAGAAACAGACTGGATCCTACTCTTAAAAGAAATTTGCAGTCCAGTGGGAGAGATAAAACATGCAAAGTGGATAGCTATAATGGGAATGGATATATGTTAAGAAATCCAGATACATTATTTATTACAATATGTTCAAGAATAACAATTTCTTTGTTATTCCTACTACTTGGACCTAACTCCTTCCACTTTGAGTCTGGTTGGCTTTAGTAACTTGCTTAACTGACAATGTGACAGCAGTAATGTCTTAGGACTTCTGCCTGCGTCTCTTAGAATGTCTGCTTGGAGGGAAGCCATCCAGCATGTAAGATTCCAAGGGTAGCTTACTATGGCTAGACTGTTTGTACAAAAAAAAACGATGACTTACGCTGAACATCTGTTTTCCTTCTGGGACTCTGGAATTTGGGTATGAGGTAGGCAGAGGGTGCCTGTGTGACCACCCCTCTATAACATGGGATCACGGTGCTGGGAGGAAGCCCAAGATATCAGTCTTGTGAATGAATCTGCTCCCAGGAATCAGACATGAGTAAAGAAGCTGTCCTGGCAGTAGCTTGGCAACCCCAGGAAATGCCATGTGAGGAAGAACTGAGAAACCAACTAACAACCAGAACCTGTGGCCTCAGTGAAGTTATCCCAGCCAACTAACTTTATATCACTTGAGATAAGCCATTTAAACTGTCCTTGCTAGAGAATACTTATTTCAAGTGGGTGATGATACTTGGCTTTCTTATGTCTCTAAGCATGCTAGAATTATAAAAAAAAAAAAAAAAAGTAGTATGTGCAGCCAAGAGCTGGCTTAATAGGCCTCACACTGCTATCCCTAGAAAGGTTTACTTACTTGCAAGATTAGCCCTTGCCTTTGACAGTGTAGCTCAGTTGGTTGGGCATTGTCTAGTGCACCAGGAGGTTGATGGTTCTATTCCCAGTCAATGGCACAGGCCTAAGTTGCAGGCTTGATCCCTGGTAGGGGGCATGCAGGAGATAGCCAATCCATTTTGCATTCTCACATCCCCCCCCCATTTCCTCCCTCTCTCTCTCTCTCTCTCTCTCTCTCTCTCTCTCTCTCTCTTTCTCTCTCCTCTCTCAAAATCAATAATCTATCCTTAAAAGAGAGAGAGAGAGAGAGAGAGAGAGAGAGAGAGAGAGAGAGAGAGAGAGAGAGAGGGACTAGCCCTTGGCTGACATCTGGGAACTTGGGTGCAAACTACTTCGCTACACCAACAAAAACCTATCTCTAAGTGCAACTGGTAAGTACAAGTGACAAGGATGGCTCACTATGGCTAGGCTGTTTGTCCAAAAAGTATGGCTTACACTGAACATCTGTTTTCCTTCTGAGACTCCGGAATTTGAGTATGTGGCAGGCAGAGGGTGCCTGTTTGACCAGCCCTCTATAAAGACCTTGGGCACCAAGTCACTCCTGAACTGCCCCAGTAAACAACACTGTGTACGTGATGCCACAACTTATTGCTGAAGGAATTATGCCACCATGAAGGGACTCTTAGAAGCTGTCAGTCACTTTCTTCCCGACTTTGCCTCAAGCACCTTTTTCTTCTTCTAATTTTGCTTTGCATCTTTCCATGTAATAAATCTTAGTCATGAGTAAAAAGAGATGCTGAGTTCTAACACCTTCTTTCAAATCACTGGTCTTGGGGGGTGGTCAGCTTGGGGACCCCGATACATAGCACTTAAAAATTGTGAGAGAAATATTGGAGAGCACTTCAACTCTGTTTTGATGAAAGGAGAAATCCCTCCTAACTTTCTCATGCTCTCTTCCCCTTCTCCCTTTTCCCAGGAAGTTCATATTGAACTTCCTTTCCACCTAAGTCGAAGGTGGCACATGGACATGAACACACTATTGGGGAAGACACTTTTGGTTTTTCAGCCCTGGAGAAGCTGTGTGACTGCTATCTTGCATATATATATGTATTGTTTTTAGAAGCCCAATGCATGAAGATTCATGCAAGAATGGGTCTTCTTTCCCCTGGCTGCCAGCACCGCCTTCACTCTGGCTGGAGCCGCCTTTCCACCTTCCCACGCTGCCTAGAGGCTCAGAGCAGCTGGGGTGGTGTGAAATGCCTGTGTCCTGCCCCACCCTCAGCCACTTGGTGCCCGTGTATGCAAATTAACCCACCATCTTTGTTGAGTTACTGTGCATACTCACTCCTGATTGTTGCAAAGGTATGGTCAATTAGCATGTTACTCTTTTATTAGGTAGATACACACAACAATGGTTTCCTGCATTTTATGGGGGTGTGTGGTATAAAAGCTTTCATCTCATTGGGATGAAGATACTATGGAAATTTCTTTTTGAAGTATTTATCCAGAGACTGAATTGGTGATACAAGGTATTTTCTTTGCAATTATATTGCAAGACTTCATAAATTTATGGCTAGTTGCTAAAAAACTGGCACCACAACGTCAGCAGGAATTTATATTCTCCACACAAAACCTAAGCAGCATGCCCACCTCACACTGTGTAATACGCAGGACTATTTTCAGATGTTTTTCCTAATAAACTTTGTGATTATTATATTTTGACAGGGCTGAACATCTTTTCCTTTTTTTTTTAATTTCAGAGACTTGACAAGAGCTTACTCACTGTGACAAGCAAAGTCCTTGGATTTGGCTCTAGAAATCAACTGAGCAAAGTATATTTTAAGAATTCACACAATAAGCCAGTGAACGGCTGAATAGTGTGTGCTAAGCACTTTAAAATATTATGTGGTAAGCACTTTAAATCATGTTGTAGACACCAGTCTGAGAGTCAGGAGACCAAGTTCTAACCTAGTCTACATTCTAGAGATACAACCTTGATGAATAATGTTTCCTCACTGGACCTCTGTCACACCAGCTGTAAGATGAAAGGGTTCTGTGAGCCATTTTTTCTATCTCAAACATTCTGTGGTTCAGTGATAATATGAAGCATGGGGTAAGTGCCAAGTGAGAGGATACAAATGTATTTTATAGGAGAGAGAGGTTCCTGGAGGCTAACATGGAAATATTCAATTGGCAAGAAAAGAAAGAGCCACTTCTCTTGGGAGAGAAGCTGGAGTGAAAATATAAAGCCTGGCCCACTCTTGGGGATGTTAGGGACATTTCAGTATGAAATAACTGTGGTAGTAACAGCAGCTAATCAATCCAGTATTTATGTTCTAAGGTAATATGTATTATCTCATTTAATTTCCATTAAAATCCTAGGCATTGTTATTGTTCTTGTTTACAGAAAACAGAAGTAGAAAAACTAAGAAGTTTCATTGGGCCACATAGCCAGTGGCAGAACCCAGATAGCAATCTGACACTCCAGAGAGTAGCTTCTGGCTGTGGTTATGGCATTCACATGTGAAAGTCAGCAGTAAAATTCTCCACAGAAGCACTGGAGTTCAGATGCGACTGACTGGAAAACCAACATAAACCGAAAATAATAGGCTATCATCAAGAAGAAGAATGATAGTTACCGTTCATGAAGTACCATTTGTATGCTTTTCATTTATTAGCTCTAACGGTCATATATCTTTTTTGTGTTTGTTTTAAGTACCATTTTACAGTTGAGAAATCTGGATTCAGCAAGTTCAATTTGAAATAAGTAGAGAGCTGTTAGGTGGGAGGGATGGGATTCAATCCTGAATTTGTCTAACTTCAAAAATCCTTCTTATTCCACTATGCCATGCTGGCTTCTTGGCAAGGAAAAAGAAAACTATTTGCAAATATTAAAAACAGCTGTATCCTACTGTATGCTTTCATTTATATGAAATTCTAGAATAAGTGAAAATTAATCTGGAGAGACAGAAAGCAGATCAGAGTTGCTGGAGGGCAGGGGAAAGGAAGGGGCTTACTGCAAAGGAATACAAGGACATTTTTAGAATGATGGCGAGATTTTTTATCTTGATTATGGCATTGATTATATTTGTCAAATTTCATTGAACTGTTTAATTAAAACAAGTGCATTTATTATGTGCAATTTATACCTCAAAAAAGTTGATTTTTAAGAACTCAGGCTCAGTCCAGTATTTGGTAGGTCCTCTGCACAGAAGCTGGGGCCACTGGCATAATGTATCTTCTCATGTACATGGAATCATCATGGTGCATATAAAACACTAGGTCTTGCCTGGCTAGCATGGCTCAGTGGTTGAACGTCAACCTAAGAACCTGGAGGTCAGGGTTTGACTCAAGGTTGGGACATATGCCTGGGTTGTGGGCTTGATCCCCACTGTGGAGTATACTGGAAGTAGCAATCAATGATTCTTTCTCATCTTCGATCTTTTTATCTCTTTCTCCCTCTCTCTTCCTCTCTGAAATCAATAAAAAATAATTTAAAAAAAAAACACACACACTAGGTCTTAGCATGCATTCCAACCACCTTCCAATGCCAGCTTCTTGCATTGAAAAAGCTGAAAAGCTCAAAATTACATTTCTCTGACTCCTTTTCAGATTGTGAGTGAAATGCACTGGGAAGACTTGAAAAGCAGGAGACACCAGGGCCTGCTCTGATGTTTGTTGCTGCTGGCAAGTAGGGTGAGGCATTGGGTTTTTCTGCAACAGCATTTCAATGTCCAGTGTCCAGCTTCACGAGTGTTCGGAGTTCATGATTCTAAGAATGACAGTGGCCTTGTGATGCTCAGATCGGCAGTGTGTGCAAGAACTCAACACGCTGTTTTCCCAACAGACTCTTGACTTCCCGCATTTATGACTGTGGCAGGAGCAATAGCTTCCCTGGCAAGTCTGATAGTTATCTCCTAGGAATAACTTCTGGAACCTCAGTTTAGAGACTGCTCCTCTAGCTTTCCAATTATTTTATAAGCATCTAATTACCTGTTTTAAACCCCTTGCTACTTAATAATTGCTTGAATAATTTGTTTTCCTGGAACTATACACTGACATCACGAATGATGGTGTAGGCTTCAGTCATAATGGCAGCTAAAATAATTACCAGCATCACCAGATTAATAGCAACACTTATTGAGTACTGACTTGCTGCCAGGATAAACTCAATGAGGTACATGCAGAGGAGAGCTTTATTCTTTTTACTCAGACTGTGTGAGTAGATTTGACCCCTACTCCCTGAGTGAAATGAGGCAGGTCTCATTTTTTCAGTCACTCTCAGATCATTAAAAAGTCCTTCAATTCATTTCAGCCCCCCCAAATGCTCTCATTCCAGTCATTAAATTGCCCATCCCATTAGCATATCACCCAACATTCTCATCGGTGGAAAGCTATTTATGCCTCCAGCTGGAGCTTTCCTTGGGCTGGGAAGTCTGTCATTTTGAGGAAGAGGATACACTAGCCTTTTGCTCCCTTTCTCTGGAAGATATTTCTTCATTTCCCTTCTTCTTCCCATGTCCCCTCATTCACTAGGCACCTTGAGGTCCTCTGGGGTTGAAATGAGGTAGGGAAGGGGTAAAACTAGTCTCTAAAAACGTCTCTCAGCTGGTCTGGCTATGCCTTGGCCTTGGAGCTCTCTGGGTTCGGTAGATCCCTCGCACTGATTTTTGCTCTGCTGTCCAGGGGAACATAAGGTGATGAGTCTTGCTCTCATTTTAGAGACAAACTGAGGTTCAAATGTCAGAAAAGGGGATTCCAACACGAATGATTAGGACTTTAAGGCCTTGGCTGTTAACTGTTATGATTACATGTGGGGTGTGTGTGTAGGGGCAAAAGTTGGTTTGCAGTTGCATTGTGACATGTTTTTGCATTCATAAAGCTATGTAATCATCATAACCTGAATAACTGTAAACCTATTTTTACCTACCCCCAAATGTTTGACACTACAAACACTGATGACATGAATTGAATTATGTCCCCTGAAGTTCATATGTTGAAATACTAACACCCAGTACCTCCCAGTGTGACCGCACTTGGAAATGGAATGCTTGCAGATGTAATGAGTTAAGATGAAGTCATATTGGAGCAGGATAGGCCTCTATTCCAATATGACTGGTGTCCTTACAGCAAGGGGAAATCTGAATACAGACATGTACGCACAGAGAAAGCCACATAATTACTGGAGTTAAGCTGCTGCAAACCAAGGAACCACCGGAAGTTAGGAGAGAGGCCTACAAGAGATCTTTCTCTAATGTCTTCAGGGAGAGCATGGCCCTGCAGACAGACGCTTTAATCTTAGACTGTGAGCTTCTAGGCTATGAGACAATGCATTTTTGGTTTTCAAGACATTCAGTTTGTGGTACAGGGTTATGGCAGCCCTAGAAAGTAAATAAAACAATGATGTGACAGCCATGGAAGTGTGACTAAAGTGCCAATGAAACAAGTACTGTGTGAGAGAACACCTGAGCTACTAAGAGAAGAAAAGGGATGGCAGCAGCCAGAGTGGGCCTAGAATTTGTCTATTCTGGAAGACAGAAAACTGAGCTGGTCATTAGGAACCTTTGGATAGGCTGTTAAGTAGAAAGCTTCTAAATTAATTTCACTTCCCTAAGAAGAAAGGATTACTAACTGTACCTTGAAAATCTTTAAGAAAAAGTAAATCCCACACCAGAATTTTGCATAATTGTTTCTGGGAAAGTCTAAAGATATTTAGAGTGGGCCTACCAGGAAGTGGTACTTGTAACGTAATTCACAGAACTAGCAGTAAATGAAAGGGTAACACAAAATAAGCTTATATTTAATATTTAATGTTCTTGATGGTTTTGAGAATAAGAATGCTAAGATACAGGAAAATTTTAATAAAATTTACTTATACAATCATAGAACCTCTAAACATAGATTTTCAAATTATAATTCATGTAGAATGTGAAGACACATTTGCATGTCCTGAAGAAGATACACACACACACACACACACACACACACACACACTATTGTTTGAGATTCTAGGTTTTAATTTCCAAAACTATTGACTCAAATAGCATAGCTATGCAATAAATTATTAATAAAAATATCTCAAAATCCCAGTGGCTTTTCACAATTAACTTCTATTTTTCACTCACATCTGTCCAGCGTGGATCAGATGGTCCTCCTGCAGCCTGTAGATATGCCATCTGGAAAGTTTGGCTTCCAGTGAGGGAAAGGGAGGGATGGAGAAGGCACACTGGCTCTTAATTGCCTCTGTCCAGGAGACACTCAAACCACTTCCGATCATAGATCATTGGCCTGAGCAAGTTTAATGGCCCCACTGAACTGCAAATGAGGCTGGATAATGTAGGAAAACACCTGGAATATGTGGGGTGTATTAATGATCTCTGCCATAAAACTATATATGGAATAGGTGTATAAAATGTACTAAGTCCAAAAGTAAAATGCTTGTTGGATGAGAAATCCAAGGTGAGTCTGACCTCATTTAGCTTAAAAAGGGCACACTGATGCCTTCTCATCTATATGCAAATTATTACAGCATGACTAATCCCTAAAGTGATGCTCAAGAGCCACCCATTACTTCTGGTAGTTCCCAGAGGAGTGCCCCACCTGTGATCCCTCCCATAAAACGATATAAAATAAAAAGGAAGTAGGAAAGTAGGAGTTTTGGGGGGCAGTAAGAGTTCCAGGACTTGATAGAGAAGTAAAAAGCATGAGAAGAGGGTCTCAACAGTCAGAAAGCAACTGGCAAGGGCCCTGGAAACAAGAGTGTAGTAATACATCCCCCTGTCAGATGTCTAATACTCAAGTTTAAATCATGCTCAATCCTTTCCTGAGCTGTAGTCCTGTCTCTCAGTCTAAATAATACTAAAAGTCAGCTATCCCAGAGAAAGGGCCTGGCCTTCAGACTTAAAGAAGGTAGGTCCCATATTTTACAAAAATTCACTTCTCAGACCATGTATCCAAATTTCCCTCTCCCTCCTCCCTCTTCCCCCGTCCCCCCACCCAAAAAAAAAAAAGATTGTCACTGTGCAAGCCATCCCTGTGGGAAAACAGAAAAGGAAGGATTTTTTTCTGGGCAAGGGGGAAAGGCCCTGTGGAGAAGCAGATGACAGCACAGATGTGAGAGCAGGTACAGAAGTATATTTTTCATAACTTCTGCCAGCAATGTCCAACTGAAAGAAAAAAAGAACTTTCCATATTTTCATTGTATTTTATTTGCATAAATAAATCTGAGAGGGATGCCAAAGAAACTAATAAAATAGGTATTTGGGATGGGGGGAGAGGATGAGAAGGGTGACAAGGGTAGAAGTAGGAGTGAGAATTTTCTCTATGCACCCTTTTATATTATTTGATTTTCAAACTATGTGAATATACAGTATTATCTATTCCAAACTGTTAAAGCAATTAGTTAAAAAAAAAAGTTTTCCAACTGCCACAGTTACTTTGGGAGAACAAAAGAATCAAAGCAGAATCTATCAAGAGGGAAGCAGTGTAGAAAGTAGACAGAAGCCACAGGAAAATCAATCTGTCACCACCAGCAGGAAATGGGAGCAAGAGGTGGTGAAGGGAACTGGGAGCCCCTGACTCAACTCCTCACTCTTTAAAGCTCCAGAGATATTTGGAAGAGAACCCAAGGAAGAGTACAGTGATATTGAGCTTTCCACACAACATGGAGCAGAAGTTGAAATCTTTGGAAATTTGGGTATGAGAGGAAGGGTGGTCCCTAGAAGAATGAAAGGACTTGAGGACATTAGGTGACAGGCTCTTGGATTAAACCACCATGACATTCAAGGCCTTTGACAGTTTGATCTGATCCTTTTTTGGTCTCACTTCTCTCCTCTCCTGGAGAATTTCTTTTATTAAGCACCAGACCTGGGGCACTAGATGAATAAAAAACTAAAAAGCTCACAGTCTGACTGATAAATGGCTTACAAACAACAAGGTGTTACTGGCACTCTACTAAGAAAATGTACAGTTTCAGTGGGGGCACAAGTGAGGTCAACTGAGCATCAGGGAGACCAGGTTAAGGGTTCATAGTCAAGGTAAAGCTTGAGGTAAGTCCTTGAAGATGAATGGATGTACCAGAAGATGGGAGAGGTAAGGAGAACATTCCTAGCAAAGCAATCTGTGCATAGGCTAGGAGGGCTGACAAAACAAATCTGTGCTATGCAGGTGACTCAGCATGGTAAAAAGATAAATAAAGGAGGTGCTGAGATGGAGAAGCAAGAAGAGAAGTTTTGTACACATTGTACTTTATCCAATAGACAGTGGGGTATTATAAAGGTGAGTCAAAAATCTTATAGACACTTGATAGCATGAGCTTTAGTAGTTAGAATTGATGGGATCTACTGAAGGGCTATGAGATTGGAAGTTGGTGAGATGAGTTAGAAGACCACTGCCATAGAGAGAAGAAAGTTGGAGAGAGCCTGAAATGAGGCATTGATATCATTCATACCTCGCCATTTTGCTGAGGCCTTGAGCAAATTACCTAACTTCTTCAAAGTTCAGATTTTTCATTTGCCAGATAACCTGCTGTACAGGGTTAAATAAAACAACATATATAAAGTACCAGGCACATAGAAAGTACTTGATTAATAGTAAAACTATTACTCCCCAAACACACCATGAACCACAACACTCTCACTTTTTGTGGGAAGCCATGGTACACTATGGGTGATCAGTTACCTATTGCTGCATAGTAATAAATTAACCCAAAATACAATGGCTTAAAAACAACCATGATTCTATGGTTTGTCTGGGTGGTTCTTTTGTTCATTTAGTGAGGCACCCTCATACAACTTCATTCAACTGGTGGATAGGCTGTGTTAGGAGGTCTAAGGTTGTGGCTCCACTCACATATCTGAGGCCTTGGCAGAGATAGTTGGAAGGCCAGGACTATCTCTATCCATATGATCTCTCATTGTTCCATTGTCTAATCCAAGCTTTATATGTGGTGGCTGACTTCTAAGACAGTGTAAAGGGAAGCTGTAAGGAACTCTTTATCTTTCAGGATTTATTGCTATAAAACAAATCATCCCCCATAACAGAACCATTTATTTGCTTATGTTTTAACAGGAATTGGCTAAGGCAGTTCAACAAAAGCTATAGGATTTAGGGTGCTAGTCTTACTCACATGACTGACACCCCTGCTCAGGTGACTGAAATAGTGGAAGACTGGTTGGGTTTCTCTCTCTCCAGACCCTCTCTGATCATTTGGTAATCTAACCTCAGCTTCTTTATATGGAGGCCAGATCCTAAGAGGGCAACAAAAGAGTCTTCAAGGGTTCTTAGGGTCTAGAACTGTATCATGCTCCTCATTTTCACCACATTCTTTTGGGCAAAGCAAATCCCATGGGTATTTCAAATTCAAGGTAAAAGAAATAGATACCACCTCTTGACAGCAGGACTGGAAAAGTCATGTTGCAAAAGGGCAAGTGAAATGGGGTTAGCTGGCTCTGAGAATGATCTACTTCATTGGAAAGCTCTATTTGAGAGGTCTACATACTTGGCTACAGATTATTCCATCACTAATTATCCACTTGATCCAAAATTTAGTGAATTTAGATTAACCACCACAAGTCTGGACTGACTATGAGGTTTACCCCCTTGTGAACATAATATTTTATGATTCACCACTAGATTTGAACACCTTAAGGGGAAGATTCTGTGGCAATCATCTTTATCTATTTGAAATTTAGCAGACTGCCTGGAAGTTAGTAACATAGTAAAGCATTCAGTAAGTACATGAGCTGAATTATCAAAAAAGTAGGAAATGAATCTATCTATCTATCTATCTATATATATATATATATATATATATATATATAAAAGCCTAAGCAACTGAATGACCTAATGACCAAACAACCAGTCAACTGGTTGCTATGATGTGCACTGAACACCAGGAGGCAGATGCTCAACACAGGAGCTGCCCCTTACGGTCAGTGAGCTCCCACAGCCAACCTCCTATAGTCCTCCCCCTTCTACTTCCCCCACCCCCACCACACCCTGGCCTGCCAACCTTCCAAGGTCCCTCCCCCTGGCCACCCAGCTAACCTCCTGCTGTTCTTCCCTCCAATCAACCATCCCTGCCCACCACCCCCCATGATCGGCCCGAATGGGCAGCCAGGCCTAGGGACACCATCCATGCACTGAAAGGAAATGAACTCTCCTCCATCTTGTCCTATAGGGCTGGGACCCCTGCCTAAAACCCCTCCCTTTCCTGGGAGTGGCCACAGGTGTGCCAGCAATGTCTTAACTTCCCCGACCCCCACCCAAATGGACCAATGAAGCTCCAGGGACACAGCTAAGGTCCTAATTAGGCTTAACCACAGAAAGAACCCAATTCAAGTGACCAATCTCTGTAGCCTTCATCACTTTCCCAAGCCCCCTAATTATCCTACCCCATAAAACTCATTGTTTCCACCCGGTCCGCTCTCTCGCCTCGCTGCTGTGTCAGAAAGAGGCTGAGAGCCAAACCCGGGTTTGAATAAAGACTCTTTGCTTTTGCATCGGAAAAGGCTCCTTAGTGGTGGATTATTGGGGACCCTGAACTCTGGGCACAACATTTGGGGGCTCGTCCGGGATTCCCAATACCCACGAGGGACCCCGATCCAGAGAGTCCGTCTGACCGCGGTAAGCGTCTGTCTGTTTCTGTTCTGTGTGCGAGCTCGCTTCTGAAGTCTGTAGTGCCCGAAATGGTCTAGGTGGACGCACTAGTGGATCTCGGGCTGGGGGGGCGGGTCAAAGGACGCTCTGCTTCCCCACGAGGGACGTGGAATCCCCTCACAGGAAGGAGGGATGTGGAATCCCCTCACAGGA
>JAAGEH010000307.1:15336982-15399864 GCA_011751065.1 Lasiurus cinereus | reverse complement strand
GGGATGTGGAATCCCCTCACAGGAAGGAGGGATGTGGAATCCCCTCAAACCTCTAGGACGAAGTGGGTAGCTCCTACAGGTGGGCGCACGGCTATCGTCCAGTGATCAGCTTTATTTTCGCGAGTCCGGAAGACTGCTTTGGATGTTTTTATCTGTTTAATCGGCTTTATTTTTGCGGGTCGGGAAGACTGCTTTGGATGTTTTTGATCGGCTTTATTTCCTCGGGTCGGGAATGCTGCTTTGGATGTTTTTATCTGTTTGATCAGTTTGTGTCTTTTTGTGTACTTTTGTGAGCTCATTGGACAGAAGTTATGGGACAGACTCAGGCTACCCCCTTGAGTATTATGGTTGATCATTTTAGAGAGGTTAAGAGAAGGGCTAACAACCTTAGTTTAGAAGTGAAGAAAAGCAGATGGCAAAAATTTTGTTCCAGCACGTGGCCGGCCCTCAGTACCGGATGGCCACCAGAAGGGACTTTTGATCTCCCCACCGTTCGCCAGGTCAGAGAAATCATTTCTCAGCCAAGGGGAGGCCATCTTAATCAACTACCTTACATTATTACTTGGCAGGATCTCGTAGAGGACCCTCCCGTCTGGATTAAACCTTTCCTAGCTCCGTGCCCTCCGGAGCCGGAACCCATTCTTGCCTTGCAGGAACCAGAGAAGAAAAAGAAGGCGGTTACTCCAGAGAAGGAGAAGGAAGCCACCCTGCCATCAGCTCCTGATCCCCTCCACCCGGTTTTACAGGGGGGAACAGGAGAAGAGTTAATTTTCCCTCCCCTGTACCAGTTCCCCAGGTTACCGGAAGGAGGCGGGCTTCAGGCACTGGAAAGGGGCGGGCTTCCAGGTATGGCCGCAGTTCCGGTAGGAAGCCCACCTCTTACCAGGCAAAGGGCTCAGAGGGAACTACATGTTGCAGCCCCTGACTCCACCATTAAGACTCTGCCCTTGTGAGCTGCAGGCCCCCCGGACGCGGATGGCAATCAGCCCCATCACTACTGGCCTTTCACCACTAGTGATCTCTATAATTGGAAAGCTGAGAATCCTAAGTTTTCTGAGAAGCCGGAGGGCTTATCGATTTGTTAGATTCTGTTCTTTTCACCCATCAGCCTACCTGTCAGCAGCTTTTGCAGGTCCTATTCACCACCGAGGAGAGGGAGAGGATCCTCAATGAGGCCTGGAAGCTAGTCCCAGGCATGGACGGGAACCCTAGCACCAACCAGGCTCAGATAGACACCTCCTTTCCCCTGACTAGACCTGAATGGGACTTCAACACGGCAGAAGGTAAGGAGAGGCTCCGGGTCTACCGCCAGACTCTAATGGGGGGGGTCTCCACATGGCTGCTAGAAAGCCTACCAATTTGACCAAGGTAGGGAACATACAGCAGGAAAGGGATGAACCTCTAGCTGCTTTCTTAGAACGTTTCATGGAGGCATGCCGCACTTACACCCCCATGGACCTAGAAGTCCCTGAGAATAAGGCAGCTGTAGTCATGAGTTTTATAGACCAGTCAGGTGCAGACATCAGAAAGAAACTACAGAGAATAGATAGATTTGGAGAAAAGAGTCTTTGGGACTTGCTAACCAAGATTGGAGCCCAAATAACTTTCAGGCAAGGGGGGCCCCAGATCACCGATGGTAAAGGCCACACCATGCAGGTTCTGACTCTGAGACTGGAGGATGAGTATCGTCTCCACCAGGGGTGTAGACGGGTGGCTACAAGAATTCCCCACAGCTTGGGCAGAGATGGGGGGAGTTGGACTGGCTGCTCACAGGGCCCCAATCCTGGGGGAGCTAAAGCCTGGAGAAGGCCCAATGAGAGTCAAGCAGTATCCTATGTCCCAGGAGGCCCGGAAGGGAATCCAGCCTCACATCAGGAGACTGCGAAGTCTAAGGATACTAGTCCCCCGTCAGTCTGCCTGGAACAGCCCCTCTTCTCCTGGTCGGAAAGCCTCACACCAATGACTATCGACTGCTGCAGGACCTCTGGGAAGTAAATAAGAGAGTCATAGATATACATCCAACTGTTCCTAACCATACACTCTCCTAAGTTCCTTGACACCCTCTAGAGTCTGGTGTACTGTACTAGACTTGAAGGATGCCTTCTTCAGCCTGCCGCTAGCGCCTCAAAGCCAACCCCTGTTTGCCTTTGAATGGCACCACCCGGAGGAGGAACACAGTGGACAACTAACCTGGATGCGACTGCCCCAAGGGTTCAAGAATTCGTCTACCTTCTTCCACGAGGCACTGCACGACGACCTCGGTGAGTACAGGAGAGAGCACTCCACTCTCACCCTCCTTCAATACATGATGACATCTTGATTGCTGCCGACACCGCCGAAGACTGCGAGCAGGGGACCAGAGACCTGTTGGCCACCCTGGGGACCTTAGGGTATAGGGCCTCCACAAAGAAAGCTCAAATATGCCAAGAGAGGGTGAGTTACCTGGGATACATCCTGGAGGGTGGACAGCGGTGGTTATCAGATGCTAGAAAAGAAACTGTCCTGAAGATCCCTGCCCCCACCCCCCGAAGAGAAGTCAGGGAATTCCTAGGGTCGGCTGGCTATTGCTGCCTCTGGATTCTGACAAACTGACCCTAGGACAGGAGATCTGGATTACAACCACAAATGCCATTAAGGGGGGTCCTAAAATAGCCTAGCAATGCATGTATGACTCACTATCAAAGCTTGCTGCTCAACCCTCCTCGAGTGCGGTTCCATCCAAGTGTGGCCCTCAACCCCGCTACCCTGCTGCCTGACCCTGACCTAGATGCCCCGCTACATGACTGTGCGGGAATCCCGGAGCAGGTGCATGGACTCCAGAAAGACTTGACTGACCAGCCCCTCCCTGATGCAGAGGCCACCTGGTTCACGGATGGAAGTAGCTTCATGCGAGATAGGTGCAGGTATGCAGGTGCAGCGGTGGTCACCGACACGGACACTGTATGGGCGGAGGCTCTGCCCCCTGGGACATCAGCTCAGCGAGAACTCATTGCACTCACCAAGGCACTGACACTGGGGACTGGGAGACGGCTTAACATCTACACAGATAGCCATTATGCATTTGCTACAGCTCATGTTCATGGGGCGATCTATCAGGAGAGAGAGCTATTGACAGCAAAGGGATGGACAATAAAGAATAAATAGGAAATTCCTGACCTGCTTGCAGCCTTGTGGCTCCCCACTAAGCTAGCCATTATCCACTGCCAAGGGCACCAGAAGGCAGATGACCCAGTGCAAGAAGTAACCAAAAGGCTGATCAGGCAGCCAAAGCAGCGGCCTTCACCTTGGTCCCTACCACGGCCTTACAACTACCAGACCTCGGGGACCCAGTCTTGCCAGATCAGCCTGGGTATTCTCAGGAAGAGCTGTAGCGGATCAGGAGGCTTCCCCATGTCCAGGAAATTAAAGGATGGTGGTACACACCAAACCAGGAGCTCATACTACTGGACTGGCTTGGGTTACAGTGTTAGAAAGCATGCACTGGTCCCCTCACCTGGGGGCACGCAAATTAAAGGAATTAATCTGACACGGCAGAATTAAGACCCACCAACAGGACATCAAAATAGAATAGGTTGTATCCACCTGCAAGACCTGTCAACTCACAAACGCGAGAACCAGGCCAAGTGAAAAAGGAACCCGTCCCAGAGGAACCAAGCCTGGAGCACAATAGGAGGTCGACTTCACTGAAATTAAACCAGGAAAGTATGGCTATAAATATTTTTTAGTATTTGTAGATACCTTCTCTGCATGGGTAGGAGCATACCCATCTAAGCATGAAACAGCTTCAGATGGTAGCTAAGAGGCTGCTGGAAGACATCGTGCCCAGGTACGGTTTTCCCACTGTGATAGGGTCGGACAATGGATCAGCCTTTGTCTCACAGGTAACACAGGCAGTGGCCAAGGTCATTGGGGCAAATTAGAAATTACATTGTTTATAGGCCCCAAAGTTCAGGGCATGTAGAAAGAATAAATAGAACTCTAAAGGAGACCCTTACCAAATTGACCATGGAGACTGGCGGGGACTGGGTGGCTCTCCTTCCATATGTCCTTAATCGGGTTAGCAACTCCCCCTACACCTTGGGTTTTACTCATGAAATCATGTTCGGCTGGCCACCCCCTGTTATCCCTAATCTTAAAGCCAAATTTCTTGCAGAATTTGAAAGTCAAGAACTGTTTCTTTCCTTGAGAGGGCTCCAGAGGGCGCACGGGGACATTTGGCCGCGCCTCTGCGCCATCTATGAAACTGGCCCAGCCCGGACTCCTCATCAGCATAGGCCCGGGGACTGGGTCTATGTCAAGAGACATCACCGGAAGACCCTTGAGCCAGGTTGGAAGGGTCCCTACGTCGTGCTGACGTCCTTCACCTCCCTCAAAGTAGACTGCGTCGCGACCTGGGCCCACCCACCACAGGAAACCTGACCCAGAGTCAGACTTCACTGCTTGAGAGTTGTCAAGGAATCCATGGCCCTCGTAAGAGAGGGATAGCAGAAGCGTAGACTAGAAGGGAGCGGTCTCAGTCTTGGTATGCATCACTGTTTAATTGGTCCCCATGGTTAATTACTCTTATTTCCACCCTCATTGGATCCCTTATAATCCCCTTAATGCTGTTAACTTTCAGTCCAGTATTAACAAACTGGTCCAATTTGTCAAAGAACGCATAGGAGTAGTCCAATTAATGGTTACAAACCCAGTACCAGCCTCTAGGAACAGAAGAGGCAGAAATGCAGCCCGTCTCAGGATTGAGATGTGTGTCCCAAGACAAGGGGGGAATGAAAGGAAATGAACTCTCCTCCATCTTGTCCTATAGGGCTGGGACCCCTGCCTAAAACCCCTGCCTTTTCTGGGAGTGGCCACAGGTGTGCCAGCAATGTCTTAACTTCCCCGACCCCCACCCAAATGGACCAATGAAGCTCCAGGGACACAGCTAAGGTCCTAATTAGGCTTAACCACAGAAAGAACCCAATTCAAGTGACCAATCTCTGTAGCCTTCATCACTTTCCCAAGCCCCCTAATTATCCTACCCCATAAAACTCATTGTTTCCGCCCGGTCCGCTCTCTCTCCTCGCTGCTGCGTCAGAAAGAGGCTGAGAGCCAAACCCGGGTTTGAATAAAGACTCTTTGCTTTTGCATCGGAAAAGGCTCCTTAGTGGTGGATTATTGGGGACTCCGAACTCTGGGCACAACAGCACGAATTTGTGAATTGGGTCTCTAGTAAATAAATAAATAAAAGTACCATTTCCTGGGCACTTCCCATATACCAGGAACTGTTCTAAACACCATAGACATAATAAGGATTCATTTAAGTATCACAACCTATGAGGTGTGCACTAATCTTTCCCACATTCAGATTAGGAGACACAAAAGGCTAAATAGTTTGCCCCAAATTACAGTTTGTGGTGGCCCTGGATTTGGCTCCAGAGCCTTACCATCAGGCTTTACTGCCTTTGTGAAAGTGTAAATAATTATAGTAAAGACAGAATTGAAAAGTGAAGAATACTTGGAAAGAGATAATTATCCCAGGCATGGATCTTCTAGAAGCATTATAATATACTGGTTAAGAGTATAGCATCTTGAGCCTGACATATTGATTTAAACTCTAGCTCCTCCTAGTACTATGCTATTCCTTTGACTGGGATGCTTTCCTAGTCTCAGTATCTTACTTGAAAAATAAATATTAAAATAGTACCTATCTCACAGGATTGTGGTGAGGCTCAAAAGAGATAAGGAAAGTACAGTCCTTATCTCAGTGTGAATACATAATGAAGGCTTAGTGATTATTTACAATTGATCACAGATTAGAATTGGGAAAGGCAATGCTTAAAAGAAAAAATAAATCAGGGTCAGATGTAGGTATGTGTGCATTCTACATGATAAAATTTCCCCTAAAAGAGTTTTTTTGTTTTGTTTTGTTTTTTGTACTTTTTTATACAAATAAATCTAGAAGTTGGAATAAGAAAAACATTAAAAACTCTTTATTAGAAAGTCAAGAGAAGGTTGAGCATTATGTTATGTAAGTATTAAAAATGTCATTATTTTCTCAAGAATGCTGTGTTGATCTTTTGGAAGAGGTAGATTATATCAACAAAGTTTTTTAAAGGACTACTACAAGCAGAAAAAAAGAGAGGCTAGGTAAAATAGTAAAGCATTGCAAATCTCAAGAGTCAAGAAGACTACCCAAAGAGCAAAACACAGAAAAATGATTGTCTCTATAAGAAAAGAAAAAAAAAGAAAACTCTAGCATGTTAAAAAGCTAATGTCAGTTTTCAAATTAAGGTTCAAGAACACTATAAAGAAAATCAATACGTAAGTACCAAGTGATGAAAGGACTGAAAGTTATTGGCACAGGTTTTATTAAAAGAAGATCATGCTAGCTAAGTTGAATAAGCCTGTGATTTATATTTGATGAAAGAAAAGTCACAGAGATGGTCACTGGGGTTGTCTGAATAATTTTGGGGGCACATCAATGAAGCCTTTATTAGAATACTAGCAAACAACTGCTGTAGAAATAAGAAATGATACATCTTTAAATTTCATTGGCAAAGACAGTTGAGAGAATTCTCCTGTAATCTTGCCCTCAGCCTACTGTGGCTTAGCCTTCTCCTTTTCCTGCTGGTACTTCCTTCCCTTAGGTGAGGAAGGGCAGTGGAAAGGAGAAAAATCTGAGTGACAATAGCAGTGGTGGGAGAAGGTGGGTGGAAACTTCTGAGGCTACTGCTTCCTTGTTTCTACCATATATATAATAGCTACCAAAAAAGGGTTTGTTTTTCATGGAAAAAAATATATAGCTTCAAATAATAAATACAAATTGAAGTAGAACATTATAAAACTGCATAGATCTTTCCTAAGAGGACTTTCATAAAAGAATTGGCTCTACAAGGCTCGAGAAGACTAGAGACTACAAGATGTACAGTGTTCCTTTTTTACCTCAGATGTTCATTATGCAGCTCTGTAGCTTATAAATGATGCATCATTATAAGCACTTTTTGGAAAAGAGGCAGGAAAGGCAATACAGCATTTATTTTAGGTATAAAAATATAAGAGGACTTTGGAAAAAGAAACTAAAGTAATATACAAGACTACTTGGCTTTCATTGACTAAAACAATGGGATTCATTCATTCATTCATTCAGCAAGTATTTGTGAAACATGTGCCAGACACTGGGGAGACAGCAATAAGCAAGACAAAGTTCCTGTTCTCTTGGGCCATGAATTCTAATGGAGCAAAACAGACACTCAACACAGAGACAGATAATAAATGATTGAGTTCTAAGAAGAAAGATAAGTCAGGATAAAGAATGGAGTGGAGAAGTTATGAACCTCATTAGGTTTTATCCTTCTTGTTTCAAAGATCTAATCCCAGACCAAGAACTTGGCATATATGAAGAACTCAATAAATCTTTGTTAAATGACACCCTACCTGTCAGCAGTTTTCACTCAGCATGAGTCTCCAGGGTATTTGCTGGTGGGCATGCTAGAGTGTGACAGGTAACAGGGACCAATTGAATCAAAGAACCTACAAAGAAAACATAAAACTTCCGGGGTCCTTCTCATTTGATTCCTGGCCGATGAAGATATCACTCTAATCTTTAGGCGACCCTGTTGTAGAACCTAAGACCATCGGAAAACACGGATATTTACACTACGATTCATTAACAGTAGCAAAATTACAGTTAGGAAGTAGCAACAAAAATAATTTTATGGTTGGGGGTCACCACAAATGAGGAATTGTATTAAAGGGTTGTGGCATTAGAAAGGTTGAGAACTACTGCTTTAATGCCATATGTAGCGAACTCCAAGAAAACAGGGCTGGGCCACCACATGGGACATAAAGCAATACTCATAGAAGTGATTTTTATTCTGCACAAATCCTAACACTTCCTGGGCCTTAACCAATTTCTAAAACTCCACATCCCCTCTCCTGTAGGCCCTTAGGTACAAAGGATCTCCTATTTCTCTGCAAATAGAATTTTCAGGTTTGAGAAAGGGCTCAGAACTTAGAAAAGCCAGTTTATACTCCCTGGGAGAGGAAGGGTGGAAAAGGAGCTCAGAATTTAGAAACGTTGAAAAATGTTGAAGGACAAACACCTTTTATCCTTTCTCAGTACTGTGTGTGTGTGTGTGTGTGTGTGTGTGTGTGTGTGTGTACCTACAATTCCTCTCCTAGAGTTACCTGTTACTCCCTTCTTCAATGGTCCACTACATTGCTAATCTTATTACTTGAACATTGGAAGAAACTGACATAGCCCTAGAAGTCAAAATGATATAATTGAATTGGATTTTTAATACAAATAATGAGAGAATGAGAGGTCTTATGATAGATCCAACTTATAAAATCATCCAATAGTGGTACTGAGATTTGAACCCAGGTCCATGTAATTCCCAAACCCTTATTTTTTTTCAATCCCACAATCCAGTATCTTTGATGAACCCAATTAAATAGGCCCTGGTAAGTGAGTTTCAGGCAAGCATTATGAAAACCTGGATATAGAGTGGAACAGAACTGAACTTTGGGCTGCAGAGCCAAGAGCCAAGGATATCAATGAACAACAACAATGATAATAATATACCAGCCATTGAATCAGAGTAGAGGTACTGCTATTCTATTATTTAGTATATGTTTTAGGAAAGGATTGGGGAAATTAAAAGCTATGCATCATGATCTTGCCCTGACCTGAAGTCAAGACAGGCTGATTTTTAAATCATGAACCTATCAAGCAGGGTAACACTACATAATTCTGCATTACTCCATTGTTTTGACTGGCTTCTAAAATTATAATGACTTCCAACACAGTTTCCATTCAACTTAGTGAAGTGTTTCTTAGCTTCCCTAGAGACACTCTTTTGTTGTTGTTAATCCTCACCTGAGGATATTTTTTACCATTGATTTTTAGGGGGAGTGGAGGAAAGAAAGGGATAGGGGGAGAAAGAGAGAGAAAAACATCAATGTGAGAGAGACTTTGGTTTGTTGCCTCTCACACACACCCAACTGGGAAAGAGATCAAACCTGCAACCCAGGTATGTGCCCTTGACCAGGAAGAGAAAGAGCAACTCTTTGGTGCGCTGGCTAATGCTCTAACCGCTGAGCAACACCAGCCAGGCCAAAGATTTACTTTTGAAGTATAACCAGCCTCTCTACCTGAGAGTTGCTTGCATTTCTTCGACAACTCTCCTTACATTATAGTTTCCTTCGTTAGCTAGCCTCAGAGTATGTGCATATAATCCTGAACAGTTCCTTTAAAATCAGTCTTCATTTGAAAAGCTCCTTAGGTTAAAATTGCTGCATTTTCTTCCTAGGCATGTTTCAAATTTTTCTTTACATTTCAGAAGTTTCAGTCAAAATACTTTCATTAATGTTCAGAGGACTCACTAAATCAAAAACCGTTTCCTCAAGTTAATATTGCATTAACTTTGCAGTACATTTATTCCTAATGAAAACTGGCATATTCAAGCTTGCCACCCTCTCAGTATGCTAGACCTGACATAGTTCTCTGATGAGTAAAGTAAAATTATTGTATTTCTCTGCAATTTTTGGAGAGTCTCCTCTACTCTTCAGAACTGGCTAGAATGCCCCCTCTTTTCTCTAAAGAAATGAAATTAAATGGGCTGGTGGTGGGGCTGGGGATGGGGGGGAGTTAATGAGGGTGGAAGTGATAGTTTCCAGTGATTTGATGCAGGACTCTATACTTGACTCTGTTTGGTTTATTCAATCAATATTTCAGTCTTCTATGAGTGCCTCCTAGGTGCTAAGTTTCATGTTGAGTAGAAAAGATGAAAAATCAACCTCCGAAGGGGCATTAGAATTAGATGTTGGTGTGAATTCTAAGCTATTTACTAGCAGGTGACTTGAGTTTGTTATTTGATTTCTCTGAGCCTCAGTTTCTATATCTGAGTATAATTCCTACATGATATAGTTATTATGAAAATGATATTTATATATGCTTTTTATATTATATATACTTAATATTTATCTACACAAATATATAATACATAGACAAAGGCATACATATGTAAATATTTTTAAATATGCATACATATAAATACACATATACAAAAAGAATTTTTACAACAGCTATATTTATGTAGGAATTTTATATATAGGTATGTGTGTAGTAGGTGGTATTAGATAAATGTTCCTTTTGAATAACAATATAATCTACTTATAATTTGATAATATTTCTTTCTCTTTTACCTCTCCAACCACACAAAATGGCTGTTAAATATGCTATTGATTTTTTTACCTAAATGAATTAAAATTGATCATGTCTCAAGATATTCCTCCTATCTCAAAAATTGAGTGACATTTGTGAAATGTATTGAGACAACCAGCAGGATTCTTTATCTGAGATCATAAACTCCTTAGGGGTTTGGGGACTTTTTGAACCTTGTAAAATTGTAAGGGAATTGGGTATGCTTGTGACTTAGGCCTTTAGATTTTTAACCACACTGAGAAACAAACAAAAAAGTCAAAATCATAAGGGTGTTATAAAAGCACAGCTGGGTCTCACAGCAGATTTTATACTTTAGAAGTCAGACACTGTCCATGTCATTTCCTTTTTATAATAGTTATTAGCACAGAGCCAGAAAGAGTTAAGAACTTAAGCTTAAAAAAAAAAAAGAAAAGAATAATGACATTCTTTTTTTCTACTGGCAGGAGCAGGTATCAAAACAGGAACTAAAAATAAAGAGATTGAAAGGAGACAGGAGAAATACTGAATGCAGTTAAAGACCAGGAAGCAAAGAAAAAGAAGAGAAAAGCAAACAACACCCTCCCCCCATACACACACACCCTGCCCCCAACATACACAAACATACCACACACACAGAGGAAGAGGAAGGGGGGGTAACAAAAATCACTTGGAAGAGAAACAGAGATCCAAAGCAAGAGGGAGGGGGGCAGAGAGAGAGGGAAGGGGGGGGAAGGGGAGAGAGAGAGAGAGAGAGAAAGAGAGAGAGAGAGAGAGAGAGAGAGGAGTTTGTTGGACTGTGGTAGTTTGTTCCTTCCTCCTATATTCTTCCCCAATAATCTTTTCAAGGCAAAGAAGGCTCCTTAGAGATCCAATAGAAAAAGAAGTTTTACAGACTGAATCAAGGTACAAGAAATGCCAATTTGAACTTAATTTCATGGTAATGTCCTTATCAAGTCATTTTTTTTATCACCTGAATTTCTTTATCTGCAAAATCTAAATGGTTAATGTTAGTAAACTACACAAAGTCATCTGTCTTCATGTGAGTTGTATTCCAAAAATTCATTAAAGTAACAATGTATTTTTCAGCCCAGCCTGTGTGGCTCAGTGGTTGAGCATTGACCTATGAACCAGGAGGTCACGGTTCCATTCCTGGTCAGGGTACATGCCCTGGTTGAGGCTCTATCCCCAGCGCAGGGCATGCAGGAAGCAGCTGATCAATGATTCTCTTATCATTGATGTTTCTATTTCTCTTCTCCTCTCTTCCTCTCTGAAATCAATAAAACATATTCTCCTACAGAAACAGTGTTTAAAACAGTATCACAACAATCTATAAACGCACATTTAACCTGTAATGGAAGAAAAGGAAACTGACTTTGGGTCATTAGCTGGTAGCTTAATAAACCGGAATGTAACATATCTTCTCATTTCCTTTCTCACACCCCAGAGAGCTTTGTACTCACCAGTGTTGATAATTTGGGGGATGTGTCTGTACTTCAAAGATAAAGGGCAGCAATAGCATAAATGGCTACTTGTCTGTGAAATCCTTATTCCTTCTTTCAACTCTTTCCTGCCCCACATGTGTGCCTTTCTTGCCCCTAGTTATCACTCCGCTTTCTGTCTAGATCTTCTGGGCTTCAACTATAAAGCGTCACTTCCTTGCTCATCTACCCTCCACCCCTAGCCCCTGCCATTCCCGTTCATCATTTATATCCTCAATAAAAGTCTGATGTATAGGGGTATACATAATGTTGTTTTGACTGGCAATGCTCTATTTTAGCTAAATTTCATAAACTGAAATTTTTGGAACATGAAAAAAAAGTTTGTTGTACATATTTGTAGTAGAGAGAAGAAAGGGTTATCATATTCATGAGGTGCACATAAGACCCAAGCAGGGGAAATTAAAGTGAGAAAGCCTCAAGAAGGAAGTGAAATGCAGGAAGAAGAGTACAGAAAGTCATTAATGCTATATTTTTCCCTCAGTTCTTTCCTGGAGAAATTTCTTGAGGAAAAAAAATATATTTATAAGCACTTACTGTGTGCCAGGCACAGTATTAGGTGCTTTCATGTTATTTTGTTTACTAGTGACAACGCTGTGGAAGAAGTATTATTGTCATTTTCCAATAACAGAAATTGAGACTCAACTGGAATAATTCAGTTTTCTAAGATCACACGGTAAGTTATAGAGCTGGGGGGAGAGTGTAGCATGGGTTTAAAGTCAGAAACCATTGGGTTCACTGTCCATCAGCAGGTGAACGGATACATAAATTGGAATACTGATAGCAATCAAAAGAAAGGAACCATTGATAAACTCAACAACATGGCTTAATTTCAATGTAATTAGGCTGAGCGATAAAGCTAGATAAAAGGGAGCACACATAGTATGACTCCATTTGTATAATGCTAAAATATGTGAGAAAAATCGGGTAGGTGGTTTCTTGGAGATTGGGTGGGAATGGCAGGAGGAAACTTTTGGGGGTGATAGATATATTTATTATCTTTTTAAAAAATATATATATTTTATTTATTTCTTACAGAGAGAAAGGGAGAGGGATAGCGAGTTAGAAGCATCGATGAGAGAGAGACATCGATCAGCTGCCCCCGCACACTCCCCACTGGGGATGTGCCCGCAACCAAGGTACATGCCCTTGACCAGAATCGGACCTGGGACCTTTCAGTCCGCAGGCCAACGCTCTATCCACTGAGCCAGACCGGTCTCGGTGATATATTTATTATCTTGATTGTGGTAATGGTTTCACGAGTATACACATGTCCAAACATCATATAATATACCTTACATATGTATAATTACTACATACTCATTATACCTTAATGAAACAATTTTTTAAAAAAACTGGGTTGAAATCCATGTTATACTATTTACAAGTGCCTAATCTCTGAGACTAGTTTATTTATCAGTTAATAGGGTTGATAACACCTACTTCAGAGGGTTGGTGTGAAGTTTAAAATAAATCAGTGGTTAAGTGTTTTGTGGAATGCCTAAAACATAACATAGTATCTAGTATATGATAAGTAATCAGTGCAGAAGTCATTTCAGAAGTCCTAGACTCTTGAGTTCTTCCTTCTTAGAGCTTTCTCCACCTTAATTAGTAATGCTAGTCACTGTTATTTTTATTTATAGCTATCATCTATACACATCAATCTTACTCTGAAGCCCAAGATCTTTACACTAAACTGTGATCAATTTTTTTTATTAATTTTTATTAATTTTTTTATACATATCTCCCCATTGCCCCCCCTCCCTCCAAGGCGTACCCCGACCCCCCAATGTCTGTGATCATTGGTTATGTTTATAAGCATGCATACAAGTCCTTTGATTGATCACTTCTTTACCTCACCTAACTTTAATCTTTCTGCTATAATTTCACAGTCTGTTTGATGCTTTATGATTTTTGTCCTCCTGAGAATTATCAGTCTACTCCCTTTCTGTGCTCCTGATTCTATTATATTCACCAGTTTATTCTGTTGATCAGATTTTTAATTCACTTAATTTTTAGATTCACTTGTTGACAGATGTGTATTTGTTGTTCATAATTTTTTGTCTTTTACCTTTTTCTTCTTCCTCTTCTAAAAGGGTATCTTTCAGCATTTCATATAATACTGGTTTGGAGTTGATGAACTCCTTTAGCTTTTTCTTCTCTGTGAAGGTCTTTATCTGCCCTTCAATTCTGAATGATAGCTTTGCTGGATAGATTATTCTTGGTTGTAGGTTCTTGTTGTTCATCATGTTGAATATTTCTTGCCACTCCCGTCTGGCCTGCATCGTTTCTGTTGAGAAATCAGCTGACAGTCGTATGGGTGCTCCCTTGTAGGTAATAAACTGTTTTTCTCTTGCTGCTTTTAATATTCTCTCTTTCTCTTTTGCTCTTGGCATTTTAATTATGATGTGTCTTGGTGTAGTCCTCTTTGGGTTCCTTTTCTTTGGGGTTCTGTGTGCTTCCTCGACTTGTAAGTCTATTTCTTTTACCAGATGTGGGAAGTTTTCAGTCATTATTTCTTTAAACAGGTTTTCAGTATCTTGCTCTCTCTCTTCTTCTGGCACCCCCACAATTCTGATGTTGGTACGCTTGAAGCTGTCCCAGAGGCTCCTTACATTATCTTCACATTTTTGGATTCTTTTCTCTTCTTGCTTTTCCAGTTGAATGTTTTCTGCTTCTTTATATTTCAAATTTTTGACTTGATCCTTGCCTTTCTCTAGTCTGCTGTTAGTACTCTGCATAATAGTTTTCATTTCAGTCAGTGTCTTTATCATCTTCTCTTGGGTCTCACTAAATTTATCCATCTTTTCTAGCATATTCTTGCAAAACCTTATAAGCGTGGTTTTGAACTCTATATCCAGTCGTTTTTTTCCTCCATTTCTTTTGCTTGTAATCCCTTCCCTTGTCTCGGCATTTTCACTGTGCCGGGGAAACTTCTGTGCTGGATTCAGCCGCAGAAGCCTCTGCTGAGCTTGGGAGGGTGGAGTCTCAGGGCTTAAGGGACCGCCTTGCCTTCCAGTCGGCCCCGCCCTCCACGGCCCCTGAGTCTCACGTGACTGGGTAATGGCTGGAGCGGTCCCTGTGCGCGCGCACCCGCAGCGCCTCTGACCGCTGCCTTTCCGGCTCCCCTGCGAACCAGGACCACACGAGTCTAGGTCCCCAGGGTTTCGCCCAAAACAGGGGCCCAGTGGACTCAGAAGTGGCGCAGATCGGAGGGTCTGTCTCCCGCCCACTCGCGAAAGCCAGCGGCACAATCAGCAATCCGTCCTCCGCGTGGTGCCGTGCGCGACCAGACCTCCGATCCTTTGCGACTCCCCTAAATTTCCGTGCACTTCTCCCTTGTCACAGTCCAAACTCCCCCCGAATGAGTTTCGGCTGGATCTGGGGTTTAGTGTCATAAGATAAGGGGTTCAATGCCGTTGGGAGTCTCTGTTTTCCTCCCGCCAGAGAAAGCCAGGCAGGTACTCCGGCACCGCTCTCTCAGCGCGCTCGTCTCCGTACCTCAGCTTTTTGCAGCTCCTCTGGGTCTCCGTGAGCCCCTCTCTTTCCCTCTAGTTGTAGAACTTCCACTCAGCCAGCTTTCCTGTGGTTCTGGATGATGTCCGTTCTGTCTTTTAGTTGTAGTTTTGAAATTGTTGTGCGAGGCAGCAGTATAGGTGTTTACCTATGCCGCCATCTTGGATTCTCCCAACTGTGATCAATTTTATGATTTAAGGGACACCATCCCCCAATGGGGGACAAGGCCCAGAGTCTTCTGCATAAAACCTATCTTAGAGCCCACAGTTTGTCGAAGTTGTGGCTATTGTACTCTTTCCACTTAGCTCCATTTCCTCCTCTTTATTGGTATTCTCTTTCGTTCATACCTTATGTTCCACATTTCCTTTAGTTTATTGCTCATGTTTTCCATTAGTTCTTTGAGCATAAGACAGTTATTTTAAAATCTTTGTCTGGTAATGCCAATGTCTGGACTTCTTCAGAGATGGTTTCTACCAATTTATTTTTTTTTTTGAATGAGCCATACTTCTTGTAACTTCTTAAAATAAGAAATGGAAATTGGACTAATATATGATGGTAACTGGAAGTCAGATTCTTTTATGCCTTGTAATTCTTTTGATAAAAACTAGACGTTGAATTAATATAATGTGGTAAGTAGATGTCAGATTCTCCTCTTTTCACAGGGTTTGCTGGTTTGGAGTTGTTGGAGGCTGCAGTAGCCAGTTTATTTAATTTATTTCCCCTACTATTACTGCAAAGACTGTATTCCTGGTCAATGTGGTCACTGGTCACTGATGTCTGTGTACCTTCGCTTGTGAGCAGCTAGGGTTTTGATAGAAATTTTCTTGAATGCAGGAACCTTTCTGTCCTTGTAAATTGTCTCTGAGCTAGGGATCTCCTTCCATTTGTCAGGTTTTCACTGTGCCAAGGGCTCAGCCCAGGTGAAAGCTTAGGATCATCTAAGATTGTTTTCTGAGCATGTATCTTGCCATAGGTATGCATATGGATCTATAAATTCCCCTGTCTCGATGGTTGCTTTTGAATGTCCTAATTTCTAAAGAAATTCTCCTCACCTTTTCCTTAGATGGTCTAGTGTATGTTTCACTTTATTCTCTGACTCAGCTGCCTGAGGGTTATTCATTCAGCTTGCAGTGTTTTCAAGCCCTTTGACCTGAGCTCTCAGCTAGGCAAAACATAGAAGAATACCTTGCCACAGTCCTTCAGGTTGCCCCCTGTATTTGTATGCTTGGGCCGCCATAACAAAATGCCACAGCCTGGGTGACTCCCACAACAGAAATTTATTTCTCATAAGTTTGGAGAATAGAAAACCCAAAAGCAAGCCTCCAGCCAATTCAGTTTCTGGCAAGGGTTCTTTCCCTGGCTTACAGACAGCTGCCTTCTCCCTGTGTCCACACTTGATGGACAGAGAGAGCTCTTGTATTTTTTCTTCTTATAAGGGCACTAGCCTTATCAGATGAGGATCTCACTCTTATGAACTCACTTAACTTTTATCACGTCTTTATAGGCTTTACAGGCACACTGTTGGTTAGGAATGCACCATATAAATTTTGGAGGACACAATTCAGTCCTTAGCACCCCCAGACAGATTAGAACTGACATCACAATGGTCTGTGAGCAAGGTCCACTTTGTTCCTTCCAGAATCAGGGCGCAGTCCCACACCAGTAACACAGGCTGCTGCCACTTTAAGATTGCTACCACTTTCAGACTGTTGTTTTGTTATGATTGCAGCAACTTTATGACTCCTGCTGTTTTAAGACTGTCGCCACTATAAGACTACTGACATTATAAGACTGTTCCCATGCAGGGGAGGAGAGAGGAAAAGCAAGTAAAATCACCACAAAATTTTCCTACTGCTTTGAAGTGCCTTTTTCTGATTCAGTGCTCACTGGGTTGCTATAAACTTTTAAGTGTTTTCCAGAGTTCTCACAAAATCGCTTCTGACAGTTGCTTGCTCCTTGTTTTTCTGTTTCTGTGGGAGAAAAGAACTTTAAGCTTCCTACTTTGCCATTGTGATCTCTTTATACAAAAGATTATAAATGTTGCATGCTTTTTGTAAGCCTTAGGTAATTCCTCAGATCAAAGTTTTCAAAAATGCTTTTTACTTCTTATAAATGAAAAGAATGATTTAGATCTCTCTTAAAATGAAGTGATGAAATGTTTTTTAAAGAATGGGAAAATTACCCATTCAAACTAACTTAACAAAAAAAGTGTAATTTAATATATGAATACAGTGTAGGGTTCATGGAACTCAAAAGCAGCAAGGGCATCTGAGGGAAGAGGGCCATGGGAAATATGTGAAACTTAGAAACTTACTCTCTCCCGCTCTTTCTCTCTTTCAGGGAGCACACAACCAGCTCCGGGTCATTTCACTTCTCAAATAGTTTACTTCATTCCTGACTCTCCCTGCAGAATAAGTTCCCCTTATCTTGGGTTTACATGTTTGGGTTATAATCCCATATTTGGAGTACAGTTTCAGGGTTCAAAAGAGAGTAACTAAGACTTCTTCCTCCCAATTCCAAATTCCCAGAAGACAGAATCTAATTGATTCATATTTCTTAAAAGGATCAAAACCTCTTGAATCAGCTGTGGCAGGAAAGAAGGATCTTCTCATATAAACATGGCTATGGAGACCCAAGCTTTAGGAGGAATATAGGGGAAAAGGGATGAGGAAGGGGAAGCTTCTCTATGAAGGATGGACAGAAAGCCAACAAAGCATCTGTCATAATCCATTTTTACATTTAAATACATTTATAAACAACTTAAAAGAAGAAAAAAATGTTCCACATAATGCAGCTAAATATGTAAGTCAGTTCTTTACAATAACAGGTAGTATACATATTTATAAATCATTTACTGCTTAGCGATTATCAACCAAAGGCAGCTTCACCTATTCCATTTTCAACCAATATTCCCTGCTTTTGTTGAGCCACTAGGAAAACATCCTGAATCTTATTCCAGGAACTAGAGAAACCCCAAGTAACCCCAGGGAGCCCAACCTCCTAAGTTGAGAATATTTCTCTAGATGACAACATTCCTTAGCACACACATTGCCCTTTCCTTCTCGGCTTTTAAACTAATGTGATGTGAGTCATGTTGAGTCCTCTTCCCTGGAGGTTAAACGTATTTTCGAGAAGTTCTTGTTTTTTTTCTTTATCTCATCTTTGGCTATGTTCTCCACCTTTATCCACTTCATGTGTCAGTCAGTTCAGAAAATAATACTAACCTTTGCAACTATCTCAAAATCTTGGTAGATTTTTGTGAAGATGTAACAGCAAGGAATAAAAACTGTTTGAAAAATGCTCTCTCAGGTTGCGTAGGGTGAAAATACTTTATCCTGGCAGGTATTTCTATATGGGATGAGCTCGGTTGGAAAGCATATAATTGCCAGAAAAGGAAGCTCTGTCAGTGTTGTTGTTATTTATTTATTTATTTTTGGTAGGGTCTTACTACTCAAGTAAATAAAAATGGTAGGTAGCAGGGGTCATCTATAACCACAAATAAACTGCCTAATTAAACTAGTAATCTCAACCAATTTGGAGTCACAGCAGAATAGCAGAAAGCAAGATAGCACAATATAATCAGGGAGTTTGGATAATTCACCCACTATATAATTGGGACTTGAATCCTACACTAAGGTCCTATCTCACTCATCCTCACATATTTACCTCTGGGGTTAGCCATACCTCCAAATTGTGCATTATCAATAACTATCTCTATCTCTGATGTTCCATTGTCCTCTTTTCTGAAAGAGAGAGACGTGTATTCTACCATCTATTTTCTAGCTGCTGGGTGCAATTTTGCTCCAAGATAAACTCTTAGACTCAGACCAAATTATTGGTTAAATGTATGTTTATTACTAAGCATGTTTAACAACCACTGTTACCATAAAGAGGGGCACACACCCGACCACAATTACAAATTAGTTCATGAAGAGAAAAAGAAGCCAGTCATAATTAGGTATTCTTTTAAAAGTGCAATAAGTTTTCACCAGGCTAATAAAATGAGATCTGACATGTAATGACCCACCATCCTGCCATATTATTAAACCCTAACTGCTTACTATGAATGATGTTAATATTTTACAAAGGAACACAGCACAGCAGTTATCACCTCTTGAAAGTCTAAAATACACCATCTGAAATATTTAATGCTTAACTGTAGCTTGACTTTGGATATAAGAGTGCAGCAAAAACTGATGAAAGGTGTGAGAATCAATTGGTGGCTATATGGAAATTCAATAAAAATTATTTGATATTTTGTTATTCTTTATAAAATTGAGTACACAACCTTTATATCATTGAGATTCATTATAAATTAATGTGCATTAATAGATATGCATACATAAATGTATATATATTTTTAGAGAGCTGGTTGTTAAACATTTGTCAGCAAACCATTATTTAAAGCTCTATTTCTAGCTTTTCCCTTCCATATACACATTCAAATTAAAATGAATTTTTTAAGAGAACAGTCTCTTAAAAAATAAATAAAATAAAATAAAATAGCGCTGGCCAGATGTTGCTCAGTGCTTAGAGTGTAGGCTCACACATCAAAGGGTCATGGGTTTGATTGGGGCTAGTGAGAGAGGTAAGCAATTGATGTGTCGCTCTCACATTAATGTTTCTCTCTCTCTCTCCCTCCCTCCCTCCTACTCTCCTACTCTCTAAAAATCAATGGAAAAAAATATTCTCGGGTGAAGATTAACAACAACAACAACAACAACAAAACACAAAAAAAAACCCACACAGTAGGATAGACCTCATGAGCCTAATATATTTAAGAGAATGCTAATGCTTTATAATTACCTGTCACATATAATCTCATTGACCATCTTTTGAGGCATGTTGGGTTTATTTCCCCTAATTTATGGATAGGGGAATTGAGATTTGGAAGTCTTAAGTGACTTGCCGAAGGCCACTTGGCTATTCAGTGATAAAACTGGGAGCATTATTCAAGACTCAAGGGTTCCATCACTCTATTCACCACTTGTTTCTTTCAGAAATGTCATTGTTTAGATCTCAGCAAGATTCACAATTGATTTCCCTGTAATCATGTCAGAAAACCATTACATAATACAGGTGTCAGGGATCAAAGACAATACCAGCATTTTCTGTTACCATTTAAAGTGAAAAAGAAATATTTTTCTTTTTATGAAATATTTTACTTAAAATGAAATATTTTACTTCATTCAATTGTGTATTCATTCAAATAACAAATAAACACTGAAATAGTACCAGGCATTGTGCAAGGCTCTATTATACCTAACTCTATGAGTTAGTTATCTTCATGGCATAACAAATTATCCCCAATTAAATACTTTAAAATATTTTTTAACTCAGTTTCTCTGGGCCAGGAATTCAGGAGCACTTTAGCCGAGTGGTCCTGGGTCCGGTTCTCTCTTGAGGTTCAGTAAAGATGATCAGGAATGCAGTCACCTGAAAGCTTGACTAGGGCTAGAGAACCTGCTTCCAAATTCACTCACATTGCTGTTGTCCTGAGTCCTCAGTTCCTCACTAGCTTTTGGCTGAAAACCTTAATTACGCATAATGTGTGCCTCTCTATGTATTCTAATGTGTCCCCTCACCCCGACCCCCACCTCCCCAAGAAATCACATTATGTCATTTCTACAATGAGAACAAGTCTATTCATGAGAACGAGTCACTAAATACAGTTCAAACTCAAGATAAGGGGAATTCAGCTCCACCTTTTTAAGAAAGAAGTATCAAAGCTTGTGAACATATTTTATTCTTTAAAAAATATATTTGTATTGATTTCAGAGAGGAAGGGAGAAGGAGAGAAAGATCAATAATGAGAGAGAATCATTAATCAGCTATCTCCCGCATGCCCCACATGGGGATCGAGCCCAAACCTGGGCATATGCCCTGACCGGGAATCCAACTGTGACCCCCTAGTCCATGGGTCAACACTCAACTACTGAGCCACACCAGCTAGGCCATATCTTAAAACTATCATACTAGTGAATATAATTTATTTTATAGAACTCAATCAAATCATCACAAAACGATTTGTCAATCTAATCGTGACATTTGGGTATGGAAAGGAAAACTAAGTTTATCAGAGAAGAGAATGGTGTTTTCTTGTTATTTCTTGTTTCCATTTTGTGTTCCCCATTTATTAAAAATTCTATATATATAGTGCTAAATAAATGATGACTTGTTCTATCTTAATATATCAATTAGGAATTGCATTCGGTGCTTGTAGCAGGAAATCCAAACAACAAAACCTTCAATAGGAGGGATTTATTTTCTCTCACTCAACAAGTTCATAAATGGGCAGTCCAGAGCTGGTAAGCTGACCTTCCAGAACAATCATGAACCAGGCATCTTTGACTTCTCACACTATTAATAGTGTGTGGGGCTTTTGTTATTATGGTTGAAATATGGCTATTCCACCTCCAGCATCATGCCATTGCTCCAGGTAAGGAAAAGAATGGATACAGGTCCAATGGCTAAATGAACAATTCTTCCATAAAACTTCGAGGCCTTTCTAGGAACATCTCCTTTAATTTTGTAGGCCGCATGGCCAACTATGGCTTTCAAGAGTCTGGGGAAGTAGAGATTTTTAACTGGACACATTATCTCCCTGAAAAAAAAGATAAAAAATTCTGCTAGTAAAGGAAAAAGGATTTTGGTTTAAACAACTAGCAGTGTTGTTTAAACCATCCTGCTCCAAGGAGCCTCAACACACATTATTCTGCTCCAGGGAGCTCTGACAGATTACTGAAACACCAGACTGACAACAACAGTGTCTGAGGTTTAACTGTGTTTCAAATAGGAGAATCTGGTTGTACTGAGTCTAACATATAAAGTATATTTTTCAAAGTAGCCACACTTTATTTTTTCTAGTTGATAATATTGAAGAATTGGCTGACAAAAATGTCACTTCCAGGAATTTGTCCCAAAAGATAACTACACAGTGGTGCAAAGGGGCATACATAAGGAAGTTCATCAAAGAGTTAAAATAGGAAACATTTGGAGAAAAATGTCAATCAATAGAAAACTGATTAAATGATGATAAATGTCCACTTAATGGACACTATTTAAGTTTTTAAAATGTTATTATTCGTGACATGCTGTTCAGTGAGAAATGAACTGTGCACATGCCATAGCTGGCTTGGCTCAGTGGATAGAGCATCGGCCTGGGGACTGAAGGGTCATAGGTTCGATTCCGGTCAAGGGCACCAGCCTGGGTTGTGGGTTCCATCCCCAGTAAGGGGTGTGCAGGAAGCAGCTGATCAATGATTCTCTCTCATCATTGATGTTTCTATCTCTCCCTCTCCCTTCCTCTCTGAAATCAATAAAAAGTAAAAAAACATATTTAAAAAAAAAAAAGAACTGCACATAAGATCCAATTTATGAAGTACTGTATTTGTCTTTATGTGTTTTCTTTTTTAAAAATATATTTTATTTATTTTTTACAGAGAGGGAGAGGGATAGAGTTAGAAACATCGGTGAGACACCGATCATCTGCCTCCCGAACGCCCCCTACTGGGGATGTGCCCACAACCAGGATACATGCCCTTGACGGAAACCGGGGACCTTTCAGTCCGCAGAACGACGCTCTATCCACTGAGCCACACCGGTTCCGGCTTTTTTTTTTATTCTTAAAGATGTATAGAATACTGTAACATAAATATTTTTTAAATCGTTATCTCTGGATTATGAGATTTTTTTTAGGGGGGAAACCTGTATTTGTTTGAATTGTATATATTGTTTTATCAAAATAGTAGCTATTTAAAAATACTCGAGAATGGGAGGGGCTAACTTCATTCGGTATTCTTCATATCAACGTTACCTTTTGCCGCTAATTTTCTCAGACATGCTGTGACTGAACTTATCCTTGGATAGGTTTCTTACTTTCGCTCACTGGAAAAACGTCATTCCTTATTCATTATAAATTTCACTAAATTTAAAATGAGGTAAGCAATCATGAGATTTTTTTTGTTTTGCTTTCCTTTCTATTTGGAGCGCTGTGACACGCTGTTTTACAGCAGCGGTGGAAAGGAAGGCTGGGGAAGAGAGAAGAGGATGTAGGTAAAGATGTAAGAGGGAGCAGTCTGGAGGCAGGGGAAAGATCATCTGAACATCAGGGTACAGCACTTGCACTTCTTGCATGAGCCTACCAGTTTACCTTTCTGACCTCAGCTTTCTCATCTGAAAAAATGGGAGGTTTGGATAAGAATCACTAGGTGTTTTAAAAAAATTTTTTTTTTTTTGCAAGATTGGGTACTTTCCCAGGATATAATGGCATATCCTGGGAAAGTACCTTAGGGCTGAATCTAAACAAATTAAAGGGGAAAAAAAAAAGGACAACAACAATAACTTACACACGTTGTTTCTTAATTTTCCCGGGCATGTTGTTTTAAGTACGTTGGCAAGATTACACCATAGGAGGAGGGACCCAGACTCCAGCCCACAGCCTACACTCCTAACAGCTCTGCTGAAAGTCACTGAAGAACTATCTGAGGGCCTTTGAAGGAAACAAAAAAAAATAGCTCTTTCTCACCTTCCAGTTAGGCCTTGTAGATGATGGTGAACTCCAATAAAGCCAAGACCTCCCCCCCGTCCCCCCCCCCCCCCCACTGCTTTAAGGTTACCTCCAAGGCCCACAGCCCCCCCCCCCCCCCTTCACAACTCAAAGGTAGGTTTCTGAGTCCATGTCCTTTTGCCAACCAAAGGAGGTAAGTTTTGCAAAGCATGGAGCAACTTCTTCCTGCCCTTTGCCTGACAGCCCTGAAGCAATGGCAGGACCAAAGGCCCCTTTGTGCCTACAGAAGGCCTTGTGGTGTGATCATCAACTGAGTTTGCAGCGCTTCCTACTTCCCAGAACTGGTCACCCGGCACTCGTCTGCCTATCTGATCTTGCCCTATTTCCTGTGGTGAAGGCCAGAGAGATACTGGGGAAAGAGAGCAGGGGGGTGCGGGTGAGGAGTGGGAAACGAAGCCAGACAAGGTGAAGAAGAGCAGGCTCCGGGTCAACAGACTCCTGCAGGGCCAGGTCCTGCCCTCAGACAAAAGGTCAACAGGGCGCCCCCAGTTTCAGTCTCTCTGCTTTAGTCCCTCTCCAGGTCCGGGAACTAGGGCACGACCCTGCAGCCTCAGAGATAAGAAAGGTGAAAGCCCGCCGAGAGGAGAGGAGCAGCCAGGGGGACTCGCACTCCTCCTGCTCACCGAAGACCCAACTTCCCAGACGACCTTCGCAGGAGGGCGGGGCCTGCGCTCGGCGGCCAATCCCCGCGTCCGCACGTCGCCGTCGCCCCGCCCCCTTCGCCCCCCTCTGGCTCGGCTCTTCCCTGGGGCCGGGGCCGCGGCGGCGACGTCACCACTAGGAGACCCCTGGGTGGCGCCTGCGCCGTTGGCGGGCCGCGCGGCCTGGACCAGCCGCGAAGAGGGGCGGTGCGGGAGGGCGGGAGCGGGCGCCGGGCCCCCCCCCTCGGCCGCCGCCGCCGCCGCCGCCGCCGCCGCCGCCGCCGCTGCCGGAGAGAAATCGAGGCGGCAGCGGGCGGCCCCGGCTAGCGGCGGCGAGCACTTGTGCGCCTGCCGAGTGGAGCGAAGGTCGCCGGTCTCGTGTCGTTCTCCTCTCCGCCCCCCAGGAGGGGCGAGCGGGAGTCGCCGCTGATGTCAGGTACGGCCGGCGGAGGCGCCCGCAGGCTGCGAGTCCAAGGTCTTGCTTCCTTCCCCTCGTCCTTTCCCCCCGCTCGGAGTGTTGGCGGGGGGCGGGGGGCGGAGGGGGGGAGCCTGGCGGGTGGGACCCGAGCGCGGGCGCCGCTAAACAGGTGTCTGGGAGCCGCCGCCGCCGCCGCCGCCGCCGCCGGGGCTGGGGGCCGTGCGGGCTCCGGAGGGCGGCGCGGGCACTTCCTGCTGCCGGCACCTCGGCGAACCGCGATTGGGTCCGCCTGCCCCCGCGGCCGCTATTTGGTGGGATTGTTGCTTCCTCTTCGCCGTGGGTTCTGCCCTCCTCGCCCTCGCGCGCCTCTCTCCTCCTCCTCCTTCTCCTGCTGCTCCTCCTCGCGCGCTGCCTGCAGTCGGGCGGCGGCGGCGGCGGCGGCGGCGGCGGCGGCGGCGGCGGCGGCGCCCGGGTTCCGGCGGGACCCGTTAGCGGTCCTGCCCCGCCGCGCACTCCCCGCCCCGCCCTCCGCCCGCGGGTCGAGCGGCACATGTGGCTCAGGTGCGGGCACCTTCCCCGCGAGCCGCGGCGCCGCCACGCCGCCTGAGCGCCCGGCACTGGAGCGGGCTCCGTGCACGCGTGCCGGCGCCTTCCTCGGGGCTCCCTGGCACCTCCAGGTTTGTGGGTGACTCCAATGGAGACCTTTTTTTCTTTTTTCTTTCTTTTTTTTTTAAATTCGCCGGGCCGGGCGGAAGGACCGAGCCAGGTGCGCGTGGACCCGGAGGAGGACAAGGCTTCCTACGGCTTCGCTTCTCCCCCCTTAAGTGTGATTTGACCAGTGGGTGCTGTCAAGGTGGCCAGACAGCTGGGGTTTTTTTTTTGGGGGGGGGGTAAATGATAGCCTCTTTTTAAAAAGAGGACCGTAATTTAGGGGTGGGGGTTTTTATTTTATTTTATTTTATTTTATTTTATGTTGTTTCCCCTCCCCTAGCCTCTCTTACCCTAATGCGCCTCCACCACACGCCCTGGAAATGCCGACCAGACTTACACCCTCGTTCTGCAAACGCCTCGTAGGTGTATGTGGTGGCATACATACCCTTTGTTGCGATCCCAGGCCGGGAGCGGGGATGCCGGCCAGGAACCCATTTCTTCAGGGGATTGGGAAGTTAGTTGTGGGAGTTGGAACTTCAATGCGTTGGCGTGCCTGGTCAGGACGAGGTGGTCACAGGGACCAGAAATACCTTCGCTTGCGACAGGCTGGGCAGAGACCAGGGAGCCGGCTGTGCTGGGTACCAGGGCGGGGTGGGGGGGGGAGAAATAAAAGTGTCGTGCGTGATTTCAGGGGGTTTCATTCCGGTGTAAGTTTGGACAGCGGGAATCGAGTTTTCTCCCGCCAGAGGTATTTCAGGCAGCTTTTTGCACCTTCATCAGATAAATGTCAAAGGAGCCTTGTGCATGATGCTGTGCGCTCCAAGTATGGTATATGGTAAACTGTGTCTGCATTTTTTTTCTGCCTGCCTTCTTATACATGTGTGATGTGCAATTTAAGTGAATATGAAGTTTCAAGTTACCAAACAGTTAACTCTTTTTTTTTTTTTACCATATGTTAAGTAAAATAATGATTTAGCGAGGAAAGTCTGACTCATTTAAAGCCCTTCACAGGAAAGAAAAAAGAGTATGGTTTTTTTTTCAGTACCAGTGGAGAACTATTAAATGTCTCTCTCAAATTTGGCTGGACTGTTTCAATGAATCTTTTTACTTTAGGATTCGGCATTTAAAAAATATTTTGTGTTTACCCCCCATTTAAAGATAGTTATGGGTGTGTGTGTTTTTTTTTTTAAATAAATGCTTTTTGGTATAGATTATATATATTGCTGAGTAAATTCAGTATTCAGAAATTCTTGGAATTCTTAGAATTTTATCGCAAACTTATTTAGGAGTACATACAATGAATTTAATGTGCACTTAGTCATAGCAAGGCACAAGTTTGTCACTAGACATATACCTTTTACTATATCTTTGTATACTGATTTGTGCACATTAAGATAAAAATTGCATTATATGTAGCTTAAGGACTTTACAAACCATGACAATATAAAATAATCTTTGTGTGGTGAAATCATTGATTGGAATTCCCGTGACAGTACAGGTATAAACAGTCATTAGCTGGAAATGGACAATCATGCTGAACTTCAGATTCACTTACAATTTTAAGATTCCAAGTATAAGTATGTGACTTTTAGAAGATTTGTTGAGGTTTGAGTAAAAAGGCTAGTATACAAACTAACAAGATTGAAAGAAAGGCATGACAAAATTCTTTTACTGAAAATGCAGTGGGATTAAGGTCATTCTTTTAAAAAGAAGAAAGAAGAAAAAATGGGGAAGTGTTCCTTATAAAAAGAGAATAATAGCATTTTATCATAAAATCTAAATGTGTATCTAATGTGTACTTAAATTTTCACTTTGTACTTAAATTCAAACATAAATGCCAAAATCTGTAATGTGTGAAAATAGGAAATGTGTCCTACCCTTGGAGAAAAAAACTCCTGTGTCACAAGTAGGGGGAGTGCCGCTGGCATCTAGTGAGTATAGGCTCTGGATGCTGCTAAACATCTGACAGCAAACAACAGCCCCCACAACAGGGAATTTATTCAGCACAAGATGTCAATTGTGCCACGTTAAGAAACCTTGGCTTACTGGAACTTAGACAGTTGGGGCATAGATGGTGGAGGGAAGAGGGTATTTGTTGTGTAGACAGGGAAGATAATAGGAATAAAGGAGCTAATTTCACTGGGATATTTAGCAAATTGTAGGGTTCAGGATTGCTGAAGCATAAATTATAAGACATGGAGTAATGACATATGAGGCCGGAAACCTGGATAGAGTCTAGGTCAAGGAGGGGGTCTTATCATGTCCTTAGTTTTTGTCTTGTAGACAGTGGGGCTCCATGGATTGATATAGTTCAACTTTTCATTTTAGATCAGTCATTCTGATACCAGAATGGGAATAAATTGAGAGATAGCCTTGAGTCAAGTAGACTGGTGAGCATATTGCAGGATCTTAGGGGAGAGAGGAGGGTCTGAAATAGGACAAGTAGTAGAAATGGAGAGGAGAGGATGGATTAGAAAAATAATTAGGAAATAAAATTGGCAAGATTTGGTAATTGGATGTGGGGTAAAGCTAAGGAGAGTGTTAACAATGTCTCTCTAATTTTTACTTTAAATAATCAAATGGCTCTTGGTGAAATAGGAACCATTGGTCAGTAATTTAGGTAGTTATCAGTAAATTAGGTAAGATAAGCAGGCTTAAGGGAAATGTTTTGTGTGATTATAAATCTGAAAGTTGGAGAAACTGAAAAGGATCAAAAGATCTTTTAGTGTAACAAGTGTGGGAAATTAGTGCAATTTAACTTTTCTTATATTATTTCATTCCCTATAAAATAAATATCTAGCTTTAAGTTTTGTCAGAAAAGTAATAGGAATGTACTTGATTTAAAGTAAAATATTAAAAAAAAGTTATAAAATGCAAATAAATTTGTCCGTGCTGCCCATGCTACCCAGTACTAGTTTCCAGAGGTATCTCTTGTTAAATAGTTTGTATTCAGTAGTTCCCCCTTACCTATGGGGGATATGTTCTAGGAATTCCAGTAGATGCCTGAAACTGGATAGTACCAAACCCTGTTATACATATGTACTTCGGAAATATTGTGAGTTCAGTTCCAGATCATTGCAATAAAGCAAGTCATAATCTTTTAGCTGGTGGAGGGTTTTGCCTTTAATTTGTTAAAAAAAAAAAAAAGGCAATATCAGTAGAGCACAGTAAAGCAAAATGCAATAAAATGAGGTATGCCTTCTATATACTGTTTTTTTTTAAACCCCTTGACATACATACACATACATATACATACCTTATTTTGGTTTCTCTTTGAAAGCAACACTACTCTTGTGCTTTGTGGCCATTATTAAGTAAAATAAGGATTACTTCAACATAGTAATAAGGAGCACTTCCATATCAATACCAGTTCATCTGATAACCTAGCTACTAAATGACTAATGGAAGGGAGAACCATATACAGCCTAGATGTGTACAAAGGGATGATTCATGTCCCGGGTGGGACAGAGCTGGATAATGTGAGACTTTCATCATGCTACTTAGAACAGTGGGCATTTTAAAATTTATGAATTGTTTATTCTGGAATTTTCATTTAACATTTTTGGACTACAGGTAACTGAAATAATGGAAAGTGAAACTATAGATAAAGGCAGGAGGGCCTATTGTACATCATTCTAGAATTTTTTTTAATATATATACAGAAGCATTTAAAAAGCCAAATGCAACCATACTATAAGACTGTAGAGCTTTGTCTTAAAAAATAAATCTTTTACATAGGTGTTATGAGAGTAAATAAGTGAAAAGAGTGAAGTGGAGATTAGTGGATATAGAGCATCATCTCTTTGATGTAAAATAAAGGGTTTACATACATATACGTATGTTTATACAGGCATTACTTTTTTTCCATGGATACATAAGAAGCAGCAGTAGTTACCTTTGGGGAGAGCTAGGTGTAGAGATGAAAAAGAAAATGTACTGTTTTCTGTATAAGCTAATTCCTTGTCAGTAAACAAACATTGCTGTGGCTACCAAAAACATCTTTTAGATTATGTCCCTAAGAGAAATTTCTGGTTATGCAATGATAGGTCAAGGCATATTAATTTAAAAAATTTAAAAGATATTGCCAGCCGAGACCGGTTTGGCTTAGTGGATAGAGCGTCGGCCTGCAGACTGAAAGGTCCCAGGTTCAATTCTGGTCGGGGCATGTACCTTGCTTGCGGGCACAACTCCAGTAGGGGGCGTGCAGGAGGCAGCTGATCAATTGATCAGTGTCTCTCATCCATGTTTCTGACTTTCTATCCCTCTCCCTCCCTTCCTCTCTGTAAAAAAATCAATAAAAATATATTAAAAAAAAAAAAAGATATTGCCAGCCCTAGCCAGGTTGCTCAGTTGGTTGGAGCGTCGTTCCATACACCAAAAGTTTTTGGATTTGACTCCTGGGCAGGGCACATTAGTTATACATAGGTTGGGGGTTCCATCTCCAGTGAGGCCTGTAGAGGAGGCAATGTGTCAATGTTTCTCTCACATCCATGTTTTCCTTTCTCTCCCCCCACTTCCTTTATAAAATCAACAACATATACCTCAGGAGAGGATAAAAAAATATTGCCAAATTGCCCTTCCAAAAGACAGTAAATATTGTGAGGAAGAATGTCTGAGTGCCAGTTTTCTCTCACATCTATGTCAGTATTGGGTGTTACTAAACTTAAATTTTTTTTTCCAGTATTATAGGTTAAAAATAGTATCTCCATTTAATTTACCTTCCTTTAATATGAATGAAATTTGAATATCCTTGACCATTGTATTTTTCAGTATGAAAATTTACTTTAAATTTTACTTTTAAATTACCTAATTTAATTTGTTTAAATTAAAGTACAAATTGTTTGTACTTCCTCTTCAGTGAAATATCTGTTCTTGTCCTTTTCTCATTTTCTAATTGACTTTTAAATTATCTAATTTAAATTAATTTAAAAAATTTTAAAAAATAAATTGGGTAAGTCCTTTTTTTAAGTATCTGTTTTTATATTAGGTTGATCTTTTGTTTTTCTCTTTATGATACTTTTTGTTTGTTTTTTGCTGCACATTTTTTTTAACATTTAATATAGAAACATACCTTTGAACCAGCAGTTTCACTGCCAGAAATTTATCCAGCGAATAACGTCATATAATTTAGTCATAGCTTTTGAGTTTGGGGAAGATCTCAGTTCTTTATATAAAAATATAAAAATGGGTTTTCACCTAATTTTGTTTTAATTTTATTTTTTAAATATTGAAATCTTAGAAACATTTGGAATTTGAAATGTGCTTTTTACTTTTTCCCAAAGGATTAATTCAATATCATTTCTTGAACGAGCCATCTTTTTCTTGATTCGAAATGCTATGTGGATTATGTATTAAATTTCCATATGTGCTCGTTTTTCTAATAGATTATTTTGATCTGATAAAAACCAACAGGGCTGTCTTTGGGCTTATAAAGGTAGGTTAATTAACTTGCTATGAGAGAGACTAAACACCAGAGGAACTGCCAGCATTTCACTAAATAAAGAAGGGACAGGGCTATTATAGGGTTTTGAACAGTGGGGTTTAGATACAATTTAAATGAATCAATATTTGATAGGTTTAAAGCACAGGGAGACTGTGTGTCAAGGAGTTAATTAACATCCGGCATAAGCTTGGAAGCCCATTCAGAGTCCTGTTGCCTTGGAGACTACAAAGTTAAGATAAATGTGGAATGTTGTGTCTGAGAAACCCTTATCTGACTGATTTGGAAATTGAGGCTGCTTCTGTTTCATTAATGATTCATCATCCATGCAGGAGTGGGATTTTGTAATATTATTGTTATACTTTGTGACTGGCTGGTTATAGAGAAAAAAAGATTCTCAGTGCTTAGTCTTTTAAATTAAAAAAAGTTTTTTTTTGCAGATTCACAGGTACATTAATATACCTGTTTGACCTGAATATAAAATTATTTTTATTACTATACCATCATTTATTATAGGCAATATATTTTAATATTTGGTAGGCCTAATCTACCTTCCAGCCCCCAATGTCTCTTTAAAGAATTTCCCAGTACTGTATACTCACAAGCTTATTTTTCCAAACAGCATTTAGAATAATTTTGTTATTATTAGATTTTTAAAATCTTGTATTTAAATGGGTCTAGTAGGGTTAGTTCACCCCCACATCCCTTTCCAGAATTTCTCATGTTCACATGTTTATTTTTCCATACTGTTTGAAGTTGTTTAACTTTATAAAATCTTATATTTTTGTTGGGGTGCATTACACATATAAGTTAATTTGGAGAAAACCAACATCTTAATCATTGATTTGTTTTTCCATTATTTTTTTTATTATGGTAAAATACACATAAAATTTACCATCTTAACCATTTTTAAGTGTAAGTTTTGGTGGTATTAGGTACATTTATAGTGTTGTGCAACTAAAATACTATACCCATTAAACAATAACTCATTGTTGCTCCCCTCCCTAAAGTCCCTGGACCCTGGAAACCACTATTCTTTCTCTCTGCAGGATTTAAAAAATACATACATACATATCATATATATATACACATATATATACACACACATACACACACATACATATATATATGTATGTATGTATATGTTTTTATTGATTTCAGAGAGAAGAAGGGAAAGGGAGAGAGAGGTAGAAACATCAATGATGAGAATCATTGATTGGCTGTCCACAACTGGGGATTGAGTCTGCAACCTGGGCGTGTGCCCTGATTAGGGATGGAACCATGACCTATTGGTTCATAGGTTGACACTCAACCACTGAGCCACATCAGCCAGGCTGGATCACTTTTTTATTTTAGCCATCCTTATGGGTTTGTAGTTTTAATTTGCATTTACCTAGTGACATGAAATTAAACATTTTCTCATTTGCTTGTTTGTACTTCCTCTTCAGTGAAATATCTGTTCTTGTCCTTTTCTTATTTTCTAATTGACTTTTATTTGTTTTTTGGCTATTTGTTTTAAGAATTCTTTTTTTTTTTTTAATTGATTTCAGAGAGGAAGGGAAAGGAAGAGAGAAGTAAAAACATCAGTGATGAGAGGGAATCATTGATTGCCTGCCTCCTGCATGTTGGACTGAGCCCGCAACCTAGGCATGTGCACTTGACCGGAATCGAATCTGGGACCCTTCTGTCTGCAAGCTGATGCTCTATCCACTGAGCCAACCTGGCTAGGGCTTAAGAATTCTTTATATATTCTAAATACTAGTTCTTTTGTTAAATATGTGGCTTGCAAATATTTTCTTCCAGTTTAGCTTGTCTTTTTAGTCTCTCAGTAGTGTCTTTTGTGAAGCATAAGTTTTAATTTTGATGAAGTCCAATTTATTAATTTTTCCTGTTTTTGGATTGTGCTTTTGCTGTTAAGTCTAAGAATTCTTTGCCTAGTTCTAGATCAATATTTTCTTTTATGGTTTTTTTCTCCCACTAAAAGTTTTGTAGTTGCATATTTTATATTTAAGCCCAGGGTTCATTTAGAATTAATTTTTGCATAAGATACGAGATTTAGGTCAAGGTTTTTTTGTTTGTTTGTTTTTGGCCTAGTGGTACCCAGCAACATTTATTGAAAAGTTTTATCTTTCCTCCACTCAGCTGCTTTTATACAAATATCAGTTGATAATTGACATTATACATTTATCCATATGTCTATCTTTCAGTTGTCTATTCTGTTCTATTGGTCCATGAGCCTTGTATTCCAGTACTGTATAGTCTTGATTTCAGGTACTATAAGATATCTTAAATTCACGTAGACCGATTCCTCCCGCTTTATTCTTCTTAAGTAAATCTAACTTAATATGTTAGCATGACTATTTTGTAAATACACAAATTTACAAGCCAAATTTTGTAAAATTATAGCAAAGTGGTAAAGAGTTTGAACTTTTTTTTTATCCTCACCCAAGGATATGTTTATTGATTTTAAAGAGAGGAAGGGAAAGAGAAAGAAACACTGATATGAGAGGGAAACATTGATCAGTTGCCTCTCCTACCTACCCTGAGTGGAATTTAAACCTATAACCTAGATATGTGCCTTGACCAGGAATTGAACCGGAAACTTTTTGGTGTATGGGATGACACTCCAATCAACTGAGCCCACCTGTCCAGGGCAAGAGTCTGAACTCTTGTTAGATTGCTAATATGATTCTGGGAAGGTTACTAACCTCTCTGTCTGAATTCATCTATGAAATGAGATCAGTAGTCCTTAGTTTATAGTTTAAGGTAATTCATGTAAAGCTCTTGGTATGGGAATCAAATGTTAGCTGTAATTATCTCTCCTCTATCTCTGTCTCTATTATTCATAAAAACTAGAGGCCCGGTGCACAAAATTCGTTGCATGGGTTGGTCCCTAGGCCTGGCTGGCAGTTGAAGAGCAAGTGCCTGGTGTGGAAGGGCAGGTCCCAGCTGACCTCTGGGCTCCTGGCAGCACCTGGGCCCCTGCACACCCCCCTCTGCCCAAGTCACCACATGGAGATGTGGAGCATAGCTGGATGCTGCGGTTGGGGCACAGCGTGGGCCTCTGGGCCACCTAGCGGTACTGCACGAAAGTTGGCCTCGCAGACTGGCTCCTGCGCAAACTCACAGGGAGCCTGACCAGCCCCTGTGGTCCCGGTGGCTGTGGCCCAGTTCACCTGAAAGAGGCTGTGTGGGTATGTGGGGAGCTCCTTACGGGCTTCCCTGACAGGTGAGCCCAGGTGTCTTGGGGGAAGGTAGCAGGGGGAGTGAGAGTGAGCTCAGCGTACATTCCACATTCTCACTGCACTTCCATCTCCGTCACCCCCTACCTCCAGGTAGCCGGCAAGAGGTTGCAGCCCCCCATCCGGGCGCTGCGGGAGATTAATCACTGCCACCCACCCCTAGGACCCCAGCCCAGCCCAGGACCTGGCCCCAATTGGGCAATCAGGGCCTGCTGGCTGCTGGTTGCCATCTGCAGGTGATCTGTTTGGGTGCTGGGCTCCCCCGCCCCCGCCCCCCCCACTGCTAGTTGCCATTTGTGGGGTGATCAGCAGGGTGATATAAGGCTCCTACTTGCACCTGCCATGGCCTGACGCTGTCCACTCACCTGCTCCACCATCCCACTGTGGTCACACTCCCGTTGGGGCCCATTGGGCCTGGCAGTGCCTCCACTGCCGCATTGCCAATGCTTGCCATGTTCTACACCACATCCTGGTTGGTCAGTGCATGTCAGAGCAAGCAGTCAAATTCTTGGCTGAGGGAACAATTTGCATATTAGGCTTTTATTATGTAGGATGTTTATTCATATCCGTAATAATATTCATCAAAAGTTGTTTCTAGGATTTAGTGATTTCTTTCTTCATACAGTGCTTTCTTCCTTGCTTGTTTTTTGTTGTTGTTTTTTTAAACAAAAAATAACACAAAGCTTTCCTTAAGAAATAAAGTAAAAATATAAACTTCAAAGTTATCCCAGCACTTTGCATCTGAAATTTGTTGTTGAGTCTAGAAATCTGTATTTTAAAATGCTCCTGAATGGTTCTGATTGAATCATATTTTTCCATACTCATATTTACCCATGTCCCATCTCAACAGTGATTATTCAGTTTTTGACTTGTCTATAATGTGCTATGTTAGCAGTAAATTCCTTTTATCTCCTGTGCATAGGGAAAAGTTAAATATTCTTAGATATGTTCTCTTATAATATAAGACTTAAAGAAATTAACAGTGTAGCTAATTAACAGTTATCAGACTTTTTACTTTTGGTATGTATAATGCTCTATAGTTTATAATGTCCTATAAATTTTTTTTTTTTTTTTACAGAAATACACTTTTGGGAAATGGCCTCTAAATCCTGGCTGAATTTTTTAATCTTTCTCTGTGGATCAGCAGTTGGATTTATTTTATGTTCTCAGCTATTTAGTATTTTGTTGGGAGAACAGGATGACACCCAACCTAAGATTCTTCATAATGATCCTCATGGTAAGCATTCAGATGATAATGGACAGAATCATCTAGAAGGACAGATGAACTTCAATGCAGATGCTAGCCAACATAAAGGTATGGATTACTTTATTAAGGAGTATTTTTCAGCATTAAATAGTATTTTTCAGTCTATGTAAGTATTGAAAGAATTTGAAAGTTATATGAATTTGTTATATCACAGTATATCTTTTGATAAAAATGATCTTAATTTTAGATGTTAAATGACAATTTTCAGTTTGTCTCAGAAAAAGGAAATTGCTAAAACACAGAAGAACTTAGGTAGAAAAATATTAATTTTTAATTTATTTTTTAATAGAATTAGTTCAGAAACTGTAATTTAGCAAAAGGCAAAACTTTTCAGTCTAGATTTGTTTCTGAAGTTTTTATTTAGTCTAATTGTGTTATCATGGTTTATATCTGCATCTTTGGTTTTTGCTCTCATCTTGTTTTGGTCTTTGTTTTTGCTTAGTTGTGTTTTCTTAGAGAAACACAAGATGTATACATAACTTTTAACTTATAATTTTATCAATAGTTAATATCACTAATCTTTTTTCCTTTTTAGAACCATAAAGAACTAGGGAATTAAAAAACTAAGGGTGTGTTATAATGACTTCATTTTCTCCTTGCCTCATATCTCTAACTAGATTTTCTCAATTGAGTCCTCTGTGTGCCTGTTAAATGTAGGCTTTCTCCAAGTCTTTGTCTTTTGGTTCTTCTTTGCCTGTGTCATGTCATCAACCCCCACAGTTTTAATTTCCATCTTTCTTATTGTCTTTATCATATATATATATATATATATATATATATATATACACACACACACACACACACACACACACACACACACCCACACACTAGAAGTCCTGTGCACTGGACCTCAGCCCAGCCTGCAACCTCTCTAATGTGGGACCCTCCAGGGATGTCCGATTACCCGTTTAGGCCCTACTCTAGGATTGGGTTTAAACGAGCAGTCAGACATCCCTCTCAGAATCCAGGACTGCTGGCTCCCAACTGCTCACCTGCCTGCCTTCCTGATTGCCCCTAACCGCTTCTGCCTGCCAGCCTGATCATCCCCTAACCACTCCCCTGCCAGCCTGATTGATGCCTAATTGCTCCCCTGCCAGCTTGGTCACCCCTAACTGCCCTCCCTTGCATGCCTGGTCCCTCCCAACTGCCCTCCCCTACTGGCCTGATCACTTACAACTGCCCTCCCTTGCAGGCCTGGTCCCTCCTAACTGCCCTCCCCTATTGGCCATCTTGTGGCGGCTCCTGATTGACTGACTGGTGGGCATAGCAGAAGTATGGTCAATTTGCATGTTTTTCTTTTGCATGTAGATTAGAGGCCCAGCACACGATTAAATCGTGCACGGTTAAAGTCCCTAGGCCTAGCTATAATCAGGGCCTGTCTGCTGCCTAGCATTTCTCCTCCACCTCCATGGCTCCTGCCTGGTGAACCTCCAAATTCACAGCCTTTGTCCCGCGAGGCTCCTTGTCCTCAGCCACTCATGCCCTGTGACGTTCTTCCACCTCAGCAGCCCTGCGAAGCTCTATGCTCACAGCTCCTGCCCCGCTTCCGCCGCCCCTTGACACTCTGCACTCACCACTCCTGCCCTGTGACGCTCCTCCGCCTCAGCCAGCCTGCAAAGCTCCACACTAACAGCTCCCACCTTATAAGGCTCCTCAGCCTCAGCTGCTGCCGTGATGCTCCTCCACTTCAGCCAGCCCATGAAGCTCCACACTTACAGCCCCCACCCCGCTCCTCCTCCTTGCACCCACACCCCACAGTGCTTTTCTGCCTCAGCCACTCTGGGAAGCTTCATGCTCACAGTCCCCTACCCTGCAAGGCTCCTCAACATCTGTGGCCTCACCCCTCCACGCTGTGAGAACCGGACTGGTCCTTTGGTCGTTTGGGCCCACAGCTCCCGCTCCATCAGCTTCCTAGCCTGCTGTTTGGTGTTCTGTCCAGTCATTTTGGATGGCACTTGGCTCTTTATGTACTAGGACATAGATAGATAGATAGATAGATAGATAGATAGATAGATAGATAGATAGAGATATGTATATGTGTATATATATCTATATATGTATATCTATATCTATAGATATTATTGATTTCAGAGAGGAAGAGAGAGGTATAGAGAAACAGAAACATTCAATGAGAGAGAATCATTGATTAACTGCCTCCTGCACATGCCCTACTGGGTATCGAGCCCGCAATCTGGGCATGTGCCCTTGACCAGAATCGAACTCGGGACCCTTCAGTCTGAAGGCTGACGCTCTATCCACTGAGCCAAACTGCTAGGTCTATTGTCTTTATCTTTAACCTAGTTCTAGACACTATAAAAAGGCATGAACACAATCCAAAGATCTCTGCAAATTTTGTGGCTTATTTGACAGAAAAGAATGCAAGCAGCTTGAAAACCATTAGAATTCTTGTTTCTGTTATCTTTCTGGCAGTAAATTATTTCTTTCCTACCTCTCAAATGGTGGTTGTAGGACAAGGTGTCAAATGTTGGTTGAGTTTTGTGAATTAGCAAGCGCATTACGACTTATTTTATGTTCTGTGAATGTTTATATAATAGTGATTCAGCTCTGAGCAGGTGTTCTTATTGGAAAGCAGTTTGATTACTGTGCATTTGCTCTGTAACATTGCTCTAAGTCTTAAATGATCAATTGTATTGAGGCTCCTCTACTACTGGTAAGCTGGGCTAGGTTGACCTTACTGCAGGCACATATATTAGGTGCCTACTTGTCCTCCTCCAAGGCCCACAAAATGTAGGGTATGCTAAAAGTTCTGTTCCTCTCAAACTTAACATACAAATGAACTCCCGTTTCTTTCCTACTTCTAAAACTTACTCTACTTTCTGTATCCCTTATTTTATATATCTTATTACCATCTGCCCAAGTCAGAAATGTTGCAGTCATGAGAGATTTTTTTCTTTGCTTACCAGTCAATCTCATTTGTCACTTAAATCTAATGTTCACTTTCTTTACCATTTTTCAGATTTCTTCTCTCAATCTATAGTGCTTTTCCCCTAATCAGACCTTGAGTTATACCCATCTACCTGCACTCAACTAAACTTCACTATGCCTTTTGTCTTTTCTTTTGGTGAGCATCTCCTCATTTAAAGATGTATTTTCTGCATAATCTCTTATTTTTGCTGATATTGCTTTATCCCCCTTCTTTGTTCTAGCCAATTTCCCATTGCACTGCTCCATAGGATTTGCCAGCCACTGTTTTCTTTTCCCACAGCACATCAAACTCTTTGTACATACTTCAGAAATTATAGCATCTCTTAGTATGTGGCAAATACTGGTTCGCAAGTGTATTTTATTTATCCTGTTATCTCCTGTGCTAGCACATGCTTACTACAAAGTAATTAACAAGTGAGTGATTGAAAGAATGAGAAAGAATATCTACCTAGCAGTGGAGAGAAAGTTCTCTTGCTCTTAGTGAAGCATATTGCAGATTCCTGCCTCCACCATTTTCCCTTTCCATTCAGGATTTGGCATGTCTGTATAGCTGGGAAATTGGGCTCCCAAGTGTAAGAACCATGAATGTTCTCTGATTTAAAATAGGGTGATTTTGTCCGTTTTTAGATTGTGAATTCTTGATATTTAGTGGGGCATGAATATATTTTCATGCCCTGCCCCAACTTTGCCTTCTATTTCCTCACAATCAATTAATTAAAAATTTGTCTTTAGTTGTTAATTTTTCACATGTGTTAGCTTTCATAACTCACTGGTTGACCTTAACTTTAAGGATGTGCTTTCTGAGGATTATGCCTAGAGCATTGCTACACAAGTGTGGTTTTGCAGACTCATGCTGGTCCACAACTAAAGAAGTATTGAAATTACAATTAAAAGACATTTTATGGTAATTTGACAGTAATCTAAATTAAAAAGTTACTGAGGCTTGGATTTTTATATATGATTTTTAATTTTTATTTTTCAGTATTTCTTTTTTAGCATGTTTGTAAAAGTATAGATCTCAAACTATTGGACGAAAAAATTGGTCCTTTACAAAGCACTGATTTAGAATCTTAGAGTTGAACTCTTCCTCTGCATATTGTTACTCAAAATGTGGTTTTGTCATGACAGCCAGTGACTTGCTTGTTACCTACCGGCATCCAGATAAGGAGCTTGCACCAGGATATAAATCATTTCAACACACTGCTTAGGACTTTTTTTTGAGGGGGAGGGAGAAGCAAAACTTCTTCAAAGAAAAAATTAATATGCTCCTTACATGTTTCTTTGCAAACCCATACTTTGAAAAACACTACTCTAGATGATCTCGGAAATACTACCTCTTCCTATTCATATGTCCTTTTTCTGACTGGTGGTTTTGCATTTTGTAATGAGATATATTACTATTGGAAGTAATCTCAACTCTGTATCAATGCCTCTTCATGGAACAGGGGTAGTTAGGGAAACATCTTTTAAAAAGCCACCTTATGATACTTATAGAAATTCATAACAGTGGATTCTTATGAGCTTCAAAATAAACTGCCACTTCAGCAGCATGTCTCTTTCAGAGTTTATTCAGAGCAATGAAAAATTATTGAAAAATTAAAGTCATAGTGACAACTCTTTTTAGCTCACTGATCTCCTGGGTAAGATTGACATGAAACTAATAGATCAGAATGACAGTTCATATTAGGTTGAGTTTTGTTTTCTTCCAGTTAAATCACTAATGATAGGTAGATAGATAAATAGAAATGGGGACAGGGGTGAGGTGGCTCTTTGATACTGTTTAAGAAAATGTCTTCTTCAGCATAATTTATTTGGATTTCACATAGGTAAATATAACTTTGAAATTTTCTATTTAATAGATGAGAACACTGACATCGCTGAAAACCTCTATCAGAAGGTTAAAATTCTTTGCTGGGTTATGACAGGACCTCAGAATCTAGAAAAAAAGGCTAAACATGTCAAAGCTACATGGGCCCAGCGCTGTAATAAAGTGTTGTTTATGAGTTCAGAAGAAGACAAAGACTTTCCTGCTGTGGGATTAGAAACCAGAGAAGGCAGAGACCAGCTATACTGGAAAACAATTAAAGCTTTTCAGTATGTTCATGATCACTATCTAGAAGATGCAGATTGGTTTATGAAAGCTGATGACGATACTTATGTTATAGTAGACAATTTGAGATGGCTTCTCTCAAAACACAACCCTGAAGAACCCATTTACTTTGGGAGAAGATTTAAACCCTACGTTAAGCAGGGCTACATGAGTGGAGGAGCTGGATATGTACTGAGCAAAGAAGCCTTGAAGAGATTTGTTGATGCATTTAAAACAGAGAAATGTACACACAGTTCCTCCATTGAAGATTTAGCGCTGGGAAGATGCATGGAAATTATAAATGTAGAAGCAGGAGATTCCAGAGATACCATTGGAAAAGAAACTTTTCATCCCTTTGTACCAGAGCACCACTTAATCAAGGGTTATCTACCTAAAACATTTTGGTACTGGAATTATAACTATTACCGTCCTGTAGAGGTAAGTTTAGAAATTTTATTACAATATAAATACTTGATTTTTGCTTACTTAAAAAAAAACTAATATGTGTATGTTTCTTTAGTAACACTGAGAATCTCCTTCAGTCTTTTTATGTAGAGTGACAGTATAACACAGTAAATAAGAATATGAGTGTCAACAATACTCAGTCATTCAACATTAATCTATGTATCTGTTTTATTAATTTAGACTTCTGTGTAATAACCTAATATATGAATGTACTATAATTTATCCATTCTCCTGCTTATGAACATTTAATAGATTGTTGCTGGGTTTTCACTGTTATGACCAATTCCAGCAGTGAATGACTGAAAGAGTCCAGGAATCACGAAATCCAGCTTTTATACTCAATTATGTTATTTATCCTGTATAATAAAAGCCTAATATGCTAAGTGTCCGGTTATCCAGTTGACCGTTCAACCAATCAAAGCATAATATGCTAATGATATGCTAAGGCTGCTCAACTGCTCACTATGATGTGCACTGACACCAGGGGGCAGACAGTCAATCGATCAACTAGTCTCTATGACGTGCACTGACCACCAGGGGACAGATGCTCCGACTGGTAGGTTAATTTGCTGCTGGGGTCTGGTCAATTGGGACTGAGCAAGATGGGCCGGATACACCTTAGAGCCCTCCTAAGGCCTCTCCTTCATCTCTCCCCGGCCCCAATCATGCACTACTGGGGCCCCTCAGCCTGGCCTGCACCCCCTCTTGCAATCCAGGACCCCTCAGGGGATGCCTGAGAGCTGGTTTTGGCCCAATCCTGCAGGTCAGACTGGGGGACCCCACTGGTGCATGAATTCATGCACTGGGCCTCTATCCCTATCTAATAAGAATAATATACAAATTGACCATCACTCAAACACACAAGATGGCTGCCCCAATGTGGACACAAGATGGCCGTCACAAGATGGCCAGCAGGGAAGGGCAGTTGGTGGGGACCAGGCCTGCAGGGGAGGACAGTTGGGGGCCAGCAGGGGAGGTTAGTTGGGAGGGACCAGGACTGCAAGGGAGATTAGTTGTGGGTAATTAGGCCTACAGGGGAGGCAGTTGGGAAGGAACTAGGCCTACAGGGGAGGACAGTTAGGGGAAATCAGGCTGGCAGGAGCGTAGTTAGGCATCAATCAGGCTGGCAGAGTGGTTAGGGGGTGATCAAACTGGTAGGCAGAAGCAGTTAGGGGCAATTAGGAAGACAGGCAGGCAGGTGAGCAGTTGGGAGCCAGCAGTCCTGGATTGTGAGAGAGATGTCTGACTGCCCATTTAGGCGGACATCCCTTGAGGGGTCCCAGATTGGAGAGGGTGCAGGCTGGGCTGAGGGACACATCCCCTGTGCATGAATTTTGTGCACCGGACCTCTAGTCTATATATAAATAAAAGCCTAAACAACTGGATGACCAGGTGACTGGCCTGTAGCTATGGAGTGCACTGACCACCAGGGGAGCAGATGCTCAATGCAGAAGCTGCCCCCTTTTGGTCAGTGTGCCCCCACAGCAGGAGCACCACTCAGCTGACCAGTGGGCGCCAGATGCCAGGCTTATGGTTGGTGGTTGTAGCTGCAGCAGCACAAACCTCCCCCACCTCTGCAGCAGCGCGACTGAGTGGCGGCAGCAGCGGCAGGTGTAGCAGGCCAGGATCAGTGGAAGCGGCACCTCAGCTCCCTGCGGTTTCGCACACTTCTACATCCCTCAGGGGATGTTGGACTATCAGGGCTGCGGGGATCGGACCGAAACCAGCAGTCTGACATCCCCTGTGGGGTCCCAGATTGTGAGAGGACGCAGGCTAGGCTAAGGAACCCCATCTTGCACTGGGCCTCTAGTTAATTAATAATGCCCTTAGGCCAGAGGTCAGCAAACTCATTAGTCAACAGAGCCAAATATCAACAGTACAACAATTGAAATTTCTTTTGAGAGCCAAATTTTTTAAACTTAAACTTCTAATGCCACTTCTTCAAAATAGATTTGCCCAGGCCATGGTATTTTGTGGAAGAGCCACACTCAAGGGGCCAAACAGCTGCATGTGGCTCTCGAGCTACAGTTTGCCAAACACGGCCTTAGGCAAGTTATTAGAATTCTGTGCCTTCTTTTCTCTGGCCCTATTCTGTATAATAAAAGCCTAATATGCTAAGTGTCCAGTCATCCATTCAACCAATCAAAGCATAATATGCTAATGATACGCTAAGACCGTTCAGTTGCTCACTATGATCTGCACTGACCACCAGGGGCAGACAGTCAACCGGTAGATCAGTCACTATGATCACTAGGGGGAAGGCACTCCAACTGGTAGGTTAGCTTGCTGCTAGGGTCCAGCCAATAGGGACTGAGCGAGACGGGCCAGACATGCCCTGGAGTCATCCTGTGGTCCCTCCTCTGCTGGCTAACTGGTGGGGTTCTTTGACCTGGCCTGTGCCCTCGCTCAATCCGGGACCCTGCAGGGGATGTTGGAGAACTGGTTTCAGCCCGATCCCACAGGCCAGACTGAGGGATCCCACCAGTGCATGAATTTGTGCACTGGACCTCTAGTGATACAAATAAGATAACATCATGCTGTCATTCTCTTCTTCACAAACTAGAACTTTTTTTTTTAATCCTTGCCTGAGAGTATTTTTTCATTGATATTTAGAGAGATGGAAAGACAGAAATGTCAGTGTGAGAGACACATCAATTGGTTGCCTCTTGCACAAGCCCTGACCAGGGCCTGGGCCCAGAAGGACCCTGCAACTGAGGTACATGCCCTTGACTGGAATCAAACACAGGACCCTTCAGTCCACAGGACAGGCCAGCACTTTCAAATCATCACCAAAATAGTAGTTCTTGACTGGGGGCTTTTTCTGTTTGTTTTTCATCCAGAGCAACCTGAAGTTTATTTAGTAGGTGTCCTAACCAGGAATCAAACCTGCAACCTTTTGGTGAACAGGGTAATGCTCCAAGCAAGCCACCTGGTCAGGGTTTATAGTGCACTTTTTATTTAAATTGTAGTCATTTTTTAAATGGATTGCAAAAATTTGTTTTTTATGTAAAAACTTACTCAGTTATATTAAAAACTATAACATAGATTTGAGAGTGCCAAAACTGACCTGACTTCCCAATGTTGCCTCTTCTCCCTTAAGAGAGTTTATATAAACCCAATGTGAAATCAAACTTCTATTATTACTCATCCATTATTTAATACTTTTTCTCACTGAGTTACTATTTTAAAGCCATCCTAAATCTCATACATTCTCTATAATAATCACTAAAAATACAGTGTAGAAAAATTTTATATAGCAAGTGAGAGTGTAAAATATTCTAGTTGATCAGTTTATGGTCTTAAGTTGTTCAGAACTTTACTCTTCATACAGTTCCCTTCTCATTCCACCTTCTTAATTCGCTATAAGTGAGTCTGTTCCCTAGAAATAGACTTTTCACCAGAGAATTTTCAGTCATAATACGGTGGATTTAAAATAGATGTGTGTATTTATATTTATATGTAAATATGCACACACACACAACCCAAAAGGGTTGGGCCAAAGTAGGTTTACAGTTTAGAGTATCTGAAACATAGTCTATTCTTGCATTATTTATTTTATATTTGCCTATATATATAAATATTTCCTTCAGTATGTGAAATTGCCTCTTTCATAGATCAGAAATGATTAAATATGACTGATTCTATTACTTTGACAGTTTTATTTACATTAACTAATTCTTCTGAAACTTATTGGCATGGGATGAGGTAGTGAGCTCCTGATTTTTAAAAAATTGTTAACTAATTATTTCAATACCATTATTTTGACTAAATCTTATTTTCATTACTGATTTAAAATACTTCCTTTATCATACACTATGGTATAGTATAGGATTTCAAGTTCTGTTCCATTCTATTTGGTTTTGGCTTAGCACCATATGTTTATAACCTTGTAGCTTTACAAAATATTTTAGTTATTAATCCAAGACTGTTCTGGCAACTCTTATGTCTTTATCCTGGAGTATAAATTTATTAATTTAAGGACAGTGGACATAATTGCCCAGGATTTTTTAGTTTGCCTTTTAGCTCCCCTAGTGAAGTTTTATAGTTTTCTTCAGAATTTTATTCCTTCTTAAGTATTTCCCCAGGTAACTAATATTTTTGTTACTATTCTACTTAGGCTCTTTCTTAAAACTTCTTAATGTATATATATGAAAGCTTTTGGTTTTTAAAGCATCTTTAAAATCTGGCTCTGTTCTTAGATTCCTTATTTTGGATCATTTTTCACTTGACTCTTTAGTTTTTTAAATAACTAAATCATATGCAAAGAACTATTTTATTTTTAATAATTATAGCTGTTTTATTATATTTTATTGCTTATAATGCTTAATAACAGTAGCTTGACCACCCAGTAAAAAGCAACAATACAATAGAGTGTAACATAATTAATGCAGTAAATCTTGTAAAAATATTATTACAGATATTTCAGAGTCAAATAAAATTGCTTCCATAGAGGATCAGCAATTTAAAACTAACTGCTATTGTTCTGGTTTTTTAGTTCAATATGTACTGGCCAGTATAAAGCCACTAACATTAACCATTGAGCGCTTGAAATATGACAAGTCCACATTGAGATGTTCTTTAATTATAAAATTAATGACTGACTTAAAAGTTTTAGCGCAACTGAGAAGAATGATTTCATTAATAATTTAAAAAATATTACATATTGAAAAATAATGTGGATTTATTCAGTAAGATGAAATTACATCAAATTAATTTCACCTACTTTTATTTTAAAATGTGGCTATTAGAAAATATTAATCTAAATTATGCGGTTAGATATATCTATTGGACAGAGCTGATTTAGGTAATCACAAACTGACTTAGTTTACTTTTCATATTTGTTTCTATTATGTTCCCTCAAGCTTTAAAAAATAGGCACCAGATAATTTTTCAGTGCCTACATAGTTATCCGAGATTTCACAGTGTTTCAAAGGAAAAGTTGAGAATCCAGCCAGAGAAAATACAATGAATAATTTCTTGATAATTTTTACTGCATTGTAAGCTGCATACTTCCAAACATAAATTATTAAATATTCAATTTAATAGATCAATACGAATCTTCTCTGGTAACTTACCAGACTCTTTCTCCCTGGATCCTTGCAAAGACATTAGATAGAATCCCAGTTTTGTTGGCATCACCTGAAACATTCTCCAGATACCAATTCTGATCCCCAAATGACCTGTGATTAATTCTATGACCATTTTCCCCCCCAGTTTTCTATATTTTTATGCTTTTTCGTTTGTTTGTTGTATTTTTATTTTGTTTTGTTTTAAACTTGTTCTCATGCCAACTGTTTTAGGAATATATGAGAAATTATTGTAAGTAAATGAAGGTTTAAACTCTGACTTATCTGAATGTGATTGTTCTTATCAATAATAGCTGAAATTTATTGAGGATTTATTATAGGCAAAGCATAGTCCTAAGCATTTCATGCACATTATCTTCTTTAACCCCTTTTGCAGGTAGGGAAATTGATGCTTATAAAGATTTAATAACTTGCCAATATCATACACCAGTAGGCAAAATTTGTATTTAAACCTAGTTTGACTCAGAACTTCCTATCTTACTATTTGAGTTAATGTGTAGATTAAGTATTAGATAGCAGACACATAATAGGCAAGGCTTTCTAATTACTGTATGTTCTGAAGGTATCTTTTTGGAGCTCAGCCAAACAAAAATTTATAGTGAGAAAATTATGAAGAGGAAGCAAAACTTGAAGAAATAGAGCTTTATCTTTTGTATTGAGAAAAGTCTCAAGATTTTTTTTTGCTGAAACACTATAGAGTAAGAGAATATTATTTCAATTTGAAATGCTTTAGCAATTTCATATTTGGTTTTAAATCATTAGGAGCTTTAAAAAATCCCCTTTTCTACGTCTAATAAATTAGGTACCTCTTTAAACCTAGTTTTAATTACTAGATTCTGTTAAAATTAGTGTTTCCTTTATCACTGTGTGCATACTGTTATTTTAACAATGTGCTACTTATTTAATAATGTCTGTTTCCACTACTTTTTTAGGGTCCTGGTTGCTGTTCTGATCTTGCAGTTTCTTTTCACTATGTTGATCCTACGACCATGTATGAGTTAGAATACCTCGTTTATCATCTTCGTCCATATGGATATTTATACAGATATCAACCTGCCTTACCTGAAAATATTCGGAAGGAAATAAGTCAAGCATTCAAAAATGAAGATCCAAAGTAAAATTTGGGAAACCTTGAAAGAAAATCGTAAATGAACAGAGGTAAAATGTCTAACATTGCACTGAAGAACTTCTGCTTTCTGATGTAGAACACTGGAAGCCCAGTGAAGAATTCTAAATGAACATTCCGTATTAGAAATCTTTCATATGAACGCCTATAAACTGAAGCTTTAATAAGCTGTGAAGTCTGTTAAAATGTGTTTTGATACAGTAATATATATATATATATATATATATATATATATGAAAAACTTGTGTTTTTATAATGTTGGCAAGGCAGAGGGGCTAAAAAGATTTTGTTGTCTGTTTCTGACCACATGTATTATTTTCACTGGGAAGTTAAAACAGTTGCTAAAACTATACTGCACCATATTAGTAACACACACATGATGCTAAACAGATCTGCCTTAAAATTTTAGAAGGAAGTATTGTTGTTCAGTGTTGTTTATAAACTCAAGACATGAGTTTATATTTACAGTATGGTATAAATGAACCCCTCCTCTTCCCAACACATACCCATGTGTAGTTTTGGCTAATCTAAATTTTGCTGTGACTATTTAAAATTGGCAATATTTCTCTCAGAAGAAGGTAGAATCAGAATGGCACTCATCCTAATGCACATTAATAAAACCACATTTTGAAATGACCATGGGCCTTGACTATAATATATACTGTATATACTTGGTTCTAATTAATAGTTAACCATTTATAGGCATACCTCGTTTTATTGCTTTATGTGCTTCATAGATGTTGCGCCTTTTACAAGGCAAGACTCTCAAGAAAAAAAAAGATAATGACTCGCTTTATAGCGACACTTGCTTTATCGTGGTGATTTGGAACTGAAACCACAATATATCTAAGGTACTATGCTGAGTTGCTATTGTCTCTTCTAAATATGTTTAACCATTCTTGGATACCATTTTCAACTATTAATATTTACTCAAAGCTTTAAAGCATTTGATTAAATATTTTGTTCCCATATTTACCCATTGTTAATTATGGGTAACTAATAAATAGTAAATTTAATGCTTGGGGAATGTTTTTTGATATCACTGCCACTCAGGAATTACTAAGCGACACTTTTAATTGATCATTTAAAACTCTTTCCAACTACATAATTATAGTTCTTTTCATTCTTAATCCTGTTGAGAGATGAGAACTTGTTTTGTGCCTTTCATAACTTCTTTAAAGCAGTTTTAAAATTCATTTTTAGGATCTAAGGTGGTTATTAATTACACTGGCAAAATAATTTGAATGCAAGATTTTGACCAGAGTTAATTAAAAACATTAGAAAATGCACAATGCTTAAACAAGCTGAAATATGTCAGGTATTAAAAGACAAAATACTTATTTTATGAATAATACCTAATTTGATGCTGACTTATGTACAGGGTGGGGCAAAAGTAGGTTTACAGTTGTTCATATAGAAAATAATATAATAATTAATAAATAATACAAGAGTAAATGCTATTTTGTCCCATCCTCTATTTGGGGATGATTATATTGCTGATGGATAGATAATTGCAATTAAGCAGAATTCCCATTCAAGACTGTCATCTAAAACACATTCATGAATATTTTGTTCTTATTTTAGTGACCTTCTATTTAAAGAGCTTCTGGGAGGGAAAAAATTAATTTTTGTTATCTTTAGCAACATTACCTGAATGTATCATAACAATATTTTATAGACTTTCTGTAATATTATCATAAATGGTACAAGTGATTTATATTTCTCATGTTTATCATGCTAATTTTACATGGCTGTCACACCATTGACTCTGCTGTTAAGCTAAATAGTTTATATTTATTGTGCCAAAACATGTCAAAACCATGACCTCTTTAGTGAAAACTCACACCAATTTTTACCTATTAAATTGTTTTGTATTGTTTTCAGGATGGTCATCTGCCAAAATTTCAAGGCATTCATTCTTTTCTTGAGCAGCTCTTCACTTTGGTGTGGATATGAATTTATCTGAGTCCCTATTTGTCATATTTCTGTACTAGAAGCATAAATAGTTTATTATAAACATCCAAAAACCTTAAAATTTACTCAAAAGAAATGAACATTGTGATAAATCCTAGGGTCCTGAGTTAGACTATCTGAGTTTAAATTCTTGCTTCATCACTTAGTTTTGTAGCCTTGAGCAATTTCCTTAATCTCTCTGTGCCTCAATTTCCTCATCTGTAAATTAGGGGCAATAACACTACCTACCTCACTGGAATTTTATGAGGATTAAATGAATGAATATATGTATGGCTTTTAGAATATTGTCTGGCCCAGAGTATGAAGCAATAAATATAAGGTTTTAGTTTGTTAACTTGGAGTGTAAATATTTGTTTCAAATGAATGAAAAATCTGCTTTAATCAAATCAAATATTGAAGGAAATATTTTATTCATTTCTTATAAGTAATAGCTAGTTTTTATCTGATGCATACTATATGCCAATTACTGTGCTTAGATACTCTTTGTACATTAGCGTTAATCCTCACAAATTGGATGCTTATTCCCATACTATGAATGAGAAAAGTGAGGCTCAGAGTTAAAGTACCTTTTCCACTGTCACAAAAGCTAATAATAGCTGGGATTTCTACTCAAAGCCTATGTGTTCTTTGTACCGTGTCAGCCCAGAGGTCAGTCATTTAGCATTTTTTCCATTTTTAGTTACTGACATGTGATACATTGGCCAATATTAGTAATATTAACCAAATAGTCATGATGCTTCACAAATTGTGGTTTTTATACTCTTGCCTGGAAGCTTATTAAAACACCTATTTCAAGACCACAAGCCCAGAAATTCTGAGTCTAGTATGGTGCCCAGGACTATTGTTCATTCTTACTACATGCCCTTAGGCTTTGGTTCTCAAAGTGTGGTCTAAATCTACAGTGTATCAGTATTATTTGGAAAATTGTTGGAAATGCCATCTCCTGAACGTATAAGAATTAACTGCTGTGTAAGTAAAGTATCTTTCAAAGATTTAGATAAGGCATTTTAAAAATATATTTATTGATTTTTTACAGAGAGGAAGGGAGAGAGATAGAAAGTCAGAAACATCGATGAGAGAGAGACATCAATCAGCTGCCTCCTGCACGCCCCACAGTGGAGATGTGCCCGCAAGCAAGGTACATGCCCCCAACCGGAATCGAACCCGGGACCTTTCAGTCCGCAAGCCAATGCTCTATCCACTGAGCCAAACCGGTCTCGGCTAGATAAGGCATTTTTAAAATAAGTGTAGTCCAATATTACACTATATTAAATGTAAAAGTCTTTATTTAAAGCTGTTTAAAGGTCAGTGGATCGTTTATTTTGGCAAAATTCTTTAGCTTCTTCAGAGTGACTAACATCAGGGCCCACACAGTAAAATCTATAATTCTTTGAGTTTAGGAATTTCACATTAGTGCAGAAAGGGTTCATTAAGTAGTACTAATTCATTAAAAACATCCTAAATGAGTGTCATCCCAAATGCCCACAATTATTAATAAAAATGTTTAAATAGTGATAGCAAAATACGATTTTACAATATGCATAATGTTGTGTTTTTTTGCTAATTTTGACACTACCAAAATTTAATTACTTTTAAGAATCAGTTAACTGTCCTACATGACCTTATAAAGTCCATAAAACCAGATTTCATGATAATACTGATTTATATTTTAAATTAAGATCTCTGTCATTTGGATAAATGATTTTAATGTGGCCTCTCCCATAACAGTATGCTTGTATTTTCATTTGGGAAGTTCATAGATGATGCAAAGCAGATTGTTGTCCCAGAGTTAAATTATTTGTTTTCAAATACCTTAAATTTCAGAGTAGTATTGTTACTGTAAGAAGATTAGAAAATAAATCACTGACCAGTTTTGAATATTTTTTGAAATATGGTAATGGATTTGGGCATTAAATTTGCTAACTTACTATTTTCATAAATGTTTTTGAGTGTTAATTTTTCACTTCCTTGAGCCTATCAAATTGCAGCATGTCCCCCAAAAATGTATACACACTTTTTTGGAATTAGTAATTATTTAAAGTGTGTATACATTTTTGGGGAATATCCTGTATATTACCAGCTTGAAGATTGAAAAATCCCTCACTTGATTGATTCGATAAAATCTGTCCTTTTATTCTCTATTTAAATTTTCAGTTTAGAGTATTACGTCTTTGACAGTTTCTGCTTCTTTGTATTAATTGCCCTTTCTTTTCTTTAAAACTATTTTCCATATTCTAACTACTCCTTCCTTGCCCACTACTCTTAATACTGCCTTCACAAGGTTAATTGGCTGTTATTAGTGATTAGAATTTGTATTGCTTATTGATAATTTCATACCTATTAACTTTAAGTTTCCCTATGAATTTAGAAGTAAAAGTCTAAGAATAATGTCTGCTAGCTTTCAGAATATTGCCCTACTTAAAAGTCTGCAATTTAAAACTAATTCTAGATATATAATTATTAAATGAAGTAAAGTTATTTGTATTCCACCTCCCTCCTTTCTCAAAACAAAACAAAAAACTCATTTGCCTGATTTTTCTACTTTATAGTAGGCCTGACAGAAACATACTTAATAAATCTGGGGGATAACCTATGGTTTAATTTATGTAAATGTAACTTTTCTTTAAAATCACTTATGTTTATGTAAGTACTTAAGTTGAAATAGAAATTTTAATACAGATTAGAGTAAGAAATTTTACCAGTTCTCTATAGAGAAACCAACCTAAAACTAGTGTCCTATTTCAACTTTTTTACCTCTCTAGTTTTCAGTTTATATCAGTTCAGTTTAAATAACTTTGCAGGGCCCTGCAAATTAATAATTCATATAAGTATATCATTAGAGGGAAACTAATCTTACTGCTAAGCAGTGTGCTATATTACACAGTGAATGTTTGTGTTTTGGAACTTTTAAACTATGTAAGGTAATAGTGTCATGAATGGTTTAACACTGTCTGGTGACTTGCTTATTTTAAGTGATCACCGATAAGTCAGAGAAATGTATTTTTAAATATGTTTTTTAAAGTGCCTTTTGAACATTTTTAAATAATGGATTTAAACAATTGAGTAAAAATAAATTACCATGTTTAAAGCTGTTTTATCTGATTATTTCTAACTTATGTAAAAGTTGCGGGAGAAACTCATCTTCTGGGTAATTTAAGAGTTATTTTATAGAAAATATTAATTTAAATTGTGATAGAGACACATCGATTGGTTGCCTCCTGCACAAGCCCTGATCTTGGCCAGGGATCAAACCCAGGACCCTGTGGTGTGAAGGCCAACTCTCTGACTACTGACCAGGGCTGAATGAGACACTTTATACTGTATACGGCAAAAGGTATATGAAGTTCTTTGCTCCTCCTACGTAAAAACATGTTTCCTCTTTTGGTTATTCTGCATAGGTGAAGGCTCCCTGAAATGTGATCTATAGTCATAAAACTTTGTCTTTCTAAGCACATTTCATCCAGAGCTCAGGTCTGTTGATTAAATCAGTCTGGGACTTTAAAAATAAGAATAAAAATTGACGTACCTCTTCCTAAGCAAATGATTACAAACGTTCATAAGGCCCTTGAGTCTAGCCTATCTGCTTCCATTTTCAGTAACCTGCTACCCTATATGTTACTTATTAGTACATATGTGCACATGTGTACACGCTGTCATTTGGATTAAACAGCTTTAGAAAAGCTAAGAAGTTTCCAAATTAGTTATATTTAGTTGTATCACTAATTGATAAGTTATTAGAGAAGGGGTTTATTTATCTAACCATGCAGATTTACCACCTATTTCAAGTTTTCCTAAGGTATAGTCCAGTGATACAAGATTATTACTGAATTTATCTTCTTGCTAAACATACTTTCTATCTCAAACATATTTTACATCAGATTTAATAACACTGACAATATAGATTGTTAAAATAGAAATTATTTTAGTGTTTAAGACTGAATGAACATTTAACTACTGTTAAGTTTAGCAATATTGACATTCTCCAAATAAATCTGTCACTATTAGTAACACACAGAGGTAAGCTTTGTTTTGCTGTTACTAATAACTGAATTAGTATTGCTGCCTAGAATTTTACTGTAATTTGTGAAAAATTGACGTAAGTGGAACCATTTTAAAATAGAGCTAGGGGAGCCATTCCAGAGGAACTGCTTTGTATGTCTTAACTACTCAATATTTGGAATGTTTGAGCTGGGAAAAATAACCTTTGTACTGGGCCAAGCCAGTATTGTATTTCAAACAACTATTTGCAAAGTTAACAGGAAAGCAGACATCCTGATTATCCACTAAAAATTAAAGACATATTTTAGAATTAGTATCACCATGTATATCTATAGAATAACTTAGCTTACTTGCACCTATAAAAATTCCTTCTTTCTACTCATGTAATTATTTCCCTTTCCTTTCTCATAAAAACAAAACAAAAAACACCCTTGCCTTCACTCCTAATCAGAATACTACTTATTTTATTTGGGTTTCTGCCTGTATCAGTGCTTCTTCCCAAACAGGTATGCTTTTTTTAACTCAAGGTAACTCTTGTTGCCTCTCTCTCTCTCTATTTTAATATATTTTATTGATTTTTTTACAGAGAGGAAGGGAGAGGGATAGAGAGTTAGAAACATCGATGAGAGAGTGACATTGATCAGCTGCCTCTTGCACATCCCCAACCAAGATACATGCCCTTGACTAGAATCGAATCTGGAACCCTTCAGTCCGCAGGCTGACGCTCTATCCACTGAGCCAAACTGGTTTCAGCTTGCCTCTCTCTTTGACCCTTTATTTTTAAGGAACAAATTCTTAAAATTATCTTTGTGTTGAATCATTTCTTCTGCCAAAAGAACCACCAATTGTTTGCGCTGGTGTTACTCATATTCTGTTATTGATGCTTGTTTTTACAGGACTGAAAATTTGTTCAGGATATTTATACTCTCTTATATATTGCCTCTGCGTAGTACAGTTGAATACAGCTGCTTACTTTGCAATAATGAAATACTCATTGTCTCTTGCCAAAACCGGTTTGGCTCAGTGGATAGAGCATCGGCCTGCTGACTCAAGGATCTCAGGTTCGATTCCGGTCAAGGGCATGTACCTTGGTTGTGGGCACATCCCCATTGGGGGGCGTGCAGGAGGCGGCTGATCAATGTCTCTCTTGCATCAATGTTTCTTAACTATCCCTCTCCCTTCCTCTCTGTAAAAAATTAATAAAATATATTTAAAAAAATACTCATTGTCTCTTAGGCAATTCCTTAGGATGTAAGCTACTTGGGTTCTTTATTTGAATGTCTAATGGAAGATTAACAGTATTTCCTGGTTTATAGAACTGTTTGATGATTTGCATCATAGAACCAAGTTGAGTTCAATATCTTAGTCCTAACAACTAATCAAGTTCTGACTTTCGTTAGCTTCAAATCTTTCTTCATAGAACTTACTCTAAACTACATTGTCTTTCCTCCTTCTATACCTGTAATACTATAAACATACTTCTGGTAGCATTTAAGTTAAATTCACTTTCCATTAATTTTGCTGCTGTTAGAATGTAGAGAAATGGTGATAAAATCCAGAAAGTAGTATAAGAGAGAAGCAATGATTCGACTTTTTCTTTAGTTCTGTGCAGGCTGTCTTTCTGTATTTGTATTGTTCAGTGGTGTTTCTGTGTCAGAAATAGATAGGAGTATAAAGCTATGGTTATTTTAACCATTAGATTTATCTTTAATTAAAACAATTGCTTTTTCATACTAACTAGGTTTATATAATAAGTAATTGTATTGGATGAGGTGACAGTAACTATTTGCTTAGAATAATTTGGCATAGGTTGATTGTTTATAAAAATATTTTTTACAAACCTACTTGCCTGATTGAATTTCCCCTCACTTTTTGCCTTTGAGTTTCTGGTTCTTTCTGAATTCCTTATTCTTGTATTCTTTCATCCCATGTATTTTCTTTTTTTCTTTCTTTCCTTCTCATTGGCAGTAATTCTTATTTAAGATTTTTTTATTGCCCCACTTTCCATCAGATGTTTTGAAGACTTTAAAGAATTACATATCTTTTGAGAATTTTAATTCCCTCTCATAAGCTGAACAAACTTTCTTAGAATTAACTGAAAGGAAGAGACAGGACTTCAAGAATGCATGCCAGCATAATCCTAGAATTTCCTCTTCCCTTTGGAAATGTTTCTTTCTAAAACCTACCCAATGAAAATATGGGTACATTTTTAAATACTTGAAAACCAGCAGGAATCTGTCTTGACCCTAAATTGATGTCATCTTGCTTGGCAAAAGTGGTGAGTGAAGTTTTGAATGGCACTCCTTGTAGCTGAGGATAGCTCTTAGGAACAGAATCACAGATATTTCTCTACTTTGTGAAAAGTGAGGCAGAGGATTCTCCTGTGCTTTGCTGTTGCCCCCTAGTACATAATGGGGCACTGGGCACTGCCATCTTCTGCTGTGACATGTATATGGCTTTGGAGGAGGGACTTGTCTTCTCTTATTACCACAGCACAACAGAGACCAGACATCAGGAGTGTTCCAGAATAACAGAAGGAAAGTTCCATAGAATAATTAATGAGAGCTGCCCAGACCCAGTGGGATTTTCTTGCCTCTCAACAAGCTATTTTTTCCTTTAGCACCTGTTTCCAAGGCACCAGAAGTAGCTGACCTACCCCCCACCCCCCCACTAGAAGCATTCTGATTACCACCACATGTTTAGAGTCTGAGCTAAATTGACATCTACCCTAAGAAAAATGAAGATTTCCCTTCACCCAGTCTCTGAAGCTGTTACTCCTCACTTTCTGCTGGAAAACTGACCCTTCCCTTGGGAAACTGACAGTGAAAATATTTACTCTCTTCAGAGAAGTGTGGCCTGGATTTGTGACCCCAATAAGAAAATCGCCCGGAAGTCTGACATCAATATGTTTCAGGAAGTCTGAATTGTTTGTGCTTAAGTAAATCACACACGGAGCAGCAACAGCCAAACACAGGTTAGGCTGCACCAGACTCACTGCTGTGCCTGTCCCACCACATTGTATTAGGGTTTCAGACATAGCAGAGGCTCCAGTTTCAGCCATTGAAACATAACAGAATGATATTTTATGATTTCATTTTTTATTATGTTCTTTCTTAAAAATGAACTACTTTTAAATCAGGTCCACCCGCTTTAAAATAAAATTTTGAAAGTGAGAGCAGAAAAAAAAGAGTTGGGAAAGAAATCAATGACCTGTGTTTTCATAGTGATCCTAAATTAGACACGTGACCAGCTATTTCTGAGATCCTTAAGTATTCAAGAAAGTTGGTATTATTTTTCCGTCTGAAAGTCTCCTGATCTTGACCAGATTGACCTTCATTTCATGTTTTATTGTCCTTAGACCCTCTTAGACTACTAAAGTCCTCAAATTTACCAAATGAGAAACTGGTATTCAGAAGTCCAGTGACTCGGTGAGGATAAGTGAAGTAGAATTGAGTGGTGAAATTTAACCTGAATCTGAAGTTTCAAAACATGGCCATATCCAGTGTTTTTTATTATACACTGTTGACTTAGAGGGTGGACAGGGATAAAAAACAGCTGTGTGCTCAAATTTTAAGATCACAAATGACTTCATTTAGGGCAATTGATGACCTCATAATGTAAATTAATGCCTTAAAATTTTGCTACATATTAAGCAATAGAAATTTATTTGGCCTCTTAATTTAGTAGTCTTGACAATCCTAAACTTACAGAATATTTTCTAAATTTGTTCTTTGAAAACTAGATCACTGCATAGAATTATTTGAAACTTGTCAGGATGTCTTAAAGAATTTTCTTTTTTCCTCTTTACATCTGATTATACATAATTAGATGAGTAATTACTCAAACTCTCTGTTGTTACTGAAACTGAAGTAAGTAGAGCAAGAGAAATGGATGCTGTGAAGATGTGAAGCAGTGACTTTACCCAAAAGCACAGTTAATAGTATCAGTGGGGTTAATTATTCTTTTAAATTACATTAAAGAATGTAGATTGGTTTCCTTTGAACTGGTACCATTATTCTCCAGACTCCACCTTATGTGACAGGATGGTAGTGGTTTCCTCTCTAAAATATTGTACTTCTCACACCTAAGATTTAAAAATAAACCTCACCCTATGGCACATCATGTTAAAATTTGGAGTTGTCATGGTTATTTCTTCTTTCACCTTCCCTACAGTTATTCCTCTCAAGATTCAACCTAAGCTATTCTGTACACACAAGGTCAGCAAATATTTATTTTGTTAGCTGTTATATAAGTCAAAATCACACCTAATAGGCTGGGGTGTGGTAACATAGACATCAAATCTCCTATTACCCTGATTCTAAACCAGTCAGTCTACACCCTCTTTCATAAGAGAAAGAATGGCAGAAAGTCTGACAAGTAACAATCTGGCTTCTAGAGCCAAGGACAACGTAGTTTAATTAAATCTTAACTGTTCCTGACATTTCAGAACTGTCTGAACGGTAGTTCTCTCCCATGAACAAAGCAGGGAACAAAACTTATTCCTCAGGGGCCTCGCTCTGTATTTAGTTCAATGGTTTGGATGGAGAAGGGAGATATAGAGACAACACAAATACAGGGACCCCATTTTCCACCTGCACACAGGATAAGGTCAGTTCACTTTTTTTCTGCTTTAGTACTCTAGTGTGGAGTCAAGGTGACTAAACAGTAACTTCAGTATGGTTGTGATCTTCACAATTTCCATCCTGTTGGATAATATTTATCAGTACCTTTGAGCTCTCTGCTAAACAAGTGAGATGGGAGAAATACTACTATTAGAGAAGTGGAAACAGGTGAGACCCCTGCTCCATCACCGACAGTAAGGATTTAGGTGCAGTCTTCCGTTTTTTAATACTCCCAGAGAGAATAAACATGATATCGTTGAGTAACAAGAAGTGTTCCACACTTCCGCCAATCATTGTGAAGGGAGGGCTGGCCAGGGGGAGGGTGGGGAAGAGCAGCAAGGAAAAGCACAGGCAGAAGAAACTGCCTTGAGATGAGAAGCAACTTCCAAGTGCCCTGTAGTTCAGGCTTATGGTTTGTTTCTTCAGTCTTTCTCATTAACCCTTCCCTCACTTTCCTTCTACACTTTCAAAAAAAAATCTTTATTGTTGAAAGTATTGCAGATGTCCCCGCTTTCCCCCCTCCTTCTACTCTTAGAGTCCACTTCTTGTATTCATGTGAAGGACTATTTTTGTCCCCAGGTGCTTTGCTGGTCCTGGGTTGCAGAGAGGAACTCAGTGACTAGAGAAGGCTGCTACAACTTAACTGGAACAGAGCCAGCGGTAGTCTTCAAATATGTCAAAATAAAATGAGCAGTGAAGGCAAGGGCTTAAAAGTCAAAAGCGAGTCAAACACTACAGATGCCTATTTGCCTGAGATAAGGCCCTGCTTGGTGAACTCTTCAGGGCAAAGGAGGTTGCTTTTTAAAGGCTAAGGTTTTTATGAGATTAGAGTTAAGGGAGGTCAACCAGTAACTTATGTAATGAAAAGTTTTGTTGGTAAGTGTGTATCTACTAATAAGCCATTGATTGAGTTCTTGGTTTCATTTATCAAATATTTTAATTCTAGAATTTCCGTTGCGTATTGTTTTTAAATTCACAGGACTCTCCCAATGTTCTCAATTTAATTTTTAAAAATATATATTTTATTGATTTTTTACAGAGAGGAAAGGAGAGGGATAGAAAGCTAGAAACATCGATGAGAGACATCGATCAGCTGCCTCCTGCACGCCCCCCATTGGGGGGATATGCCTGCAACCAGTGTTCATGCCCTTGACCGGAATCGAACCCGGGACCTTTCAGTCCGCAGACCGATGCTCTATCCACTGAGCCAAAATTCGGTTCAATTTAATTTTTTTATGTCTTTAAACATATGAAGCACAGTCATTATAAAATCCATGTCTGCTGCCTGGCCAGCATGGCTCAGTGGTCACAGTTCAGTTCCCAGTGAGGGCACATGCCCAGGTTGCAGGTTCAATCCCTAGTGTGGGGTATGCAGGAGGCAGCTGATCAATGATTCTCTCTCATTTATATTTTTATCTCTCTCTCCCTCTCTGAAATCAATAAAAACATTTTTTAAAAAATAAATAAAATCCATGTCTACTATTCCCATTATCTGGACCCTGCCCCATGGATCTATTTCTATTGCCTATTATTTTTTTTGGTATTCAGTTACATTTTCTTGTCTTGTTATTTTTGAGTATCACATTTCTCAGTATTCTTTAGAAGAGGACAAATGAATTTGTCTCTCCTAATGAAAACCATAAAGTTTATGGTACCCAAAATCTTCAGTGGCAGTGAAGATCTCAACCCAAGAACCCCACTCTCCTGCTGACTGACATAGTGAAGTGAAGATGTTACACAGGGAGCTCAGCAAAGGGTTGACCTCAGAGGACCAAATGAGAGAGGAGCCCACTCTGATTCCTATGATGTGTGTAATAGTTACATTGTACTGATTAGTGTTCAATCTACAAAAGTCCCATTCATCAAGGAGGAGCAGATCCATGTGGTCTTCCGAGGGAGGATGAGTTTGAATTTAATGCCTTTGCAGTCACTTCAATGGGGGCTCCATAAACTCAAATTTAGAGAACAAGGATTGAGGCAGTGTCTTGCATTCCTTCAGCGTTTTTGAGTCTTAGAAGCCAGCTACGCACTGTATATTAGCTTGACCTAAACTCATTAAAAGCTACATTTGAGAGAAACTTTCTGGTCTTCATCTAGATAGTAAAGGCTAAGGGTTAGACCTTGTCCACTTCTGAAGAGATACTACTTTAGCCTCTCAAGGAGTTTCTAAAGTTGAACATATTCTGCAAGTTCTCAAGTTGAAAGTCAAGTCTTAAAATACAGAATAGAGTCCAGGCCTAGACTTTTGTTGCAGGAGTTAGAACCTTAATGTTGTACAACCAAGAATTCCTTGAAACAATGAATGGACTGGGCCTTACACCAACAAATTAATAGTAGTGTTGCAAATTGCATTTAGAGACTAAGCACAGACATCGTGAATATTATTAATTTGATTTTGTCTTTTAAAGCCACATGCCTGTCTCTCAAAGTTCAATAACAGTGTAGATTGGAATTATTCCTATTCACCAGCTCACTCATCCACCACATTAGTATTGATCTTAGAATGGGGAAATAAATGGAGAGGATAAAATAAAATTATATTGGAATTTTGTGAGCATTATATTAAATGACTTCCAAGAGACAATCTTACATGAAAAGATGTAAAAATAAAAACAGAATTGAGTTTGAATTACATATTTAATTGAAAATTAGATAACATTTTAGATTTACAAGAACAAGAATTGTACCTTATTCATCTTAACGTCTCCCAGAGAGTTGGTCATCCATAAATATTTGTTCAAGTAAAAGGATCTCAGACGGCTTCATTATTTAAACCTTGTATTGTAACATACCTGTGTGCTTTGATCACAATCTATCGGGTTTGGGCTAGATTTATCTTTGAAGACTCCTTTGGCCCTAAAGCTGGTCATCATATTATGCCAGTTTTTCTTACATTTTTGTGTGCCCAGGAATCACCTGGTGTGCTAGTTATTGTGCAGAATCCTAGACTAAGTAGTTCTGGAGTGGGGCCAGGAATCTGAATTTTTAAAATCATTTCAGATGCTTCTAACACAGGTAATATGGAACCTCACTTCAGAAGCATTGCATTATGCTGTATACTCTTGCTTCAAGTGTTTGCTTAAAACGTAGCAATGTATATAGTACTTACCACTCTAAAGAAGGTAATTTTTTAACCCAAGATGATTTCCTCTAAAAATGTGTATTTTACATTTTTAAAAACCTTTGGAAGCCAAACTTTTACCCAAGATGAGTATCACCAGAAGCCAGACTCTTTCACACACCTCTCACCCACCTCTGGCCTTCTTGATTTCCCACCACATTTCAGAGTACCTTGTGCCCTGTTTAGATTGGCTTAAGAAATGTTCTTTTCAAATTATCCCAATTCCCACAAAAACAAGGATATCCAAAGACCTAGAACTGTCTACTGTGAAGCATGATATAGGTATTTACATATATGAATTCATGTTTTAACATCCAAACTGGTTCCACCTTACCATATTCTTAGACACTATGTATTGTTCTCTGTGGAAGTTTGCAGATACTAGCTTAGCATCAGCATGTCAGTTCCAGACAAATTAACACTTTATCAGGTCAGGTCCGGTGGTCAGTGAGTCCAGCCTCTTGCTCTGTCGAAGGACCAGCCACATCCTAAGGAGCGGCACTTCCATCAGACTGCCTTTTTAGGCCCTGTGCTGACTTGCCCCTGCTGACCAATCTACAAAAGAACTAAGATGAGTTGGCGGGGAAGAAGGGGTGGAGGATAATTTTCTTGAGTTATTTTTCTGTCTTTCATTTTTTTTCAAACTGTGGAGCATTTTTTTTTTAATGCTCCCCTGAGGGTATTTTTTTCATTGACACTTAAAGAGAATGGAAGGAAGGGAGACAGAGAAACATCGATGTGAGAGAGATATATTGACTGATTGCCTCCCAAACTTGCCTCTGACCTGGACCAGGATCGAACCTGCAATCGAGGTACATGCCCTTGACCCGGAGTTGAAACCTTGACCTTTGGTTCTGGGCTCAGCATTCTAATCATTAACCCAAAAAGCATCCTTAAATGTTAATTTGAACTTTGAAAGGCTTTATTCTTTTGTAAATGCCTTACCTAGGATAGCTAACTATGGTTGACAGTCTACCCTCTTGTCCCAACTGTGCCCAAATCATGATAAGTCTAGTGCATCACTGAAGGAAATAAATGCCTCTCTGAATGTTTCTGATGTAGAACCATTGCTGTCTTTTAACTCCTTTTGGACCAGGAAATTGAGACTTTTAAAAAGAAAAATTGAACATCATGATAGGAAGTTTAAACACCAATACATTTATTTTAGACTGCCAGATGATTTTCCCATTCTTATTTTCACAAATTAAACACAAGAACACACACATGTGCCTGTACATATGTGCACGCACACACCACTTTGGAGGCCTCTGGTGAACAATCTGTCCTCAGGGCTGATAGGATTTGTTGGAATCTGTTGCCAGCTAGAGATGAACATGCAGGAAGGTGGTTGGGATTCACACCTGTGGGGAAGTAGGAGAAACAGGTTTGTGCAGAAGGAAGGAGGTGTTGAACCTGTAAAGCCGTTTTAACAAAGACTTAAGCCAATCCCTCAGGGGAAACTCTGGAACTGGAATGACCTTTCTTTCAGTCTTGTCCTACTTAGGGCAAGGCTACCTAGTGGTTATTCAGCTGTATCTACCCATCCCTGGGTGAGCACCGCCCAGGGAGTGGGCATGATCTTGGGCAAGGCAGCTCTCTTTAGCTGAGGATAATCCCCTGAGACAAACTCAGCCAAGAACCAACAGCTGCCAACACCCCCAGCAGCTGGGGAATAGGTGTCTCAAACTTCAAGGGGGGACTGGACCGCAGTGTCCAGTATAGAATCACTATAGATGAGTGGTCATGAAAATCCATGACTTCTGTCTTTAGACCTTTTGTTTTGTTATGATTTTTCAAGATTAGCCAGTCTTTCCCACTTTCAATACAAAGATTGAAAATCAGGCTAATACCATACTTGTCTGAAAACTTCTAAACAATACATTGGATAGATATGCTTTGCTCCAAAGGAGTAATTTTCTGAACCAATTGTGTGTGTGTGTGTGTGTGTGTGTGTGTGTGTGTGAGAGAGAGAGAGAGAGAGAGAGAGAGAGAGAGAGAGAGAGAGAGAGAGGAGAGAGAGAGGAGAG